>OX421448.1:17205800-17228300 GCA_949126865.1 Montipora capitata | reverse complement strand
TCACAAGAAAAAGGAATGAGCTTCTCAAATCTATCGCTGACAAGAGAAACAGAGAGATTGTCGAAAGCAATTATTCTCAGCTGGTAGAAGCATGGGGACTCTTAGAAAGCAAACACGATTTATACGCCATGTATTTGACTGACGAAGAAGTAGAAACTGCCGATAACTGGATAACGGAAGTCCAAGAATCATTCACGGAAGCTATGACTATGAAGATGAGTTACATAAACGACATAGTAGTATTAGAATCTAGAGCGCGCGCAGAAGCAGAGCACGAAGAAGTGAGAAACAAAGAGCGCGAGCAAATACAGAGAATAATTGATCAAACAGCGATAAGAAGAAGCACGGCACAAGTTGTTTTTGAAACATCGTGCCAAAGCGTTATCAACATCCTAGAATCAGATAAGGGTACGATCTCTACAATCCAAAAATTTCAGCTCCAACTTGAAGAACCATTTAAGGAATGCAAACAAACTAATAAGGAGCTACTTAATTTGCTGACGAAAGAATCAGCAGAATCTGAAATCAGATGGATTCACGATATTCAAAGAAAGTACAACGGGATAATTGAAAAACTAGATGTGCAAATTGCTAAAGATGAACAACTAAAGGAATCAAAGCAAGCGATAAAGGAAAAAACGACCAACCTTAGCTTGGAGAAAATAAAATTGCCCAAATTTGATGGTGAAATACGAGAATATCCACAGTTTAAAAGAGATTTCCAAAGGCATGTTGAGCCCACCTTAGACAAAGGCGATGTTTCGTACGTCTTACGATCCTGTCTCGGTAAAGAACCTTACGAAACAGTAAAGAGTGTAGACGATGACATTAACGAAATGTGGAAACGCCTCGATGATAAGTACGGAGACCCAGCCAAGGTTGCAGATGTGATCATTGACAGTATTCGACGAACCAAAATCATCAGAGAAGGAGAAGATAAACGACTCGTCGAATTTGTAAACATGTTGGAAGACGGATACAGAGACTTAAAAAGACTTGAACTTGAGGCAGAGATTTCAACGACCAGTTCCGTAAGCATTATAGAAAGAAAATTACCGATGGATATAAGGAGAGAGTGGGCTCAAACAGTCATCTCAGATGCAAGTATGATTGACAAGATGAACACGTTTCCAAGCCTTTTACGATTTCTACTAAATAAAAAGAGAGCCATAGAATATGATTGTGCCGCACTTCGGGCTTACAACTCCAATACGGCAATGTCTATAGCAGTCGCGCACCACGCAACCGCGAGAGAATACACTGACGAAAGACAATCGAATTATTCTAAATGCTTGTTCCACAACAATGCTGAGCACTGGATAAGTGAATGTAAATTATACCTGTCCGAATCAGTAGATGGAAGAAAAAGAAGGTTAAAGGAAAGGGGTGCGTGTTGGTCATGCTTGAAAAGAGGACATCGCATACATGATTGTAAAAGAAAAGGAAATTGTGGCATAAACGACTGCTTGGGAAAACATCATAGAACCATCCACGAGGAAAGAAAAGAAGTCACAGCGTCAGCAAATATCTGCAGCAACTCACAAATCGATACATGTCTCCTGCAACTTCAAAGAATAAAAACAAACAGAGGATACGTAAACGTCATGTGGGACAACGCGGCTTCCATATCACTCACTCATCACAAACAAAAAGGCACGGGTAGAGAAACTAAAGGGAATACGAGTAGAGCTGTCTATCGTAAAAGTGGGTGCGAAAAGCGAGAAGATTGCATCAGAAAAGTACCGGCTATGTCTCATTAATGATAAAAAAGTTTCGTTTTCAGAGCTATACAGACAGTTTTATTTGAGATTGCAAATTTGATTAATGAGAGACCCTTTGGCAGACATCCAACATCACCCGATGATGGAACATATTTATGTCCCACCGACCTTTTACTAGGAAGATCAACTGCCAGAGTGCCAAGTAGACCTTTCAAATTTACATCCAACCCACAACATCGATTTGCATTCATTCAAGGCATCGTTAACAGCTTTTGGAAAAAATGGACAAGAGATTACTTCCCCAGCCTTATTATTAGACAAAAATGGCACACTGCACAACGCAATATGATTGTTGGAGACATCGTCTTGATGCAAGACTCAAACCAAATCAGGGGACAGTGGAAACTCGGTAGAGTGTCAAAAATTTACCCACACACTAAAAATTAAAGTGTAAGACTACACTTAAAAATGGTGTAAAATTGTTGCCAGCTCCGCAAGCCGTCTTTTTTTTGTGTATTATGACACCAACTTCTAAAGTGTAGTTTAACTCAAAAGGATGGTAAATTTACACGCAAAATAGTGTAAAATGGGTATTATACAACTTTGCACTTGTAAAATTACACATCTAACAAGGGTAATAATATCAGAAAGGACGGGTAAAATTACCCCGAATGACGGTGTAGTGATCTTGCCAGCCCCGCTACCCTTTTTGGAAGGTGTAATTTTACCCCATCTAAAAAACTTGAAATTACCCCCCAAAAACGTATAATTCAACCATCTGAGCATCCATGAGCAGCCATTGAATTTAAAATAACGCAAGAAACAGGACCTCCAAATATTCAAAACCTTCTCCAAAGACTTGCCGAATGAAAAGGAGTACAAAGAGGGTCATCAAGTTTCTTTATCGCTGTTCAATAATGCATCTTGATTGATGGAGAATTATGTCGCCTTTTTGACCGGAAATTTTTGTCAGAAGACGTAATTACCGCAGCCAATCACAGTGACATTTGTAACCGGAAACAAACCTTTTGAATTTCACCGTGCAGCTGACATCTATGCTTGTTACGAACCAGATTTTTAGGAGCTTAAAAAAACTACCGGTACTGGCTCACATTCGTAGTCGGCATTCGTACGACCCAAATTTTCTTGTCTCTTGTGGTAGACCTGGGTACAGCAAGACTTAAAACTCTTTTCAAGTTTTGAATCTCATTTTTCCCGCAACCATCCTGAACTTATTAAGGAAACGGATGAAGGAAAAGAGAACGAAATTCTTTCTCATGATGATTCGGATGATCCGGAACATTCGCCCAGTTTAGAGGGAGAAAGCGACTCAGAGAATGACACGAGAGATACATCTTCGAATGTCTTCGAAACGTTGATATATTCATACTTAAACTAGAGAGTGTAACAAATTGAGCCAGACTGCAATGAGAACTACGTACAAATAAATAAGCCCTGAGGACAGTTTGTTCGGCCCAATATATCATATTTATGAATAGCTATTTATAAGCCCACAACTGTATGAGTTCAAAAAACCAATCTAACATGGTTTAGATTAATCGGCCTTTTACTATTAAAATTGGTGTAAAAGTGCAGTTCCAATTGTGTAGTTTTATCCTTGATAATACCCAAAAACTTTTATCCTTTAAAAAGAGTAAAAATACTCTACATTTAGAGTAATTTTCGAAGATTGTTTTGGTGTAATAGTTTACACAGTAACAAGGTGTAAAAATACCCTACATATAGAATAATTTTAGAAGATTTTTTTGGTGTAATAGTTTACACAGTTACAAGGTGTAATTTTTTTACATTTTTGCGTTCGTAACATTACATTTTAATTTTTAGTGTGCAGGGAAAGACGGAAAGGTTCGTAAAGTAGAGGTACAGTACAAGAATTTCAGGCCAGGTGAACCTGTGACTAAATACGATGGGAGAGGTTATGTCACTGTTGAACGAGCTGTCCACCGTCTTATAGTATTACTGCCAGAAGAGGACAATGGAGACAAATCAAACTAATCGATTGTTGCCTCTGATCATTAACTCAAAATCTGTAAAAAAAATTTTTTTTTTTCGAGCGGGGGAGTGTGTCGTTCGAGACTAACGCTAATGACTTAATCACTGTAATGATGAAGATTCTAAACTTATAATGGCTTACGTCACAGTAGCTCGTTAGATTGTGAACATTTTCGTTGTAAGCGGAAGCAGATCGAGAAGCCACCGGGTAACTATACATTTGATATTTAAGACCTTGTTTCTGCTTTGTAATTATTACTTATGAGGACGTAAATATTTCTTAGATTTCGAACGCACTCCTCCTCACGTATGCTACTGAATAAAATGGAACTGTGATAAGCCCGTGTTTGAAACCGATGGTGTTAGAGGACCGTGAACAACGAAACAAAAACAAAGCCTTTAGCAGGCCACACAATTTTAGTACGAGTATGGCAGTGCTTCACGTATGCTCGGGCAACATACCGGCACGTACACCCTGCAGGAAGCGTAGGAGAAACCAACTGCTCGCAGGGTACGTACGTATGAACGTACGTACGTACGTACGTACGTACGTACGCAGGGTACGTACGGCACGTGTTATTCGTCTCTAGTATGGATGCATTTTTTGATTGTACCATTTACGAATAACTAGTCTTAGACGAATTATCCATTTCGTTTACAATTCGTCTATACAGATATTAAATCCGGTGTTTCGAGGAATTAGGGACGTCTGTGAGACGTGCAAACAGAGCTAGACGAATCAGATGACAAATTTTGGTCCTTAATTCCTCTAAACACCGAATTTATATCTAGACGAATCGCACACGAAATATCCCTCTTAGAAGGATAATTCTTCTGAGGCGAGTCATCCGTCTCTAGTATAATTTGGCCAATCTCTTTAGATTAAAAAGCACACCATTATCAAGTTGTTACGGAGCGAGCGAAACGAGTGTGCAGCAATGATAACAGGAGTTTAAAATGAATATACCATGCAAAATCTGGATTATTTTGCCTTACTGTCATCGTACTTTCGACCGGAAAGCAGTGTGCAGCTACAAGAATAATGCATTTGCTCTCACGTTATCTGTCGAAAAAAAATTAACCTTCCTTTGTACCATTTATCAGGCATTTTCACCGTTTTAACCCGATATATTTTTCAAGTTGCTTAACACTTTAACCAAGAATATCCGCTTTTGTTAATGATAAATATCAAATGCATCAAAAGTTTTGAATACTCCGTCTTTTGGACAGCTAAACGGAAGATATTCAAAAGTTCATGTTTTAATAGTTCGTAAGTTACGCATTGTGCAATGACATTACCCTTCTCCTCCGATTTCCCTTATTTTTACTTTGTCAGTAATGTTGAACTCTTCGTTCTATCATGCACGCATAAAGAACAGGCCGCAGCAAACATCAAACATAAATCAGCCAGTTATTCGGCGAAGGAGCAGTCGGAAAAGAATTTTAGGTTGAAACCAACAAAAACCAAAAATGGGCCTCTTTAGACGACGCAGTACCTGGTGCATGGGCATGATATTGGAATGCCGACACCTATTATTAATACCGGACCCGCGGCTACAGTGTCTGCCCCACACAAAGCTTGAAGGGGTATCTACGTTTTTCCTCATAAAAAAAACTAATACTCTTGTAAATTCTCATGCAGTAATATGTAAGAAGACACAGTGGGAGCGTTCCCTCTCCGTATTTCATTTCCGTGGTCTGTTTCAAAAGATAACTAGTGACTCGTCATTACTTAGTGAAGCATCGTTTAGGAACATAGTACTTGACAAGGGATTTTGACAGTGAAGCTCTGACGATACTTACGACTCCGACAGCTCCTTTTTTTTGACCAGCATTTTGATGCATTCTGAGAAACTTGCTCACCGATTGAAAATTGGTTCATTAAGGAAAATCCTGAGGTCGCAAGCGTTATTTTTACAGCAAAACTCGCGTGAATTAATTAAACTACTCAGCATTCTAAGACGGAACCGCCGAGTACAAACCAGCAATTGATATTTTAACTTAGTTCACACTCCGTTGCTATTTTGAAATTGAACACTAAGATCATTGTGGCTTTGGGAAAACAACCTTAATTTCGCTAGAAGAGGAGTATAATTTTTAGCTGATCTTAATTCTTCCCCATGCATCCAAAAAGCTATTGGACTGATCGAGATTTTTATTTATCCCATTATCAGCCGAATCTAGCCTCTTGGGTGACCAATCACCCAAGCCTCTTGGGTGACATCCGGCCGGCTGGTTATTTTAAAATTGTAGTATTATTCAGTTCCGATCTTGAATGTTCACTGGGTCTAAAATAGTAAATTACTTTATAGAGAAATGTCTAGACGGCAGACATTTACACATGATTGACATGATTACATGTATATTTTGTATATGAACAATGGACCGTGATAATATATTCGGACATCAACAATAAACATTTTCTTCAAAGAAGGAAAATCGTTAGTAACCTGTTAGCTCCTAAAACAAGTTGTTTCCAAGAAAAACGAATCATTTGAACCTAACCACGGGAAACGCAGGTACATGTAAGCGTTTTTATTGTAATTCAAAGTTCTTAACAAAAAGACGATGATCCGATTTACTCTTTTTCAATCATGAGTCCCAAGTCGGTGCGGATTAACATTTGGCTCGAAAGACAATGGCCGATATCTATGTCATTTTGAAAGAAATCCTATCGAGATCTATTTGGGTAACATCAAAACAAAGGTCTATCGATATTTTAACTTAAATTTAGTTTTCTCATTCACGTCATTTTCTGGTGAGCTCCACCTGGTGACTCGAGAGTGCGTCTAAAATTTGTTTGTTTAGTTAATATACCAACAGAAAGGTTTTCTTTCATCCTAGAGACCTCTTCGTCTGCAAGACGAGACTGGCTGAGATGTTTCCTCTTTCTTGTCTGGTAATTTATTCTCTGCTTAGTAGTGTCGCTACTGCTGAGACGGCCGGCGTGGCGTTTTCCTGCGGTGAAGTCTGTCAATGCTATGAAGATCCAAATCTTGGTCTTATAGCTGATTGCAGTGGACGAAATTTGCGATCTCTACCGTCACGACTTCCCGAGAAAACACAATATATGTAAGTTTTGAGTTGCATTTTGTGTACCGTTGACATTTTTTTTCGTGAAGTTCAGTATACATGCGACTGTATACTGAGTGGTGAAAAAAGCATCATGAGGGAGAAGTCGAGTTATTCCACGTGGCGAGTAGTTGGAGTCACAAATGATCCGTTTATGCATGTGATCCATAGGTTCTCCTATTCTCTTAACTTGCCAGCACCCTTATGGATGCAAAAGAAAAAAGATCGCACAATTAAGAACAATGCAAAAGCTACAGGCCCAGTTTGGATGATATCGACGCCCGATCACTGGCTAATCGTTCCTTAATATAATTTGCTTTCCGTTTTATGATATGAAATTTAGGGTTTAGCTTGTAAGTTATATAGATCGTATAAATCGTCAAAGCTTTTTCCGACACGTTAAGTTTGGATACTTGCAGCAGATCATACAGTTCACCCGTTTTCAGAAATTTTTGTTACCTTTCTATTGTATTCTGGTGTGATTTGATTTATAACTTTAGTAAACGTATGTAGTAAACCTAACCCAACGGCTTTTTCGAGAATTTGTGAAATTGAAGAGGCTCGAAAGGGTTTTCCACAGGTAATCGTGGGTTTCCAAGGGAAAAAGATTACAACACTATCCATGACCCTGTCAGTAGAGGAACGTTTTGATATTTCTCTAATAGTTGCTGCCAGGATAACGGTATAAATTGCGCCCGATGCCTCTACGAAACTTAATAACACGGTTTCGGAAAATCGCTTAAAAACTAATTCGATGACTTTTCATTTTTTCAAGGTTTGAAAGCGCAATTAAATTCTTTTTCTACTACGCGATATATAAGGAAAAATATCCAGTAGAATTTGACTGAGTTACTTATGAAAACGCTGTTGGAAGATGAAAAACAACAATTCAATGATTTTTCTTAAATTTTCTCTAAGAATACGAAAAAACGAATCTAAGGGCCAGGTCGCACCAGCGCCAAAAGGTGTTTATTTTCCAAAAAAATCTTTGATCATATAATGTTTGGTAGTGCGACCGTTCTCTCCAAAATTTAAAAAATGAGCAGAATGCACCAAATGTTCAAAGATGCCGCCACTTAAAATTGGCGAGCTCTAGACCTCGCCAAGTGTCACAAAATGTCAAAAAAAGCTTTTAAGATGTCAACCATGCAAAAGCGGGGTAAAACAGTCTTCTGCTCACAATACGCATGCAATCCTTGCCTAAGCACTTCCAGTAAAACGTCTTCGCCCATTGCATTCGAGGAAGACGAGAGGCAAACCAGGAATGGTAAAAAGTGGTTACGCGTTGTTTGACATGACTTAGTCTACTGTGCGACCCCAGATGTAAAAAACAGTGTTTTGCCGGAAAATAAAATTCGAGTGAAATGTTATCTCAACAAAATCATTTTTGTATACACAAAAATCGGGGGCGGTTTCGATCATAGTTCACCACATCTAACAAAAGTGATGTCCAGTTTTCGCGATTTCAGGTCCCTCAAGGGAACATTACAACCGAAAAATGACCAGCTCTCAACGTCAGTGGCTTCATAGCTCAGTTGGTTAGAGCTTCGCACTGGTATCGCGAGGTCACGGGTTCAAATCCCTTTGAAGTCCTGAAATTTTCAGGTATCTCCACGCAATTGCAAAAATTGCCTTCATAATTGCGAGGATCATAGTTTCACTTGATTTCATATCCGCAGTTCAATATATGATCCATTTCATACATCATTTCATCGTGGAATAGAATCAGTTACTCTAACGATGGATATGTAGTTTATTTATAAAAAATGTAAATGATCACTACATTGTGGAAAGTAAACTGCTTACCTCGTTCGCTGCATCATTAAATCAGTCATACAACACAGTTGAATCAGATGAATCAAGGTAGCAGGAAGGAAAATATCTTCGTTAACAGCCCGTAGCTAGGAGTAAACAGAGGTAACATGTACCGCAATTCCGATGAAAATTCTCTCAGATCTCTTAATAGCTCTGTATCAAGGAAGACCCCTTATTGGTAAGTTGGTGTGAAAGTAGACCCCACGGAGTCATGGGAACAACAGATTAAAATAACCTTTGCAGATTCCAAGTGATTATTATGGGATATAGGGATTCGCCCTCTTAACTCATATTAGAGAATGTTAGCATCGACAACGAGTGCGACTTCGAGTACGAGTTCTGGAATTTTTATCATTGCGCAACCGTTCGGCGCAGCCCGGCGTGCTCAACTCGTCCCTGCAAGTTGGTCTGCCACGACTTTCCATCAAAAAGTCGTAGCGGTAAGTACGAGTTTGTCAAAAAAATTTTTAGTTTAAAGCTGTGATAAGCATATACTAACAATTCTAAAGTGTTGGGTAAATAAATTGGGGGTTTTTCAAGCCTTAAAAGAAGCTTAAAATGCTAATATTTTATAAAAGAACTAGTGTAGTGTTCTTCAGACTGGAACTGATATTACATCGAAATGCGTAGGCGGCACGACTTCCGAACGAGTAAAAGTTGCACTTGTTCTCGTACTCGCAATCGTTGCCGATGCCAATATTCTGTATTCTCTCCTAGATGCCAACACTGAAAACCTAGTTTGAATGATCGTTTTCAGAGATCTAGTTATATTATATTCCTATATCCCGCATTAATTCGGGATAAGTTAATTCATGCATTCATGCAACTGTGACGTAATTGTAATAACCGACATCGCGCGTTCCTTCAGAAAGTGAATCTTTCTATGTTGCTTTATAGAGACCTCTCAGACAATCCTTTGAGATGCGACGAGAACACCTTAAGGAATGCGAGGTCTTCTATCACCATCAAGTCCGACTGTCTGGAATCAAATTTTGTGATGGACAATAACCATAATTCAGTTGAGATAAGAGGTAAAAGGAATTCTGTTTTAAAATTTGAGATCGGAGTACACTACGGGACAAATGCCACGAATACGATGAGGAGAATCTCTCTCGTGCTTTTGTTAAAAGCTTCACGGCTTTAACGGGTCAGAATTCGTGAGAAGTGAAGCCCTTTCAGGAGATTTCCATGTTTCTAATTTGAAATCCTTATTTTCTTTTGTTTATTTCCTTACTTCAAGTCTTGCAGACAGCCTCAAACCCAGGCTTTCGTTCTTTTTTCTCCCGAGCCTTGGGCGCAAGGGGTTAGGTTTCTTCAACCACTGCTCAGTCACGCATTATACAAATGAGATAATTGAGCATGTTACGCTACAATACGAGATGTCCTCGATAAGCTCCAATTTTGTAGATTAGAGCTTAAGGGGGAGGTCTATGTCTGGTTTAGTTATCCGTTCTACGTATTCCATAGTATACAGCCTGTTGGGGGTTGCTTCTAATGTACATAAGAAACCTTTTTTGTAATACGTACTGTTTGCTTCCCCGGAAAGGGGTGTAAGTGTTAAATACTCCCTCTCGGCAGCTGTGGCGTTCAGTGCACTTGACAGCAGCTCGTCGTTATGATTTCTTCTGCAGGAAAAGGTGATCATCTGCGAACAAGAAGAGCGGTGCCCGGTAGGTTTTTCGATTTATTATGCATACCTTTCGAACTGACATTTTATATGATCAACTGGGACTAGAAGGCAACGTAATCTTCTTGAAGAGAAGTTAAAGATAACGTTAGTCCATCGTTAGAGTGGATGCAATTAGGCGATGATGGGATACAAAGTTGGCCCATTTTGAGACAGTGGCTATGTTGGTAGCTTTGGCCGAACTAAATTCTACTGTCGTTTTCATCCAAGCGTGGACACGTGACGGGAAAACGTGCTCTAAATGGCTGCAAACGTGAAAAGGTTTTGTCCTCAATCATTGGTGGCAAGACTGGATATTGAAGACTTTCCCAAAGAAATTGACCCTGACCTGATAAAATATGCTTCAAATACTTTCGAACTATCGTGCGCAAAAGTTTGCTGAACGACTGCCAAACGCAAACTTCAAAAAACATGTTTTTCCGTAACATGCTTAGATGAAAACGACTGTACTTTTATACCAATGGTTCTTCTGTTGCAGAAAACCAACATGACGGCTTGCTGTGTAGTATGTACTTTTCGTCATCGTTGTCATGCATTTCCGCTTTGTCAGTGGACGAAAACAATCCATCGTTTATTTATTTTACCATAATGATTGTTATCTGTGCCTCTGACGATTGGTTGAAAATCACCTTTACTCGTTATTTGGTAATCACATCTGTATCTAGCTCAGGTATCTGAAAATGATTCGTTAAAAACGAAATTCTTAAAGTTTATAAGGTTCTAAATTAAAACTACTGGGGATGCAACGATAAAACAATACATGATCTGCGTGACACATACTGCAGTGAATCAAATTTCAAGGCTTTCTGTCTTGTGACAACTCACGTTTAGATGTAGCAATGGGCATTGTATCCCGAACCACTGGAAATGCAACCTTGTAAACGACTGCCAAAATGGAAGTGATGAAACTGACTGCAGTCCCTACATCAAAACCGGCAATTTTCGCTGCCGAAACCAAAAGTGCATTCCGCAATCTTTTGTTTGCGATACATTCAGCGACTGCGGTGATGGCAGCGATGAGACATCTTGTCGCGCGTTAAATGGAGGAAGGTGTGAACGAGAGGAATACCGCTGCCCATCGGATTATTGTATTCCTTTTGCGGAAGTGTGTAACGGAAGAGCGGATTGTGTTGCAGGTTATTCTGACGAAAGTTTGAACAGACTCGTACCCAGTCGCTATTTACGTGCTTTTTGGGGAACGAGGATTGGATACTAGGTTGGATTAAGGCGCGCGAGGTGTCATGGGAAGGGTCGAAGGGAAAATAGCTATTTTTCTTCGGCCTCTTCCCATAACTCCCCGCGCTCCACTTTATCCGGACCGCTTTCGCTTTGAAACCCGTAAATAGCGACTGGGTACGAGTCTGGGGTTTGAATGGAATGAATGATAATGGACTATTTTCAAGTGCCAATCTTCTAGTGCTAGTGCTCTAATTGGGGACACTGCACGTAGATTTAAAATTACGCCTATTATGATTGACTCAAATCAAGTCAACCATTGCTTTTCGAGAGAATTATCTATTGGAGGGTAAAGTGAAGTGCTGGTTTTCTACCCATGTGAGCGGTTAGCCCTACTAATGGAATTGGGCCCACACATGGACAGAGAAAAACTCTGACCAGAGTGGAAAATGAACCCACGACCTTCGGGTTAGATCACCACTGCTCTACCGACTGAGCTACAAGGTCAGACGGGATCAGGTCGTGGGAATTGGAGAGGACAATTTCACGGCAATGAATATGTACAAGTACAAGGCAGGGTTACGTTTTTGCAAACGTTGGCCGTGTAGCACGTATATTTCAACAGAGTTAACTATCGGAGGGTAGTGTGAAGTGCTAGTTTTCTATCCATGTATACCATGTGAGCGTTAGCCCTACTAAGGAATTGGGCCCACACATGGACAAAGAAAAACTCTGATCAGAGTGGGAAATGAACCCACGACCTTCGGCTTAGATCACCGCTGCTCTACCGACTGAGTCTGAGGTCAGACAGGAGCGGGCCGTGGGAATTGAAGATGACAATTTCACGGCAATGAGTATGTACAAGTACAAGGAAGGGTTACGTTTTTGCAAACTTTGACCGTATAGCGCTTACATCTCAACAGAAATATCAGATTTTTTGGTTAAAATTTTAAAAAACGATCTCTGGCTAAAATGATTAAAAACTACGAGCTTTCGACTGCCCGAACTGCAGTCTTCGACGGGTAAAATGATTTCATTCATTTTACCCGTCGAAGACTGCAGTTCGGGCAGTCGAAAGCTCGTAGTTTTTAATCATTTTAGCCAGAGATCGTTTTTTAAAATTTTAACCATGTTTTATCCTGGCTGCGGCCCTTCAATATTATCAGATTTTTTCTCTGTCCGTGTGTGGGCCCAATTCCATTAGTAGGGCTAACGCTCACATGGTATACCTCGGTAGAAAACTAGCACTTCACATTATCCTCCAATAGTTAATTCTGTTGAAATATAAGTGCTACACGACCAACGTTTGCAAAAACGTAACCCTTCATTGGTTTCGAGGGCAAGGGAAAACCGGAGTACCCGAAGAAAAACCGCTCGGACCAGAGTAGAGAACCAACAAACCAAGAAATGAAAGCCGAATCAACTTTGCACTAATCCTTGATATTTATCTTTGCACACTAACAGGAAAATGCTAAAAAATCACAAAAACATAGTTAAATTGCGATCTGTTTCAAATTTTTGTTTATTGTTTTATTTATTTTTGCGAAATACCAGTAAATTTAACTAGTTCATCCAAACAGACACATGTTATTTACCACCGTTCAATAATTGACCTAAATGAGTAACTTAATACATTTAGATAAATAAAATGTATTTACCTTTCTATTTTTTCTTTTCAGCCTGTGAAACTGGCTGGAATAAGTACTTGTCTTCTTGCTATAAGTACTTCCATGAAATTCGCAAATGGCAGGACGCTAAAGACATTTGCAGTAGCGAATTTGGAGCCGATCTTGCCAAGATTACGAGCCAAGATGTACACAATTTTGTCTACAGTCTCGGCGCTGATCAGACCTTCGACATTTGGATTGGTCTGCGGCAGAAAACAGGATCACGTGACTTTGTTTGGACTGATGGATCTCAGATTGACAACTTCTCTTTCTGGGATACCGGACAGCCGCCTATTCCTGGCCACGACCTCTGCACGGGCATGTCTTCTAGAGAAACTTTAACAAACGGACGATGGATAACTGGCGGCTGTACAGACGTACACAGCGCATACGTGTGTGAAAAAGGTTTGATTTGTGTTTTAAAGCGTCTCTTCGTTCGAAATTCATTTCCATGCAAAACAAGTCAGTTTACTGGAAGTCACATATTCTCAATGCTGGATTTGACGGCCCTCTATAACCCTTACTACGATGTCTTTGTATTGACCTTCGGGTACAAACAAGCACACAGATGACAAGACCATTCCATCGTACGCGTGTAGCATGCGTTCATAAACTAATAGAGAAGTAATTACTGACGCATTTTTACCAGCTCAGTATCCGCCTTCTAAGGATGAATGCTAGCGGTTGAGTGTGTTTGACATGCCACTAAAGTAAAGATAATTCTATTTTGTAGCAGTGACAGGGTGTTCCGCCCCTCAGATGGGAGATAACTGTCAAAGTGTTGGTAAGTGTTGAAGTTACTGAACCTGTAATGAGCAGTAAAAGTAAAGTCATTTTCACGGCATGAGCAACAACTGGAAGTGAATATCTTTTCCATTTCCTTAAAGTGCCTTCAACGCCAATGTTGTCTGGGCCAGGAAAAAAATCTTGGTATTACATGCACTGAGTAAGATACTACGATACGTTTTTCATTTGGTTGAAACCTCTCTTTTTTAATTTTCAAAGTTGCACGACCGAGTGGGGCAAGTGACGTCATTTTTAGGATGATCACCTAGTTATAGAAATCAGTAACACGCGTTTAAAAAGGGTTACCAAGTTTAAATATCAAATATCTTGGGGTCCAACACTCTATCTTGGAGTGAGCTCAAGATCAAGTTCTCGTCTAGATTAGGTCTTCTGCGTCGAGCGCGTAAGGGTCTCCCCAAGCCAACTTGCCAAATACTCTACAATACTATAGTCTTGCCACTGTTCGATTACTGTTCGCCTGTATGGGACAGTTGTGGGGCTGGGAGCAAAGCTTACCTAGATAAGCTAAATGGACGTGCTGCATGTATTACTGAAGGTCGGTCTGTCGGAGCTGAGGAGTTAAAATCAACACTTGGCTGGCCCAGCCTACAAACACGCAGAAATTATCTCAAATGCGTTTTAGTCCATAACGGAATAACGCCTTCGTACATGCGCACTTTTTCCATGGCTATAACACCTGAAGCCGTGATTTGCTGCACCCTCCATTCGCAAAAACTGCTAAATACCAAGGGAGCTTCGGAATAAACGGTACTCGGACCTACACCACCTTTCCGAGGAACATTAGACAAGTAGAGGCGCTTAGCGAATTTAAAGTCAGAAATTGAAAGCGCCATCTTAAACAGTAAATGCCTGCGATACATGTTGCTTTTATAACTTTATCGATTGTCTAGTTTTTAATGTTTTAATGTCTCTGTTTTTTTGTTTTGTCAAGGCTCCATTTAAACTAGCTCTGCTAATTAAATTGGATACCCCTGGATAAATATTGAATTAAATAAATAAAATAAAAACAAGGAAAATCCTGGGATGTCGTCAAAAATCCTGCTCAACTCAAACCCATTTTGAAAGTTCTTTCTCTCGGTAATGTTTCAAATATGAGCAATTTTTCCCAACTTTAAAAAATTATTTAAAAGTGAGGTTTAAACCAAATGAAACAATTTTTGTGGAATTTTGATCAGTACAACATGAAGATTGTTCGGGCTAAAACAATATTGGGTATTTATAAACCCTTTAACATCAGTGTAGGACAAACTTTTCAGACAAATTATTTCTAAGACACTTGGCAGCTGATAAATGTGGTAGCGTCATAGCGTTCGTGGCCAACAGGTTACGAGTGGGAGTGCTAGGCATGCAATCTGCGAAACCGTGAGGGATTGTCATCAGAGTCGCCCAAAACACCAGTGTTACACAATCTAAATGGGTAATACCCATATACCCATATAACTAAATTTAGATCAGTGGGTGCAAGCCATCTCAGATGATCATCCGAGTCATCCAACCATGCATGCACCGTATTTAGGTCTAAGCACCCATTCTGAATAGTGCTGATAAACTGTTTTAAGTCTAAACGCCCACTCTAACTAAGCACCCATCTTAAATCGATTAGCTTTCAATATTGGTAATGGTCTCTATTTAAATATTATAAAAATTCGCCTTCATTCAGCTGCGTGCTTCGATGGTGTGGTCGTTATCGATGATTCTTACGCGTGGCTAACGGACTAGATTCAACCTTTTTGTCATCCATGTCCGTCGATCATCTTAAACAAAAAATTTCCTTTTTTCCCTTTTTTTTGCTGACGAGAAAATTTCTAAGTATACGGTAAACTTCATGTAATTGAAGTGAAAGAGGAACCGCATATTTAATGAGTTGCTTGGATGACTGGGATGATCATCTGAGATGGCTTGCACCCACTGATCTAAATTTAGATTATATGGGTATTACCCATTTAGATTGTGTAACACGGGTGCCCAAAAACACATCTGTTGCGGGCCCTCGCGAGTAGTCCACTTCCTCCCGCCCTCTGCGAAGGCAAGTGACATGGAAAAGCCCACCACTTCCGGCTGCCGTCCTGTCATCACAAATGTTTCATTACAGATTCCCTTTGAAATGAATTATGAATTTGATGCACCCGAAATGCAATGGCGTAAATCTCTGTATACATACCGAGGGCATAAACTTCGTAATGCATCTCATTTTTAAGTTTCGTTCTTTGTCTGTTATTTCCTCAACCGCTCTCGAGAGGTCATGCAAATCGTGCAGAACAACACGATTTTATTTAAAAGCAATGTATTCCCGGATTTTGTTTACTTTTAGAACTATCTTTTCTGTCATTAAAACTGAACACTCTAATCATTTTGCTTCTGTAGAAGAAAAGCCAAACATTACTTCTTTTCGAAGGCTTGAGAACATATCAGAACACTACGACACCAAGGTGACGTTAGAATGCAAAGCGTCTGGCATCCCTCGTCCTCAAGTCATTCTGCTTGTTAACGCATTGAACGCCAACAAAATAGATAGCGGTCACTCAATCATGGCTCCCTACGTCACTACTGTAACGTTCAAGTTAAAGATGACGTCAGAAGTGGAATGTCAGGTGTCAAACAGGATGGGCATCGACTTTGTAAGGACGAGAATTGAGATGAGAGGTATTTTTGCTTTTTTTCATTACGTACCGGCCGTAGTTTCTGTGCGATGAAAAAATGAAGAGTAAGAAGAAGAAAAGAAATGCATCTTATTCGACAGCTACTTTGACAATGTTGTCACGAAATTCATGATCAATAACTGGACAGACGCATGAAAAACTGACATCAATTTGTTAAATTTAAAGACCTGGATTGGGTGGTCCCCTCTCTGTATTCTCGCTTTCTGTTTGCAGAATTTGAAACTACATCGATGATTGTTCTCAGGAGGTATCCGCTCTGTCTTATCATACCCTCTTTCATGCAAAAAAGCGATAATGATGACAAAACCCTGATCAGCATCTCGCATCTCTTGTTTTTCTCAGATGATAAATCAACTTATCTCAAAGCTGTTTTGAGACTAAATGACCATAAGTTTAATGCGAGCCTCAAAAATCTATTATCCGAAGAATCCAAGACACTTGCAGATTGGTTAGAAGATGGAATGAAAGATTTGTTTGGAGATGTTATCAGAGGTGCGAATGTGGTTGGTTTCAGGTATGGCCATATTTTTATTCTAAGAGCAAAATTGTCAATGTCTTGTTATTTTTGGCAATAGGGCTCTTAGTTTAAACGCCCATTTCTTGGTGTTTACAAGTCAAAACATATGCGAAGCAAACTCACTATTTGAAAAATCACAGATGTTTCGGGTGTAGAAGCCTTCTTCAGTGTGAAGAAAACCGTTGAAATACGCGATCAGAAGGAAGCGCGCGGATGAATGACGGCGCGCGCGTGCATGCATCAAGTCATTTTTAAATAAAGTTGAAACTGATGTTAAGTCCATCAGGCCGTATTTCAACGGTTTTCTTCATACTGAAGAAGGGTTCTACACCCGAAAAGTCTGTGGTTTTTTAAACAATTACTGATACTTTTTGATATTTATTTTATATCACTCTACCACTCTACTTGTTTATTCATTTTAAAGTGTCACGCGTCTCCTACAAAAATTTTCACTATTTGAAAGCTCAGTTACTCGTTAATTCGCGGATATTTTACATGTCTTATATTGGAAAATCAGAAATTATGAAAAAAATTGGCTGTTCTGAGCGGGAAAGCAGTCAAAGTCAGCAGCCATCTACTACATGTATTTATAATGTACCTGAAGAAGGCTGGCTTGGCCAATCGAAATCATAATACATTACTAAATTATCAAATCTACGTTGTATCGGCTTTTGCCCAAAATGTTAACTTTTTCAACTTTGTAATTACGCTGATCAGATCAAGCCAGTTGGTCCAACGTACACTGGCAGGAATATTGTCCACGGTTGCTTGCTCGAAAACTTTCTCTTCATTCAGCCAACGCTGCTCCAAGTAGCAGTTGCCGCTATCGCTAAAGGGGGGTTTAGAAATAAGGTCTATTAGCGAAAAGGGACTGAAAAACTGCAAGGGTGTCAAAGGTCTTTCTATTGTTTAGAAAAACCAATCACGCAGCGAGTTTCAAAGTCAAAAGGGTTTGGGGCCTTGACAGGGGAATTAATTTTTAGTTGGGCTTTGTAAATTTCGGCTTAGTTGTTCCTTTTTCTTGGGGTTCCATAACAAATCGTATTCAAGCTTGTAAAGCGCATGCGCGAAGTTAACATGGCTGGTTAATCCTTTATAGAGCATGCGCGAGGTTTAAGCTAAATTGCATAGACGTGGATACTTGGAATTGAATGAAAGTAAGCACGAATTTGGTGTCTAATGTGCTCAAACCACATACAAATGTACTCACCGTTCGCGGTAGACCCATACTAAATAGATGTCGAGCGTTTTCGGAACGGGTTGGCCTTGCGAACTACCAAGAGATTATCAAGGTAAGAGAGTGAATCCCCAGGAACTCTCTCCCCATATTGGTTTTGACGTTTTCGTTGTAGGGGGGGTTAAACCAGATGACGTTGCGTTTTCTTTGTCGTTTCCCTGTCTTTGGTGCCGTTGGTCTAACGTAGTTGAGCTTCTAAACATATCCACTATCGCTCAGCGCCTTTTGATAAACTCAACGTCATCTGGTTCAATCCACCCTACAACGAAAACGACGAAAACGTCAAAACCAATGTGGGGAGAGAGTTCCTGAAAATTATTCATAAATGCTTTCCGAAAAGCAATAAGCTGCACAAGATCTTTGACAAGAACACAATTAAGCTATCCTACAGTTGTATGCCAAACGTAAGAACAATCATCGAAGGAAATAACAAAAGAAATCTGGCAAAAGGCAGCAAAGGCAACGTCCAGAGACAATGTAATTGTCCGGGGAACACCACGTGCCCATTACAAGGAAAATGTCTATCAAGAGACATCGTGTATCAGGCAACGGTAAAAACCAGCGAAAAGGAAGAAAAGTACGTAGGACTCACAACAACTGACTTCGAAGCAAGATGCGCAAACCACAAGGCATCGTTTAAAGCAAGAGCGAAGAGCAACTCAACTGAACTGAGCAAATACATTTGGCAATTAAAGGACAGCAACACCGATTATACGATCTCGTGGAAAATTCTCTGCCACGCCTCGCACTACACAAATGTGACAAAACGTTGTAATTAATGCATAGCTGAAAAGTATTACATCATATCCAACCGCAATCAGAAACACTGAATAAACGCAACGAGTTAATTAGCAAATGCAGGCACAATGAAAAATTCCTATTGAAGAACGTTAAGTAAATAGAAACGTGCAACATGAACAGTCATGTATGACTCAAAGCTGTAAACTTTAATGAATAAAATCACTCTTGGTTATACACTGATGAGTGCGGGACATATTAAACGTCCTGTACGAAACAGATCTGTATGGAAACCAGAGGCAAAAGTATAATCGTGTCCTAGTTATTCATTTATGTATATATATGTATATCTATTTATTCAGCATATATATAAAAATCATGGACTTTTGTTTATGTTTTCATAAACTTAAGGAATGGAAGTGTCTTGGCAGATATTCTACTTCATACTGTAAAAGGAACAGCTGAGCTTGTCCGAGGTATTCTCGTAAAAGCTGTCAGAAACAAGAACTTTAGTGATGCTTCGCTCCACTCGTTCGGCGAAGTAAAAGGTTTGTGATACATAAAAGCTTGTAAGAAGCCCTTTTACTTAGAAAACACTTGTTTGCAAGGGCAGAAAATGTATCAGCTATTTACTTTATTTTTAAGATTCTTGGATAGTAGGATTGGTTTGTTTGTTGACTTAACCCTCTCATCCCTGAAGCTGGTACCCATTGACGAGTAAAATGGTCTGGCGTTAAACTGAGTAAAATCTACAAGCCTCACTCTCAGGACTATAAACGGGTTTAGTATTAGATTAAGCGTACTACTCTGCTTATGCGAGTTTTCATCATTTTCGAACTTCTTTTCCACTGCGTGTTTTTTGCAGCCTGCCCAAGAGAATTTTTCAATGTGACTTGGGGGGCAACAATGGAAGAAGGAACCGCGACACAAGTCTGTCCAAGGGGGGCATCAGGTATAAGGGATCTTAAAAATGACGATCTCAGTACTTTTTTCTCTTTCTTTGATTAAACCGTTATGAGAGAGGTTAAGCAAATTGAGGTGTTTTTCAGCAACACGAGGTAACCAGAAGTGGGCTGACTGATGGGCAGAAATTTTTTCAAGTAAATCGAAACACTAGCTTTATTTAGTAGTACGAATACTAACTAAAGAGGGAAACCCCGCACTTATACCTGGACAATTTAAGTAATTGCCTCCAATAGACGCCTGAAAAATTCAGGTGGCTCCAGTGGGATTCGAACCCGTGACCTCTGCGATGCCGGTGCAATGCTTTACCAACAAAGAACTGAGCTATGAAGCCTCACAGTTGGGAGCAGGTCAGTTGGCTGGGCTCATGTGTTTCCGTGAGAGAACTCAATGAAAGAAATGTAGATATTGAGAGAAATGGAGATACAGAAAGAATATGTTGAGAATACTAACTCTCATCAACGTTGAGTAACATTTAAAACGACTTGCTTGTGCTTAAAGGGGCATGCAGTGCCACGCTATTTTAGACAAAATTCAAAACACTAAAAGACGTCTTTGCATCAAATGAATGAAGACCAAAAAATAATGCTGTAGTTTTCTTGCCAATGGCCACTGAAGTCAACTTGAAAACGGGCCCTATGCTTCGAGCAGCTACACCAGATTTGTGCGTAATCATTGTTATGTGAAGATGAATGCAACCGAAATAAGAAGTTATATATTATCCGCTTTTGTAGGCGAGTCCACAAGGAGGTGTTTAAAAAATGGCGTCTGGGGCTATCCAGATTATCGTTACTGCAGCAGTAAAGAATTTTATCAGCTGAGAGAAAAGGTTTGCTTATCACTCTAAGGTATAATAAGTGATTAATTTTTCGACGATGGCTCGTTGGTTTTCGGATAGGACTAATGGCAGTCGAAGCTAAAACTTTCCAAACATTAGCTCGGATGCTTTACCACTGAGCTGTTGGGGACAGTTACAGCCTGTAGTACGGAAATCAACTTTTCGTCATCTTAAGAAGTAATTATTAAGTGGGTGTACGTTGGACGTCGAAATCCAAACGGATTTTGCCCCGCGTGTTGCGCATTGAAATCCTTCGTAAAAAATGAGAATCTACGGAAAATTTGCAATAGAATGCTAGTCTTTTTTCGGGTTTTGTGTTCGATTTGCCAACCAAAGACCCAGAAATAATCTCACATTCACGCGCTTGATTTTTCCATAATTGTGATTATACCAACCACGTTTACAGGATTGGCTAATATGATTCAAATTTTCTTTCTTCTCCTGCATCCTTTTCCTAGAAGTAGTAGTGTATCCGTTCTGTTTTTTTCCGTGTCTTTTTAGCTTCCTTATTTGGGTATATGTTTTGGTTATTAGGTAAGCCTTTAGATCTGGCAACACAGATCATTCATTCCTCGTTCTTTTGTTTATTGATTTACAGTATAAAAAATGATTTACACAAATAGAATATAGTACAAAAACAAAGAAACATGAAGTACATGGAAGTAAATTAAAAGGATTTGATTTCGTCGGTATGCGGTCGCGAAAGTAGCAAAAGTTCTCTTATTGGCCACCTCCATAGTCATGATATATAGTAGATTAAATTACTACAACATCTTACTAAAAGATGTCGTTTGCTAAGCAAACAAGAAAATGATAGTATGGAGATCCAATCGGCTACAATTGCCTAAAGTATTGAAGAAGCAAAAAATGACAAAGTCGAAGGCACAATTGGTCGGTGTTGTTCATCAAGGAACAAACTTGCCTTTGCTCTTTCAATGATGAATCAAATGGACAGAGGAATTCACAGGACAAGAGAATGCTCTTAAAACGGGTTCTTACTTCCATATAAAAAATATTGACACGATGATATGTTGTCTCCAAATGTCTGTGACAACGTGTTTGTGCGGTTGTACCTTACACAAGATGTTATTTGATTGATTTTTTTTAGAATCTTTTTTGTAAGACCCTGCTTTGAAATGTTAGCTTAATTGAAGAAGGTTCCAATGTAAAGAGGTCTAAAAGGAAAATCTTAGCATAACACTGAGGTTCTGTGACTCTCAGTAATTGTACGAACATTTTACCGTACAGCTCTTGATACAGTGTTTCAATTTTTGCTAGATTAACAAGCTGTTCAACTTATCCTTGCCATCAAGCGACCAAATAACCAATGTGATTTCTGAGCTATCTGTTCTCACTAAACCGAAACGATACGATGCGATGATGGCTGGAGATATCAAAATATCAACTCAGATACTCAGCGAGGTTGTTGAGTATAACAAGAAGTTTGCAAACGGCAGTGTAACTAATCAAAGAAACATTGAAGTAAGTTAGAACTTTTTTTACTTTAATGAGGCTTTATTTATTATAATAATTATTGACTAGTCAGGCAATCCCGTATGAGCTCTCCTCTATAGCATAAAATTGAATGT
>OX421448.1:17200800-17203300 GCA_949126865.1 Montipora capitata | reverse complement strand
TTCTCTCTACCGTCATTCTCTCTACCGTCAACAGAAAAAATAACATAACAAACAATCGTATCAGTTCTGTCACCAGAAAAAGGTTAAATCCTCGGAGGATTTGTTTGAGCCCAGGCTTCAGGCTTCCAGTCTTGTTTGCAACTTGTCAAGTTGCTTCATTAACTGTGACGGGCACTTCCCCTTAGAATTCAAATTACATAACTGACGTTGAAATACACGAAATTTCATTTATTCCCTATTACGGGATATAATACGAACTTGCAAGTCACCAACTCACTGATGGCTCTTTAGCTCAGATGGTAGAATAGATGCAGCGCTGTCGCGTGGTCATGGGTTCGAGTCCCGTTCAAGCGTGGATTTTTTCAGGCTTCTTTCACAACAGGGGCCTGTTTCTCTACAGGAGTCCGTTTCTCGAAAGTCCCGATAACTTTTTGGGCCCGAAAAGCCATTTACGAAACTGACTACCGATGGTGTCATAAGCTGGTCTTCTAACACGTTTTCAAGTTAACAATAAGCAAAATGATGTGAAGTTTGTTGACTTAAAATCTTTCCGTTCTTAAGATATGGGGGAAATTTTGACACCCGTTGAAAGGCCCGAAAAGTTTCGGAACTTTCAAAAAACGGGCCCGAAAAGCAATTCGCGAAACTAAAATCTGCTTATTATGAAATATGGGAAAAAAAAACCAAAAGAATTTCAAAGTCTCGTGACCTGAAACGTTTTCTTTCTGAAGATACAAAGCGTTTTATGTCAACCGAAATACGCCCGAAAAGTTTGGGGATTTTTAAGAAACGCGTTCTCTCCCCACCTCTTTCACCGACGGAACAAACACGGCTGTCGCAACGTCATTTGAAAAGCGACATTACGTTTCAAACAGACTTAATTAAAAATCTCGGGTACAGCACTAATCATGTTGCTAATAACTCGATCTTGAACATCAGGGAGCATTTCATCTGTTACCTCGATGTTGATCTGAGTTGCATAATAAATCATTATCCCATTTCTTTTTGTTAGCAATGGAAGCAAAACGTGTTCCTAAAGACATTGAAGGCCCAGTAACATTCCCTAATTATTCCGATGATCCTCTTTCAACTCCGGTGTGGACGGACGATGGAAAGCAGTCCATCACCTTACCAAAGGCCTTATTCAAGATGACTCGAAATCCATTTACAAACGGTAATAATATACTTTATGTACTTATTCTATATTGACACATAAATGGTTAAGAAGACAAACATTCTTCTTCATACAAAACACTAGTCTTATTTAGGTTTCCAAAAGGAAAAATGTGGGGTTTTCAAGACGCGAGGTCACTTAAGACACCAATCATCTTTTTTGGAGGGTGACGATTTTTAATATAAACTCTGAATAGACCATTTTCGAATTCTCACGGCTGGACTGGATCTAGCATGGAATGGAGGCTAATGCGGGCAAATCTTTTCAAATGCAAATCAATTTGCCGGCATTAGACTCCACTTCATGCTAGATCCAGTCCAACCGTTAGAATACGAAACTGGCCTTTTTCCATGGCCCTCCCTCGGCCTGGTAAATGCTTACGCTAAAACGAAGACGGCGGCTACGAGGACGTCAGTCCACACGGGCACCCAACGTCAATTTTCGGAAAATATCTGTTTCGGAAGACAATTTGATATCTAGAATTTTCGGAACATTTGTTGTAAAATTTATTGCTTGCCTGCCTGTCCTAGCATTTTGGAACATCTAAAAAATGGTATAATTGCACATTTTAACGGATTTTTACCTTAAAAAGGTCACCTAGAATTTCGGGAGCCTTTTTTCTGGCTAAAATTTTCGAAAAAGTAAGTTTTGATTCCTATAATTTTCGGACCACTAGACTTTCAGCTAGGAAATCCGAACAGATGAAAAATTTTTAGGGGATAAAAATATGCCTATATCTACAGTCAGAAACCCATAAGAGTTGAAACGTGTAACGCGCGTTCACAGCTCCCGAATATTCAGTGCAAACTGATTGGTTGAATGTTTCAGTGCTAAGTACCATATTTGGAAACCCCTCGTTCTTGTTGTTCCAAATATGGTACGTAGAAAGTTGAATATTCAGAAGCTTGTTTCGCAGCACACAAGGGGCCGTTACACGTTTCAACCCTTATGGGTTTGTGCTACAGTTTAAATACTAAAATAAACTTACAATGAGTGGTTTTGAACTATTCTCGTTGGGTGCCCCCGAATCCAAAATACAAGTTCACATGCACCATTTTTGTCATAAGAAATATTGTCCCAAGTCGTTCCGAATTCAAAATGTGCCTTGATTGGCTGCAAATCACGCAGAATGGGAATTAAAATGTAGAGAGAGAGCATCGAAAATCGGCAGCTCTGCGTAATCACGTTATCCACCCGGGACTTCAAATTCAGTCATTTCCCGTTGTTCTTTCGTGGAGGGCGGAAAGGTACTTGAAATGTACTTGCGGAGCCGGCTGAGCTTTTGGTTTCCCCCGCGGCATTCGCATTGCCGTCGAGTTAGTTATT
>OX421448.1:17188300-17190800 GCA_949126865.1 Montipora capitata | reverse complement strand
CTTTCCTCGCGTGGTCTTTGCGTTCCCACGTTTCCATATTCTTCGTGCTGGATTTCCCATTTTCCATCCCTTGCAAACGCTTTCCATTCAGTAAGAGGCAGGGGGTGCAGGGATGGCGCAGTGGTGAGAGCACTCAGTCGCTTCCCACAAAAGTGGCCCGGGTTCGATTCCCAGACTCGGTGTCATATGTGGGTTGAGTTTGTTGGCTCTCTACTCTGCACCGAGAGGTTTTTCTCCGGGAACTCCGGCTTTCCCTCTCCTCAAAAAGCAACATTTTGACTTCATTTGCGTTAATTTGTTGATTCCAGTTTTCAGTCTCCCCAATTATAATTAGTGCTCCCAGAAACACATGACCTTGAAGCGTGTGGGGATTTTTAGGACACCAATTTTATTTCCAAATATGGACAAAAATGAGATCGACGCTGCACACGCGGGAAATTGCACGAGCTACGCTATATCAGAAACCCATAAGGGTTGAAACGTGTAACGGCCCCTTGTGTGCTGGGAAACAAGCTTCTGATTGTTCAATTTGCTAAGTACCATATTTGGAACAAAAAGAGAGAAACATTCAACCAATCAGTTCGCAAGAACACCGTGACGCAATACCACCAATGTTCTCGCGCGAAATTAACTGGAGCGAGTGGTTTCCAAATCATTGGTACTTAGCATTGAATATTCGGAAGCTGTGAACGCGCGTTACACGTTTCAACCCTTATGGGTTTTTGGTTATATAAAAATAAGTAAATTTTAAACTCAAAAAACCCCAGCTCTGAACCAAACTTAAACGCTTCTAGATCATGAGCTTCTAGTGCTCCAGCGCTAGAACAATAACACTTAATGTTCCTTTCCTTTTTTTGTCGTGGTTTCTGTGTTCTTGTAATAATAGCGAAACCGTGATATTGCAGATTAACGCCGTCATATTTGTTTGGGTAATACGAGCTTTGTTCACAAGTCACAAAATGACGAGTGCCTCACACAAAGAAAAGATCAAGTAAGTATGGACCATTCATAAGCAAGGTGTAAAAATGAAGTGTATTTGCTTTGTTTTGCAAGGATTTGCAGTAGGAAAGACTGCAAAGGATGAGAAGAAGTGTAAGTACCGGAGTGGAAAAATTGAATCAGGGACTTTGCAAAATAATAAACGAATAAAGGGATTAGTTTGTAAGAACCGCGACCGTGTGAACTGACGGAAGAGTGGAACAAGAAAATTTGGCTTAATCACTGTTGATACACGTCAAATGTTTTTACCACAGTGAAAAAGATTGACGGATGACGTTTCGAGCGTTAGCCACTCGTCAGAGCGATTGGTGAACTGTGGTTTGAGTTTAATATAGTAAGTGGCCATGGTGGAGTTATGCCATTGCCTTTGGTGTAAGAGACATGATAAGGACAAAACACGAATAAAAATTAGTCGAATGAAAAAGCGCTAATTGATTCCATGAGTGTGCCGATTTGAAAAATAAACGGAAAGACCACAAACTATCATGTTAAGGGTATAGTGTGAAAGTTGAAATGGCGCGCAATGGCTTTTGGTGCATATTGATCCTACTTTTTTCATCATCACAAAGATGTTCGCGGAAGCAGTCTGTTTCGCCCGTGCATATCATATTGCCTAATGTATATGTTTCTCTCGGCGTCTCTCAAATCATGATCTATCGAAAGCCTCTTCGAACGGAAATGTTTGACAAGTTTATTCATTTTACAATTGATTAGGATAATTATGCCAGTCAGCGATGTCGACCTAGCTTTCGAGGGGGCAGGAAGAAGAGAGATCATGGGAACTAAGTTGTTATTCAGCTTATTTTTATGGCGTGTTTACCAACTGACAGTATAAGTGTATCGCTTTCTTTCTCATAGGCGCGGAATCAAATCTTTGATTATACTTTGTCCACTGCTTGGTTTGACGTGGGTGTTTGGAGTCCTCGGCTTTGATCAGCATACAGTGGCTTTTCTTTATTTGTTTGCAATCTTCAACTCGCTTCAGGTTTGTTTGTTGTTGAGGAATAGTAATGAGTAGCATGCAACGGATTTATTCTAACTCGTAATGCACTTGTCACTGAAAACTCACACCCCACCCCGTCCACCCCAGGGAGACGTGGGGCTTTGCAAAACCGAACGAAAGAAGGAAGAAAAAGGGCAATTTTAAATTGAGGGGAGGGGGGCATCTTTAGTCTAAGCCCCGACTAAAGATCGCTTAAACATTTAACAGTGAAATATGCAAAGTTCTATTTTCATGACACACCTTCGAAACACTGTGATAATTCAAGTGGTTCATTATTCAGGTAGGTTTTTGAGCAAACGTCACAGTACCGTAGACCTCTTTCATAATGGCGGTCAAATAAAATACTGTTTTGTTTTAATGCTAATAAGCCTTTCAAGCCTCGCTACGACGAGCAAATTTCAAAAGAACATTTCAAAATGAGGGCAGTACGTTTAATTAAAATAAATACGAAAGAATGTAAAGGTAGTCGCCATTTATGAAAATGGTCAATAAGCCTTT
>OX421448.1:17163300-17180800 GCA_949126865.1 Montipora capitata | reverse complement strand
TATATTTTAAACAGAGTTAACTGAATAGAGTGTAATGTGAAGTGCTAGATTTCAATTCCATATGAACCATGTGAGCGTTAGCCCTACTGATGGGCCTTCCATCAGTAGGGCTAACGCTACTGTAATTGTATTATTATTGTGTTGTCATCGCAGTACGAGTAAGAGACACCAACGCAAGCTCATAAGAGGTCACATTCAGGTTGTCTGAAACCATGGCAACAAGAACTGTGTGTCTATTTCTCGAAACGGTACTGTACCGGCGCGGGTCCGTGTGAAAAACAACCCATTTGGTTTGAACAAGTGTGTTTATTTGACGTCTCGCTGAGCTCTTCGCTCACATCTTACACCTGTCAAACTGAATGACAGGGTAAAATTTTACACAAATGTAAGACAGGAGAACAGGAAAGACAAAACGAAACACGTACGCCTTTTCGGGCTTGCAACACAGACCGCATGGTCTAAAACTAAAAACCGAACTAATCGCGCAAGCGGAAAAACTAAAACGAGCCTGAGTTGTCGCGCAACGATGTATTGTAAGCCTAGCGGCGCGCTAGGGCCGCTACAGGTACTCACATACAGGAAGTCTAGAAATCGCCATCGTCCGCCACGTTGGATTGAAAACAGTGTGCACTGTCGTGATCACGTGATAATACGGTTCAACATCAAACCAGAAACAATAGAGCGCCTTTTTGAAGTTTGCCAGGTTTCATAAAAAGTCTCCTCTACTTTGTCTTAAACAATACCTTGAGGGAACTTGGTATCGTCTATTTGACCTTGCTCCTGATGCGCACTTCTATATTCCCATGCACGACTTTGCCACCACATGAAAACAGAAAGTCCAACGTTTTAATGAAGTTTTCCTCAACTCATAAAACAACCTTTCCCTTGATTTCGCCCCGTCCATTTAACAGCCATGCTTGTGGAGCTGACCAATAGAATCGCGGTTCTTTATGGGGACTGGACTTCGACCTACGTGAGTCGTGCAAGTCAGTATTTTTAGTGCAATCGAGCTACAATCCAAATTGACGAGGTACAATCGAGCTCGATTAGCGGTAAACCGACGTTAAACCGAAATCCCAAAGCAATCGAACTCGATTAGTTGACACCACTGTTTTAACCGAGGCGCATCCGAACATCTCCCTAACCACTCCAAACACATGGCTATCTGCGGCCATTCCCTACATCAAGGTACGACGGAAAGCCGCAAGAATCTGGAACAAAAATTCATCTTCCAAATCGGCACCCTTAATCCTCAGGGTATTAACGAAGGCTTTTCATTTAACTAATATATTCCTATTTTTCACATTGCCATGTTACCACCAATAGCTTAAATTCTACTCTACTATAAAAACTACACATAACCCATAATTCCTCGATTCTCTCTGAAGAAGGGCTAACGCTCGAAACGTCAGCTTTTAGAATCCCTGTAAGGTGGTCAATTTACATTATCAACTTCGTTGATATAACCAAATTTTAAATATTATTTACAGTTACAAAAGAGAAGAACTGTAAATAATATACAGGTACATACCTAAATACACAATATTTAAAGATATATTAATTAACAAGAAAAGCCGCTGTACAAAATGCGACCCTCGATTCCCTCTTTTAAAACCAGTAAACTCCGAGGTACAGATAAAACCAGTTAGCGCATTTCGCAACTTAGCTGATACGTTAGAAAAAGAACTAAGACCATAACTGGTTGTTGTAGCTTTATTGAGGGACAGAATGGAATTTCCGCCAAGATCATGCATAAGAAGAGGACGGAGGACGGAAGAGAAAACACATTTTTCATATAAGCAGGAAATCCCTTTTTAAATGAAAAAAACCTCCTTTTATTCGATCGAAGTTTTTAGCTTTCAAAACTTGCCCAAATTGTATCGGTAGGTGCAAGCTGCAATTCGTCCACACAAAGGCCAGAGAGAAAACTTCACTCGTTCAACCGCCATGTTTACAACAGAGCATTTTAGGCGTCCGGCCCAGTCCGCATGAAACCATCTCTCACCGGTGTCTCGAGAAGACCAGACACGCGCGGTTCTTACCGTTCGTTTATGCCTGTAGAATCTGTTCAACTCAGGAGCTCATCAAGAGGAGCCTCTATCTCCTCTAATTCCTTGAGTCAACCCTTTCCCGAGTAAATTTATTTTTAGGAACAGGTTTTTCCCGCGAAAAGTATCATAATTCCCTTGACGCTGAGATAGCTCTGTTTTGATTGGCTTTTACAACAGTGGGCGTGCTGAATGTCCCAAGGGAGATTGGCTTTTACAACAGTGAGCGTGCTGAATCTCCCAAGGGAGGTGTTCTATAAATAAATCTACTCGGGAAAGGGTTGACTTCGAGGCCAAGTATGGGAGATAGAGGCTCCTCTTAATGAGCTCCTGGTTCAACTGAAATGTCAATTCCTTGTAAAAACCAGCATCTTAATTGTTTTTTTGGGTAGGCTACGTATCGGAGAGCCAGGACATTTACGCATGCGCGGACGGAATGTTAGAACAAGAAAGAAAAACGCAGTACCTCCAGACCCGGCGCTGGAGCGTCGTACCAAACGAGTCATCCCGGGATTTCGGCCCGTGCGATCGCTTTTGGACGCAGTTGGCCCTTCGCTGCTTTCTGCTACCGACCTTGCCTCCCGGTACGGCATTGAGGGAGGGATATGTCGGCCCCTAAACCATATGAGACAAATCCCACGCCTACTCACAGCTCCAAACCGCCCTTGTCAATTTAACGTAAGAATTCGATGGCTTATATATTCAAGAGAAAAGTCATTTTACCTGACATATGGTAAGCACTGAAGTCGCAGATTACAAAGTGTGCGCACGCGCCCTGCTAAAGGTAACATGCATGCTTGCATAAACTTTTTTCATCTCGAATTTCAGAATAACTACAAGAGCTAATATCTTCGAGACATTACATTTACAGCTAAAATATATTTATCTGTAACCCTATACCATCCTTGGCCAACTCATCGATCTGATGCCAGAAGTGAGAACATCACGTGTTTATGTTTTTCTTCAAGGAGGGAATCGAAACCCTGGGGATGAGGTGCCTACATTTGCAGCCTGACAGCGGATAGCAGTAGGAAATCGAAGGTACACCATGTATCTATCCTTATTTGTAAATCCAAAATGGAGGCGGATTCAAGAAATCGAATGCGTCCGAACATGGAGTTTAGAGAACGTTTACTGGAGAAAGTCCACATAAATGTAACAGAAACAGGGAGGCTAGCTCAACAGCTGTTGAAAAGCTCTCGATCTCATGAGGTTGTTAATACTTAAATGATTTTTTTACCAACCATTCACTTGCCGTTTAAAATGCTATGTTGTTCATATTGTCGCAACTAGAAAAACTAACTTTTTTTGAAAGAATACAAATGTTAAAGTTTTCAAAACTTACAGAGTTTTCTAGTTACTACAAATTGTCTGTTCAAATGCAAAGTCATCTCTGTCGCACAGATTCTGGCATCCCAAATTAAATCTTCGATGTACAGAAAAGAACTGTAAGCTTATAACTTGTGTACTTTAATTTTTTTAAATCATCAGATCCTGGCTCAGACAACAAAGCAGTTTGTTAATCAGGAACGTGCTCTCTTGAATTCACATGAGGTACGATTTAGATTAAATATTTTTCCAAATTATGGATGCAGTTGGTCAAGTAGCTCGTTGGCACTATTTCTGCAATCAATCAAGAATGCGGCTAGATCAGATTGCACAGTCAATCGCTTAGTATTAAACTGCATTTGGATTGCCATGATGGCGATCAATCAAAAGATTTCGTTTCCTTGTGCTTACTACTTAGCATCAAACTGAAAGGAACTCTAACCCAATCTCGTCACCGGATCCTTGGATCGACCCAAGGCTCTGGGAAACTCTTTGTGGGAGAACATGCTCTTAGGGTTCTTATAGCCCAAAATAGGCTATTTGAACTTTACGGCACCAGTGCTCACTCCTCAAGCTAACATGAATGCACCAATTAAAGACGCTTTTGATTGTTCTTCACGAAAACCAATGACCAGACACTTTGTTTCAGGGTTCCCCAGAGCTCTTCTCTCCCTTAGTCAAGAGAAGAGCTCTGGGGCCAGTTGTTAAAAAGCCAATTAATGCTAATCTCAGGTTAAAAATTAACAAAGGAGTTTTATTCTCTACTCCCAAATGCTGTTCAAGGCTGATATTGGGTAAAACTTTACATTAGAAGTCAATCTTGAAAAACAAAAACAAGCAATGGGAACTTTCACCAAAAGGTTGAAAACATGACACAAAAGTGTACGCTAATCCTGGATTAAGGTACCGGTAATCAGCTTTCGAACAACCGGGCCCTGGGGTGATTGCAAGCAGTCTGGAGGGGTCTCAATAAAATTTGAGACTAATGGCGACTGGTTTGAGTAGATTGATAACCAACTGTGTCAACAAGGGGCCAGGGGCCTGTATGATGGATCCTTTGTCTTGGGGCATGGAAATTTTTAAAAGTACACTCCCAAACCCCACATTTCAAAGCAAAATTGATGATCATGTTTAGACAACTTCATGTTGTTGTTGACAAAAAGAGGTTTAATCTCTGGTCTTTAATTTGGTTCAGTTTAGGGAAAAAAGTAGCTGGCTTCTCGGAATGAAGATGTACATCTAGCTGACAATTTTTGTCTTTGGTGCTTATTTAAGCCACTGAGTCAGTACTACCCATCATCAGTACTTACATTTTACATGTAGGCACGTAATTTAAAACCAGCAGTATGCAAGTACCACAAATGAGTTCATCTAGTCAGTAAGGCTACGATAAAATACATTGTATTGCATCTATTCCGTAACTGCATTCCTATAATTCACTTAATGAATCAGTCTAAAATTATGTTAAATTTATCATGATTTTCAAAATCTTTTACAGTGTCTCAAAGAATCCACAAAGATCATAATGCACATTATGGAGCCTCAGTAAGTTTTCTTTCTCCAAAATGATCTGGAATGTTGCTGAATCAACTATCAACATACAGTACCATTATTGCATGAACGTCCCTTTATCTCACCAAGCCAATTAAGCTTGGCCACTTTCAAAAATACTCTAATACTCTTTGTTTGCAGCCCCTCCAAAATTTAGTGCAAGCATTTTCTTTGTTTTCTCTTAGGACCATTTTAAGTCCCAAGAGAAACTGGAAACAATGCTTATGCAAAATTTTGCAGGGCAAACAAAGAGTATTATGGTATTTTTGAAAGTGGCCTATTTATGACTTTTTCCCTTTTAGGTTTAGAGATATTCAACACAGGTATGTAAACTGTAGATCCAAAGCTAAATGTACTTTTGTAAGCTAGTCTTGCTTATGTGTTGGCAATCCTGTGGTTGGTGTGTCACAGGATATCCTATGGTACCTAATGGATTGGGAGAATCTTGACGAAAGGGAGAAGTGATCATCACATAATTGCTCTATTTAAGTTCAAGTTGTCCGGATAAGTGCAAGGACCCCTTCCCCTTGTCATCTGTAACCCAAACTTCAAATATACAGCTGTATGCAATGTAATATTTTCATGGAAGAATTTTATCATGCACTAGCTGTCACCTTATAATGAGACAGGGGCACCCAACGTCAATTTTCGGAAAATATCTGTTTGGAAGACGATTTGAGATCTAGAATTTTCGGAACATTTGTTTTAGAATTTCTTGCTTGCCTGCCTCTCCTAGGATTTTCGAACAGCTAAAAAATGGTATAATTGCTCATTTTTAACGGATTTTTAACCTAAAAAGCTCACCTAGAATTTTTGGGAGCCTTTTTTCTGGCTGAAATTTTCGAAAAGGTAAGTTTTGATCCCTATAATTTTCGGATCACTAGACTTTCAGCTAGGAAATCCGAACAGATAAAATATTTTTAGGGGATAAAAATATGCCTATATCTACCATTTAAATATCAAAATATGTTTAACAAAGCTATGTTTACGTGGTTTTGAACTATATTCTCGTTGGGTGCCCCTGATGAGAGAGAGAAGTGAAAATGAGATGGTTTTCTATACATGTACCTTTCCTTTCTTTGGCCCTTTTTGTACCCAACATTGTGTAGGTTAATTAACATGTCTGAAACCAAAAACCCTCCCTTCCAGCCAAGTACTGTATACATTAGTTTTGAAAACAGTTTTTCAGATGTTATATTTTTGTCTTTGCAGTCTGCAAGTGGTCAGCAAAATCAATGAACAATTAGACCCAGTGTGGAGGTGAGTTGCTTATTCCTTAATGATCGCCAAACGTGACTTTTTACAGTACATTATAATTCAGTAACAAATATTAATAATTGGCAACATTAGGAAAGGGGTAGTACAAATCATGTACAATCCTTCATCCAAAAGAACCTGTTGATTAAAAATTCATTCTGTTAAGTGCTATTAATACAGTGCATTGTTGTTTTTTTGTGTGACTTCTTTCAGGAGACATAGTAGAAAGGCAGATCAAGAGTGAGGGAACAACAAATTCAGCAAATGTACTCTTATACGTGTAAGTTATTAATTGATTGATCATCTCTGGTGAAAGCCATTTAATATTCTATCAAGATCTTGAGGATTGTCCAATCCTCCAATTTGCTTAATTTGTGCGCATGACCTGCTATTGGCCAGGATTGAAAGGTTTTTCCATGCTTGGGATTGCTTCTTTATTTTTTTGCTAGTCTTGTTCGAATAATGATGAAAGCATTCTTTTATACCCATTGATTAGTCTATACTTGAGGTAAAAGGCTGTCATTATTATGGTTTGTACATTGTAGTAGCATGGGCAGAAATATTTAAAGTGCATGTCAAATATTTTCAGTCTACAATATTGATCTCCCCACCAAAAGCAAACATGTTTGACAATTCTTACCTCAAAGTTTGAATCGCTTTTTATCTGGTGGGCAAGAGGCACAACGTTATCAAAACTAGCAATAATTTGGAGCCATGCGAGAGGCATGGTTCAACTCTCGATTTTGTGCCACAAACTGCTTTGCAATGCAACATTTCTATGAAAACAGGAGTGCAAGGCAGTTTGTGACATAAAATCAAGAATAGACCCAATACATCTCACATCATGTTCGTGGGTCCAAATGACTGCTAGTTTTCTGCCAAGTTTACATGGCTTGCACGGCACAGAAAAAGCGAAATTCTGGGTAACAATGGTGACATACACATGTTTGGTTTGGATGGAGAGATTTACAGTGTACATGTATATTGGGAAAAAAATCCAGTTTACCAGGAGCACTTTAATGTGCCAAACTTCCAAATTGAAGGCCTTGGTGGAAATGTCTAAAGTATTGCATGTACGTATGTACATGGTGGCATGTAGTTGGTGGCAATCCCACACAATATTCTTGTTGCATGGTTGTTTTGGCAAGCACCTTCTGACAAGGTAGAGTAGTCCTTTTTTCAAAGAAAACTGCTTTTTGATGCTCTTTTAAACATCTTTAAAGCAGGCATTAGGTTTTGTCCAATGTACACAATTTTATCCATTTTCACGAATCATCATTGCAATAGTTATAGAGTAAATAGTAACATGTTGAGTCAGTTTGTTGTTCAATGATACAGTGTAGGTTTGGCAAAAATATGATTTCACTTTAAGAAAGGGTTTTTTGGCAACATTAGTTTTGTGGCCACACCAAATTGTCTTCAGTTGATGGGCTCAGTAACCCCTAGGATGTAAAGGATTTCAGAAAAGCTCCATTAACCCAGTTCTTGTCTCCAAAAGAGTGACAAGATTGAAGAAGGAACAACTGGTTTTAAACATTTGCAGAGAAGAGGCATTGAGTGGTCATTAGATAGATAGATAGCTAGATAGATAGATAGATAGATAGATAGATAGATAGATAGATAGATAGATAGATAGATAGAATTGCAGTCAAAGACAGAAATATACTTGCTTACAATTAAAATTACTATGATAACACATAAAAATGTAAATATGTAAAAGACCTAAAATCCTAGATAATTATATAAAACATGTAAAAATTACGCGTAAGAAAATTGTAAAATCTTGAATTGTGATTAATGAAACTGGATTGACAATGCTTCGTTTTACATTTAGGTAGTACAAACTTAGAACACATTCTAAGATTATAATTCATGGCTCTCTCCTCCGGGAGAAGAGGGTGGAGTCTGTGATTCTTATCTTTAGCGATCTGTTCAAAGAACTCTGATGCAATGCTCGGGAGCCTTTCGGAAAGTGGTTGAAGGCCAGCTTCATTGCTCTGGGTGGTTTAAATGTGCATTGCATGTTTCTGGAATCGCTCGAGGTCATTACTAAGATAATTAGGCAGGCTATTGTGATAGACTTGACAAGCATTTTCGGTCACTGGTCTTATACATGTAATGTAGAATTGAGTCAGTTCGTTGCTAGCTACTTTCGATTGTTTAAGTTGTCTCAGAAAGTACAGCCTAGATGCTGCTTTAGATGTGAATGTTCCGGTTAAGATCTAAGATGATATCTGATCGTCACTATCAGACATGGTTGCGTTTAAGCCCGGGAAATCAAAGGAAACAGTAGTTTGGCGGAGAGATCTTCACTCTACAGCACACAAAACCATGTGTAAACAAAGCGCTGGAACCACCAACTACGTCATCAGTGCCAAACTCGTTCCCAGTTTCCGGAGACACCGATTACGTCTAATTCAGCAACAAAAAAGGGTGTTATTTTTCTTTTCTTGAAATTTCTTTTGTCATTCCATAATAAGGACATATAAGCTACAAAATTATGCAAAAAAAAAATTTACTTCATAGGCACTTTAAATTCAGTCCTAGGAGCTTAGCATGGTTGACTACCTCGAGATTCGTATCATTTACATTAACTGGATTGAAGCCCTTGTCTGACTCAGAGAAATCTATCCAGTTCTTTACATTTGATTTCGTTAAGTTGGAACTTATCTGCCTGAGTTTTGTCACAAAGTTCATCTACAGCTGCTTGAACCCTGCTTGTTTGGTTCTTTACCACGACTCCGAGATAGTAACATCATCTACGTACTTCCAGAGTTACACGCCAGGAACGCTGATTAGTCTTTTAGCTTAAGACATCGGTAACATATAATCGCTCCCTAACATAGGATCACCGATAAGAGCACACTCCACCTTTTTGGGCAAATTCAGTGTCAGGGATTTCTTGTGGCAAATAGGATGGTGAGAGTAAAAAATGCAAGACGTTGGTTTGCAGGGGTTAAATTATTTTATGTTAAGCCCATCCCCAAAAATCCTGGCTCTGTTTAAACCCCTTGTCAAAATGCATAATTTCCAGACATCCACTAGCCTCATTGTCAGATGACACTGGTTGCTTGTGACTGTGGGGGACGCAAACCATTTGAGAATCAGGCTAGACTATCGTTGCATACTCTAAAAAGTCAACACTTAACTTCATTATTTTATTGATGCATTTAAATCTCTTTGAGTCCTCATTGCATTTCTATACAAAAATATATTAATCATTAAACTATTATTACAATAAACAAGTAATGTAAACCATTACTATGCTAAAGGACTGAGAAATGATGCAGAACAGACAAAAATGTGTAAAATTGACTTTGCTTGCTTTTTGGCCATTTTCCAAAATCACAGCTAAATTATCCATCAAGTCTATGTAGTACACAAATAATTATTAATATTTGTGACAAAGTGAAATTTCCCTTCACTTCTATCAGAGGTCTAATCTTTTGTTTGTATTTCCTGGGCTGTGACAGCAGGAGGAAAAGAGACTACTGACCCTGGGTTGGGTCTCAAGCAATGGTCAGAAAATACAATTTTGTCTGCTAGTTAAACGAAAGTGAGTTTCCACCAAGAAAATTAAAAAGGCCTCAATTCCTTCTGCCCATCAGCCCCAAGAAAACAAGAGCCTGCTAAAAATTAATACTGAAAAAAAAAAACAGAGCAATGGCATGAAAAGATAAAACTCTCCAGTGTTTTTCATGATACAACCTATTTTGTTTTTGTGCTAATCATCTCACTAGCCTCACCTTGGAGCAAAAATTATTTTGAATTTTGTTCGTGAGGAAGTCAGGATGATTAGCATAAAGACAAAAGGATAATTTCTTGGTCGCCATTTATGAATATGGTCTATTCCTCTGCTCTTTGTTGCCCACAGTTAGCCAGAACTTTGAAAGTCTAAACTACATCTGACAGATGGTTTCTTAATTCTTTCTTCACAGGCCAATAATTTAAGGACTGCAAGCAATTTCCCAATTACCTATGCAGTACTTACATGTAATTTGTACAGTAACTGTTTCCCAAATAATTAACGTCAAAAGCCAATTTCACAGAACATTATTACTGTGGGAAAAATTGTCCTAGGAAAGTCAATTCCAGTACCTGAAATGTACTGTTTAAAACTGAACAAACTGGAAGAGCTGAAGCTACAAAATGAACTTTAAAACAACATTTTCCTCTTGAATGGTTAATTCCCCTTTTTCACCTTCTTTGTCTGTGGCAAGAGTGATTGTTAGGGATAAATAAAATGGGCAAAAATAAAGTATTCTTTTATTAAGATTATTCAATGTGTTTGAGTTGCTGTTTTCTTTATTTACTCAATGAAAACATCATGGTTTTCTGAAATAAAAATGACCCCAAAAATTCTGTACCGGAAGGAAAATCAGTATAATGGTATTTTTTAAATGTTTTAATCCCAGAAAACCATGATGTTTCGATTGAGTAAATAAAGAAAAATCTGTCCTATACACTTTGAACCAGAACCTCAATCTTATTCTTTAGGTTTAAGATGACACCAGAAGCCATGGGGAGATGATTTTTCCTTCTAGTTAAATGTGGTCAGTCTGTTGTGCAAGTCTGGTGTGGAGAAAGTGACGGAGGATCACTTCATACAAGGCCATCATAAAGTGACAGAGCTTGAACAATTGATGGATCAGACTTAGATCCCTCGCGGAACTCTTCCATTGATAACTTACCATCAGCATTCTACAGTATAAATTACACAAAACAAGGTCTTTTAATATGTACCTGGTATGTGTGTTTTCCATAACACTTGACCCCGAAAAAACTGGTAGTGCTGGATAGGGCATCAAAATGTGGTTTAATGTCAACCAAGTTGTCCTTATCATCTGAATAATCTACGACCAATCTCTCTCAGAAACCATGGTACTGGGTCATTGGTGGGGGGCAGCTGCCACAATTAATTCATTTATTATTACTATTATTAGCTGTATTTCATACTGTAATGATGATTCATTTATCACAAAGGGTATCTAACAGAAACATCAGATGAAATTTTCTTAAACAATGGTAAATTTTAATTATAAAGTGCATACAAAGTTCACATATTACCGTATCCATTTGATTAAAGATTCTATTGACCCTCTTTTCTGGGGTATCCTCATCTTCTGGTAATTTCACCATGCTAGCCTGTCATGGAAGACACATGTAATAATATCATTATTACTTTTATGGCAAACTAATAATTATTATTGCTTCTACAATGAACTACACTGTGTCATCTTTAATAGCATCAGTCACTGCCATAAATAAGTCACATACCACCATCTTGTAGATAGAATCGACAATGTGCAACATTTCCTCTTTGGTTATGAAGCCATCGTTATCCAAATCATATAATTTGAAAGCCCCTGACAGAAAAGAAACAACAGCTTTTAATACATAGAGCAGTTTTCTAGAGCTATACTGTAGCCTGTGATAATTGCAGAAGTAAGGGATGGAAAGATGTACATGAGGGCAATTAAATTATGCTAAAAGTGAAGGGACTGGTCACTTGGCACAAAAATGCTTGCAGCAGTTAGTGACAATGGTTCTGAATCCCATAATCAGCAAGTTAGTATGATTAATAAAACACAGTACCTTGAAATAAGTAGGAAGAAGGAGGGAATAATTTTGTTTTTGTAAAACAGGCCATTTTTTGTTCAGAAGGACATTGACATAATTTTATCAAAAAAGCCCCTTACTAAGCGAGTGTGAGGGCTGTATTGGGGAATATTGCCCCAGGGTCATGGCATTCCCCAGTACAGTCCCGAGCAAGTGAGGTTAGTAAGGTTGTGTTCTATTGGGATCAACCATCAATTTTTAGTTGGTTGGGTTTTTTTCGTGTTCTATTGGGAAAAAAACGTTTTCGGTTGGTTTGGTTGATCAACTTTTTCAACTAGGTTGAAACGGTTGAAAAAGCATTGGCAGCAACCGCTGTCGTTTACGCGGTCCATTTAAAGTCGGCCGCGGGCTCCTGCCATGTTAGTTTCGAGCCTCAACTAGTCAACGCTGAGAAGTCTCAACTATTCCCAGGAGTTACCACGTTTCAACCGAAAACGGTTGGAAAAGTGTTCTATTGGGAAACCTCAACTGCTTCAACCAAAATCAGTTGCGGTTGAAACGGTTGATCCCAACAGAACACGACCTATGTTGTTTATTATATGGCATTGTTTCTTTCAGTGATCAGACACTTCTCCATTTGGTGAATGTTTGTAATCTTTGTCTTCCATCAGTGAACTTTGAACAGTAACCTTTTACATGTAAAACTAAATTCTGCTTGTTACAATAATTGTACTGTAGGCATACAGGCACGATCCGACCTGGGGGGGTGGTGTCCTTTTTGCCCGAAAAAATCACACAGTGCCCGAATGCTTGATTGTTGAAATCCGTTTTTTACTCCCTCAAAATGTACGAAAGAAACATTCGTTTACAATCCTTAAAAGTCATAAAACTCGGCTCGTACGCCTATGGTTGTGATGAAAAAATTAAATTTTGTTTCTTGAAAACTTTTTGTGTTTCACTCAACTTGAATTTCCTGGGAGAGAGAAAAAATAAGGAAGCAGACGGTTTCCTTGGTGATGGTCCATACTGTAAAATCCAGACCAAAAACCAGCCAATCAGAGTGTTAGCCTGAGAATTGCTTGCAATAATTATAATAAGTAAATAATGATATAATAACAAGAAAGTATGCTTACATTGAAGCTTTTCATCTATGCTTCCCCTTGAAGTGACAGACAAAGCACATATAAACTCTCGGAACTCAATTGTCCCATCCTAGGCAAAAAATAATTTGGAATAAGATTACTTTTAGCCAAAGTCTTCAAACAAAAACTTTTCATGACCAAACATTCAGAGAGCCATGGCCTGATAATCTAAGATTAAAGATTGTTGGTTTGCATGAAAGGTGGTTGCCGCTTTGGTGCATACCACCGCAGGTGGACAAGAACAATAACCTGTTACTCTGCTGGTAATATGCAAATTATGCAAACAGAAATTGTATTGACCACTTTATCATGTGCATGAAAACCAAGAATAACCTATGCTTACAGAAACAAGGAGGTAGACAGCAAAGAGACTGGAACTCCTTACAGTTACAACCTCCTGGGGTAACTGTAAACCACTATCCCATATGGTCCCTCCAGAAAAAAAATTGAAAATTCAATCTTCCTTTTTCCTCTTTTACATTTTGGTAATTTTCTCCAACACATTTAAATGCAAATATTATTTCCTTTAGTAGGAAAATTCTTGGCTTTGCAGTATTGAGTTGTCATTGTGAATGTACAATACTTCTGCTCGTATTCTCGTATTGTAAACATGACTTATAAAACAAACAGTTAAATTTGCCTTGTGTTTTCGTTGTAAACCTCTTAATTTAATTTATTCATTTTGCAACGAAAGACATCTAAAACTACATTCTAATATATTCCACCTGTCGTTGGATTAAATTTCGAAATTGCCTCACAATTTTCACACCCGCGGCAAATAAATGATGTTACTGACTTTGTATTTTTTTGTGACAATAGATCATGGATAAGTTTGGCAGCAAAAACACAACTGCCAAAAATGCCACGACTTTTTTAATGTACACCCGACTTTTCCTTTTCGAGTTAATCACAAATATACATGTATGTGTGGTATACACGTTTTTTCCCATTTTCCCAATTGACAGGTCTAAAGATGAAGTACTTTCCCTGCAGCTTATAAGTATTTGCCTAAAATGGATTGACGAAATGGACGAGAAAAAAAGTTATTGTTTGCTCTTAAGCTTAAATTAACGGTAATTAATGTTAGAACAATACAAGCTCCAGTCTTAAATAGTAAAAGGTATCATGTTTTTCTTAAAGTCCCAGCATCCAGACAGTACGTTTTAATATAGGTAGAACAATTCTAAAGAATAGATCATCTACATTGTAGGTTGGGCCACCGCGACCAGTATTAGGCAAAACATATAAGCTCACTTTCATCGATTGTGCGACTACTAAAAACTTCGGACAATAATTGCTGTTGTTGTTGGGAATAAATTATATCCCCAAGGGAGAAAGGGGCTTTCATTATTTGCATGTTTCCTTCGCTATGCTGTGTATTTTTAACATCTAGCCAAGATCTTTAATAATTCCGAGAACATCCTTTCCGAAAGGGATGGAATTAACATTTCCTTTGTTACTCTGCATTAGGTTCATGACCTCAAAGTGAATATCGCTTTAAATTGAATTACCTTATTTTCATCAAACACATTGAATACGAAAGACGCAAACTTTGACGGGTCTCCGAAGGGAAAGAATTGTTTGTAGATTTTCTGGAACTCCTGTTGCGAAACACAAACAAGAACAAGGATGTTTTTGCAATAAACAGATGTACCGCCAAGGGTAATTAAATTTATCTCAACTCCACATAATTTAATTTTATAAATACAACCTGAAAGACGAACGGTTGGAAGGCTGTATTTACAATTAATAGGGGTTTTTTTTCAGGGTCGATCTCCGTCGAAACAGAATTTCTAAATTTACTTACCAGTTCGTTAAGATTGCCTGACGGGCAGTCCTTTAGGAATCCCTTATACCTGGAAAGAAAAACAAGTTCCGATTTCCCACACAGAGCAAAGCGCAATTTAGAGCCATCTGTTCAAAATTTGTCAGCATTTTTACAGTGAAAAATCTTACCATTGTTGTAGTTCTTTTTCAGTGACTGAAAGAAATATCGAAAGCAACAAAGAACTTAATAGGGGCACTTGATGGTCAGTCTGCACAATACATTCACAGCACTCCAAATTACGGTAATATTGTCGCCGAGTTTGAGCATGCATGTCACACGGTTTCTTTGGTACGATGACACATATCTGTGTGCGAGAGTCGATTGCGGACAATCACACAACATGGAAACAAATGTTCGACTTACAATATGTCTTGTGCACAAGTTCTTGGACCAATTCTGGTTTCAGCTTACAATTTTTCTGCCCCATTTCAGTCAAGGCAAAGAATAAACTACAAGACGTCGTTCCGGCCGATCGCCCATTGTACAGTAATAGAGTATTCAAGATTTATTCATGTGTGACTTTTCAACTAACGTCACTTGGGAGATTGCGTTACAGCCTTGTGTGAGGGTTGAAACTTGGCATGCACCACTCGCGTATTTTGGCACTTTTTCTGTGCGATAAAATACCGTTAAAAGTATGGAGAAATTTGTGATGAATTTACGCAGTACCTTATTGACTCTATTTTAAGCCTTTAAGTCGACTCAATGCTGATTTTAAGTTCGTCAATGTTATCTGGCTTTTTCGGCGCTCTGAAATTAAATTATTTTGATAAACTGCGTCACGGCTATGAGATCAATTACCTGGCAAATTGCAAAACGCGGAAGATGTCAAAGATATCATTTGAAACATGTCGTGTGTTAGAGCCTTTGACTCTTTTCCTTTGAAAGGTAATTAAAGTAATTCTACTTTTCACGAAAAAAGTAACCAGAACTCATGGTAAATAACATTTTTTAAAGGTAAAACAGAAGTAGCAAGTATCCTCTATTGTTCTTTGCGGTTGGTAGTTTACAGCGTTGGTTATCTGAGAAAAGACCACAAGTGACAGATTATTTTCGATGTTTTCGATTCATGATTGGGAAAAAAGGAAATACAAAAAAACCAAGCTCCCTATTCATTCTTTTTTTCGCAAATGGCAATATTGATAGCAAGGTTATCGTGCTAGATATATGACCGGTAAATAGCTTGATCATATTAGGAAGTGACTGTAATGGGCTTTTTAAGGGAAAAAAATATTTCATCCCAAGTAAATAGCGCTATTTTGAAATTAATCGTTTCCAGCGAGATAAAGATCTGCTTTGACTAGCAAAATCACCTGCTCGCGATAACTGACACCCAAGGGAGCTTGGACTGGTTTCGTCAGGTGGAGAAGGGTTTTGCGGCCGGAAGGACGAGTATGAGAGAAAATTCCTATTCGGAAGAGTCTTAAGGAAAAAAATTTAACTGCCTGGGCACACTCTCATAAACGAATGAATACCGCCTCATATTTTTTTTATTTCTTCCTTGTTTTTGGAGTTGGAAAGGCTTGATTTCGCTAGCGACGGGGTCGGAGTCGGTAAGAGCGCTTATGACCTAGGCAGAATCGAAGATCGGAGTCGTAAGCGGAGTCCGTGATAAGCTCGACGGAATCGGGGTTGGAAGAATCAGAACGTTCCCATTTTCTTCCGACTCCGCTTATGACTCCGCCACTTATGATCCAGTGAGAGTCGGGGGGGGATGGAGAAGAACCAACCAATCACAATGCTTGGAATCGAGCATTTTGATTGGGTTATCCTTCCGCTTCTGCTTCCGACTCCGACAATGCAGTTTTCAGTGGATCATAACCGACTGAGTCATAAGCGGAATCGGTGTTCCGCTTCCGACTCCGACAGTTTGATTTTCACTAGATCGTATGGCTCTGCGCTTCTGATTACGACTCCGACTCCGACTCCATCGCTAGTGAAAATCCAGCCTGAGGAGGGAATACTTACCTTGCGAAAAAAATTTTTTCTTAAATTTGAATTAGTTAATTAAGATGACCACTGACCACACTATGAGGGTTCTTGGACATCGATAGGTTGAGCATCGGACCGTGGGGCTGACAATTAGGTTCGAGTCTTTCTTGGGATTCTGGTGATTCAGTTGTCCCATCGCCCTTTGCCTGCATTCCTAGCTTATATTCCCTCAAGATTTCATGTGCATTACATCAGTTGCCATAACAGTTTCATGGACAAAATTAGCCACCAGTTAAAATCTATTTGATTGACATGATTTGCTCAACTCGCCTGGTTCAGTTGTGTCAAAATATATTAAATAGAATGTTTTTGATTTGCAAGGCAATGTGAAGTAATTTGAATGAAATCGAATGAATATTGAAATGGAGGCCATTTTATGGGTAACGTCTGTAATGTGAAAGATCTGCTTTAAAAAAAAACGACGACGTCCGCTCAGAAAACAGTAGGTTTAACGAACAAAACACGCACACCCGGCACGTGACTTTTGCATTTTATACATTCCTCTGCAGTTCTTTTCCTAACCGACGCAACCATAACAGAGAGATCATAGTATCACGTTTACGTGAAACGGCAGACAAGAAACTGCTGCTTGTCGTAAGGTATGAAAATTCTCCTATTTTAACTCGACTCTCTTATTTGAGAAGTTACTTGAAAGTTTACATCCAGTATAACCAGGAGCATACAGCTCCGATACTAGGTCAATATAACGGCATTTTCACACATCAAGCTACGAGTTCTTAAATAAGATTTGGCTTCCACTCTCTGAAGTGACCAAGACTTATGATTGGCTGGAA
>OX421448.1:17135800-17158300 GCA_949126865.1 Montipora capitata | reverse complement strand
AAATGTTCTTTATTTTCGCAATAGCTGGCGGAAAAGGAACAACGAATTTTAAAGTCTTCCTGAGACCAAATGCTCTTCCTCGAAGACTTTTAAGATCTTGAGATTTAACCGATCAACGAGGTCGAGTTAACCTCTTCACTAGTGCACGTAAGCGTCAATCAATAAATGAAATGACACCGGCAACCTCTGTGCTAAAAGTAAGGTTTTCATTGTCACGGGCCACTCCGCAACCATTCATTTGGGGGAGTCAGGGTGGCTTAGTGGTTATCAACCGCGCCTCCCACCTCTGCGACCCAGGTTCAACCCTGGCCTCGAGGTCGTATGTGGGCTGAGTTTCAGTCGATCTCAATATGACTCCGAGGGTTTTTCTCCGGGTACTCCGGTTTTCCTCTCTCATCAAAATCGACTCTAGATCAATAACATCTGGGCGGATACCCTCGTGAAATAAGTTAAACCGGTATTAGTTCGCAAAACGTCAAACAAAACTCCTTTATTAGTGGACGGATATCGCTCTTCAGTGAACAAGAAAGTAGTGGTTTTCGCCGAGTTCAATCACCAATTTGGTGCAAAGTTAAGAAGCCTTGGATTGGAAAAAATCTGAAAAGTGATACACTTACATAAAATTATAGAATCAGTTTCCACTCATAAATAACTCAATAGGAGAAATCATATACAACTGAGCACAATGTCTATTCTCACTAGATAAATAAATAGCTTATTAGGGACCATAAATTATACGACGGCCATGTCAATGAAATCGCCACGGCGACAGCAACAACGCCACACAACGATACCATTGGTTAAAAGAGGAAAAAATAATCGTGCTGCACGTGCAGCACCGATTTTAGCACGTGTTTTTGCGGTACTTCGCATAACGACGATGTGAAATTTTCAAATTTGAGGTTTTGCCGACAACGTGAGCATGCAACAGAGAAACTTTCATTCTCAAATTCTACTCAGAAGCCGCTTGCACCAATTTATTTTTGGGATAACTTGCCCAAATTGTACGACGTGCACGAGATGGAATAATTGCGAAGACTTCAGATAGTGCAAAGTTATATTTTAAGGTGACGTCGCCGTCGTTAGATCTCGAGGTCCCTATTATACGATCATGAGAGCCTCGTTTCCAGGGTCTCTCTTCTCTGCATGAGGTCTTCACAACACTGGAGGCAGAGAAGAGAGACCCTGGGAACGAGGGTGCGAACATGACAGCATTAAGTGAACAATACGTCGACTTTGGACGCTTCAACGCCTGCCACCTGAAATGACCAGATCTCAAGTTCTATGGACAAGGTAAGCACATAACAGCAAATTTTGACTTTCTAATAATTTGAACACCTTTCCTACCCATTCAGATAGTGGGTAGCTCGACAAGTCTGTTGAAATTGATCATAGGTGGGAAACCCTCCCGGAAGAAAAAGTGAGTTTAAAGTGAGTTGATGTCATCGTCGAAGTCCTCAAAGTCCCTATTTACGTTTAATTCTCGTTAATACGGCGGAAAATGAGTCAGTGCCTTATCTTGACTCGACCCTGGCATGTGCTATATGCTGCCTTCCAGTAGAGACATACAAGATCACATAAAGCAAACGAATGTCTGAAAAATTCACACCACAACGGCATAAATACCTTACCGTTTGTTAGTTCACACAACTTCGATGGTTCGTGCGACAGTGTTTTCCGCAGACGTTTTCAGGAGTTCTTTTGAGATTGACTTTCCCGCAAAACCAGACCTTTCCAGCCAATACTAAGGATTCCATAATTTATTACCCTAAGGGTTGCGAGAGGTCACTGGTACCTTTAAAGCTCGTCTAAAAATCGCTTGGTGTGTGAAAATGCGACAGACATCCGTCTCTTATGGCAAGGAGTTGTAGACTCCTAATCATTGGGCAATCAATCAGCCGCGACTGATATGGTCAGCATTGCCCCAAAGCCGGGAATCCAAAAAACAATATTATTTTCTCCGATTAGGAAAATCGCTTGACTATTGAGTACTGATTTTCGTCATTTGTCTCTGGACTTAATAGTTGCGTGGAAGGACAGGCTATCGGTTCCATTACAATGGAGACAAAAGAATAGCCTTGGTGCCTCTTTGAGCATGACCTCTCAGTAATAGCTAAATAGGAAATATTAAAGAATTGATTACCTTTGCCGAGTGAACACTATCTACATCGTATTTACACTACTCATTAGAGATTAAGGTCACTTAGTGCTAGTATGGGGTAAGCCGGGCCATCTGACTTTGCTGCCAATGCAAGCAGTGTTAGTCATCTCCCTGAGATAGGTCCTCTTGAGGCAAATCAATTGCTAAAGCTTGAACTATCCAAGGGTCACGCTTGGATCCTTCGCGGAACTCCTCCATCGTCAACTTTCCATCTTCGTTCTGAAAGAATTTGAAAAAAATCCAGTGTAAGGATGCCATAAAATTAGTTTTGTTTCGGGAGCAATACACCCAAGAAGGCTCAATTAAAGGACGCAGTTGAGAAAGTTGGAACCACGTTGTTTTAGCTGAGCTAGCTGCTGTATAATTGTACTTTTGTTCACAATAATCTCATCGCTCGCTCCTCAAAAATGACATGGGTAGGAACTCGGAACAGCGCTTAGTTTTGGGGAGAAAATGAAAATTTATCCTCAAGTGTTGACGTCCTTCATAAAACCTCAAATTTGGATACTCATCGGCAAAGAAATGGACAAAATTGAAAAACGCACGTGCAGGGCGTGCAAAGCTATTGTTTTATCTCACAAGGCCCCGTCCACACGAAAAAGTTGCGGTTTCAAAATTAAAATATCCGGATACGTGTGGGCGGGGCCTAAATATGAAAATTTGTGACTTTGTCGTTGTTTACAGCGTTTTTCATAATTCTGCGGAATTCATCTTTCAGCGCCAACGGCCAAACTGCGTTTTGACTTCCATCAATCAAACGTCCGACGCCAACCCACAGGTGACGAAATCAATTGATGCGTGACTAACCCACCAATCAGCATCTTTGGTTCCCAAGGTACAATCGTATATTCAAACTCGACGCCGATGGAAAGCTATGGAATCTGTACGAATCTTTTTTTCACTGAAGAATTTGTAAAAACTTGTCATAAGGGTGTTCGAGCTGTGAACTGAACAAAAACTTCAATTCACTTTCCGGACGCAGAGTCGATCTTCCCGGTTATGTTCGGAAATTAGATTGATGGAAGCCAAAACGCAGTTTGGCGCTTCGCACTTGAAGGTAAGATTCCGTACCGTAGAATTATGAAAATCACAGTAAGTTCCCTATTAGTTGTGGTTACACTAGCCCTTTTTACCCATGGGTAAATAGCATTTGCTCACGGGCAAGGACGTCTTTTAGGGTAACCGCTTTCCCTTGGCCGTAACTGCCCTAGGGTTATTCCAATGGTTACATAAAAAAGAACAAAAGAACTTCCCATGACGTTTCCTGGACTCAAAAGTATGGTTTATCTGCTCCCTGAGGTGGCTTGGCCAATCAAAAAGCAGAACGTTGCTAATACACGAAGATCCCTAATTATACTAATTATACCCTATTGTTTTACCGTGAGGGGAGTCTTTTACTGTGTAACCGCATCCCCTAGGGTAACATGAAATCTGAGCTGAACCAAACCCAAACCATTTACCCTCCGGAAGGCCCCAAACCCAAGGTGTGTGTAACCACAGCTATTAGGGAAAGGCAAAGACGACGGCTACGGCAACGACAACGTCACAAAGCAAGAATAGCACGAATTTCCGAGCATTTTTTTTGCCGTACTCCGCAGAACAACAACGCGAAATCACCAAATTTTAGGTTTCGACGACAACGTAAGCATATAACAATGAACTATTCATTTTCTATTTTTACTTTAAAACCGTTCATACCCATCCGATTACAGGATAGTTCGCTCGTATTGTACAAGGTTATCAATTTAACAAAACGGAATGATTGCGAAATACATGTGATAGCGCTATGGTATATTTTGGAGTGGCGTTTTCGTTGCCGTCGCCCTTGCTTAAACGCCCTATTATCATACCACAACGCGAAATATATTGAATTGATCATGAAGACTATTGAACTGACCATGAAGAATAACGAGTTAGTGGAGTTGAGGGGTGGGGTGCAGTGTGTACCATCCCTCCCCTGGTCAGCGACTTCAATCAGCCAGTATCTTGCTCTTTTGCAATCCTTGTGGGTAAAAGGGCATTAACAAAATCTGAAACTCTTTTAACAACAACAGAGAATGAACTGCCTTTTGTTCATGCTTGTTCTTGCAAGGGGACACTTGAAAAATAATTTGATTACAAAAAGCGGATCTGCAATAGGTCAGTTTAATACTCTCTCGGTTGGACTGCAAATAGCAAACAATGCATAAAGTGATGGAAAATCTCGGAGAGGTTATGCTCGTTCTGGTTTCACCATATCAATATCTATGTTCTACTATCAAACTTTTTTTCTTCTTCAAATATGTCCTTTATTAATAATAATAATAATAATAATAATAATAATAATAATAATAATAATAATAATAATAATAATAATAATAATAATAATAATAATAATAATCAATGAGCTCAGGAGGCGTGAAGAAGGACATACTTTAGACCCTATTCGCAATCCCTTTGGGTACTTATGGCTGGCTAATTGCATCCTTTATTCTGTTGTGGTCGCTTTTTTGATACACAAGGGATGGAAGAAAGAACCCGGGACAACGGAACGGAGGAAAAGGAAAACACCTAGTGAAAGGATTAAGGAAGCGTTTGTAAAACAAGCTACCGAGGTTAGGAAAAAAATCTCAGTTGCAGTAGCGGAGCTGGATAGGATAAAGGGAAATAAAAAGATCACAAACAAGGGAAAAAAGAACAGATCAATGCTCGAGAAGGAGTGTGGAAAGTTGTCAGCGGCGAGCATTGTCACATACATCGAGAGAAAAAAGTCAGACCTCCGTAAAGCGAAAAGAGCGTTTATGCGAAAGAAAAAGCAGGAGGAGGCAAGAGATTTGAACACTCGTTTCCATGCTGACCCTGGTGGTGTCTTTGCACAATTTATCAGAATGGTTGAGCAAGACGCCGACAACAACAAGCCCAATTATAAAACAACTAAGCAAACGAGTAAGGATGACGAAAGGGTTTTTGAAAGTATTCAAGACGCCTGTAGTTACTGGAAACATCTTTGGGAGACGAGTGGCTCCACTGCGAATACTAAACCTGGGTGGTTAGTGGAAGTGAGAAGAGCGTTTGAAAAGCTAGTCCCAGTCCCTCGGCAAGACAGTTTCCAACTTAACAAGACGAAGTGTGCAGAGGCGATCAAGAAAAAACGCAACTGGAGTGCCCCGGGCCCCGATAGAATTGCAAACTACTGGTGGAAAAGGGCTGTCACTTTACATGAAGGGACTGCGGCTAGCTTCAATACCATCTTAACGGGCGAAGTCGGATATCCCAGCTGGTTCACAGGAGGGAAAACCAATCTGATCCCTAAGCCGGGCGAGCTCTCCAGTCAGAACCAGAGGCCTATAACCTGTTTGAACACGCAGTATAAGTGGTTTACCACCTGCTTATTGTCACCAATGGACGAACATCTGGAGACACACAACCTGTTAGAAGAAGAGCAAAGGGGAGCCAGGACCAAGTGCAGTGGGACCATGGACAACTTAATGATTGACAGAATGGTTTGTCGAGATAGTCGAAATGGAAGCAGGAACCTAAGCATGGCTTTGATCGACGTGCGAAAGGCGTTCGATTCTGTAAGCCATGCTTGGTTGCAAGAAATGATGACGATGCACAAATTCCCCTTATGGATGTGCAGAACAGTGGCGAGACTGTGTGAAAGCTGGAATACGAAGATCAGGGCCAGAACAAAGGAAGGGTATGAAATCTCTGACGTCATAAGGTTCAACAAAGGCCTTCCACAGGGCGACGCCCTATGTCCGAGGTTGTTCACTTTATGCCTTAACCCGATATCTTGGAAGTTGAAAGCATCGGAAGGATACAAGCTGTCAAGACCACTGAGTGGCAAGATTACGCACTTGCTATACATAGATGATATGAAGATATATGCAGCGTCGAAGGATAAACTTGAGAGAGTAATGAAGACAGTTAAAGAAGCCATGGGAGATGTCGGTTTGGAGTGGAACGAGAAGAAGTGTTCTACAGCTCATGTAAGGAGAGGTTCATTGGACAGCAGTTTGGGAGGCACTGTCATCGGAGAAAGGCAGGTCATAGAAAATCTGAAGAAGGGAGAGACTTATAAGTTTTTGGGAGTTTTAGAAAATTCTAAGCAAGAGGACAGCTCTGTGCTGTGGGGAGCTTCAAAGGTTTGCTTGCAGAGACTGTCAATTATATGGTCGAGCCCCCTATCGGACTTCCACAAAGTCTTAGCATCTAATCAATACGCACTACCAGTTGTCACCTACCCTATGTGGACACTAACATGGCCGCTCGCCTATCTACAACAACTCGATCGCGAAGCTCGCAAGATCATCAAAGAGAATGGAGGCTACCATCCACTCGGTTCAACCGAGTTGCTATACCTACCAAGGAAGTGTGGAGGCCGGGGACTGAAGTCATTTGAGAGCCTGTATAAGCAGACCAAAGTCAAGACCACAATGAAGCTCTACGCAAACGAAGATCGAACGATGAGTTTAGTGCGCGAGTTTGAAGAGAAGTGCGAACGAGCAGGAAGAAGATCACTCGTAAAGGATGCCACGAAATTTGCTTTGGAAATGGACATTACCCTGGACCTTGCATACCCAGATCCCAAAGCGTTGCAAACTGACTCAGGTGAGGAATCACATGTTAAAGGAGTAGGGAGAACATTACGAGCGAGAGAAGAAGAGAGAAGCATGAGGGAAGTAAGAGAGGAGAGGTGGCAAGGAAAGCTGCTCGGAGAAAGATGGGATGATAACAAAGTTATTGACTGCTTCACTTGGCTTAGTAAGTGGAAGTCTGCACCTGTGCATACTGTTGCTGGAATCTATGAGTTATACCAGCAATTACTCCCCACTAAGCTGTACCACCAGAGCAAGACGAAGACGCTGACCACCTCGGATACCACGTGTCGTATGTGTGGAAAAGGGCCTGAATCTATGGCCCACGTGATTAGCGGATGTGGTGCCTTGGCACAGACTAAGTACATGCAGAGACACAATGCAGCCTTGAAAATCCTTTTCTTCGAGTTCCTGAAAGACTTAGATCTTATCCAGTGTATCCCCCCTTGGTACTCTCCAGTCTCACCTAAACCCGAGTACAAGAATGACCGAGAGTGCACGTACTGGGATGTGCCAGTATTCGCTGAAAATACGGAAGTCAGGGCTAACAGAATTGATGCGAGAATTGTGGACAGAAAGGAGAAGAAGGTGATCCTTATTGAGATGAGCTGCCCTTGGGTTTCCAACAGAGAACAGAAGGAACAGGAGAAAACTGACAAGTATGCGCCGTTGAGATGGGAGATGCGCCAACAGTTCCCCGGCCACACTATCACACAGTTTAATGTGATAGTTGATGTACTAGGAGGCTACTCCATGGAGACGGCGGAGAAAGTTAGGAAGTTTTTAGGTTTGGATAGAGGGAACCAGGTTTTGTTTAATATGCAGAAGGCAGTTTTATCGTACACCCTAAACATAGCAAGGTCATTCAAGGTTTCGACGAGTTATTAAGGAATATAAACTCTTGTTCCTTTCTCAAATGTTGGTTCGTTAGTTATCACCAATTGGTTTGTAAATAGGTTTAACAGTAGGGATTGTTACACAATAGTGCCTTTTCCTACTTATATTTGTAAGCATACTTACGTACTACATACTGCATAATAATAATAATAATAATAATAATAATAATAATAATAATAATAATAATAATAATAATAATAATAATAATAATAATAATAATAACGACAACGTAACATCAAGAATAGTTTCTTGGAGGGTGCATTGTAATTATACATAAAAGATAGATAAAATAATTTTGTTACCAAAAGCAATAATTTCTATTTCATAATTTTCCTTCCATGTACAGGTTTTTGACAAACAACTGGTATTACAAAATTATGTGAAACAAACAAGCAAATGAATCGGCAAACCTTGTCCATCTGTTTAAATATCTTGTCAACCCTCTTCTTGGGAGTGTCTTCATCTTTTGGTAAATCTATAATGTTACCCTTAAGATGGAAAAACAAAGCAATGTGATAAATTTTGGGGTTGAGGAATTTTAGGGATTGATTAGAAACCTTAGATCAGAGTACAAGTATTAGTTGACCACTCAGCACATCCACTTGAAAACAGGTTAACCTCTGAATCCAAGGCAGTGCATGCTCAGAACCCAGACCTTAATCCCGCAGTCATAGTCATACTTGAACTTCAGTCTGAAGGTAGCTTATATAATATTTGTGAGTGCGCGCAAGACAATTTAATTATTATGAAGAGTTGTCATAATGTAAATTACAGCCTAGATTGACAACAAAATACAAAAGATGCCCAATAAACCACCACCAGTACTTACCACCATGCAATAGATTGCTTCCACAATTTCCTGCATTTCATTTCTTGTGATGAACCCATCTTTGTCAAGGTCATAGAGACTAAATGCCCCTGAAAGAGGATTACATTCAATGATCATTCTGGCTGTTAGCTTGTTCTTTGGAAAACACTACAAGAACCACTGCCCCTTTTTTTTCCACTAGATACTGCAATTAATTCAAGCCTTTGAGAAACATCATATACTTACACTCCAATTTTTCATCCAAACTTCCTCGAGACGTTATTGATAAGGCAGTAATGAATTCTATGAAGTTAATTGATCCATCCTGAAGGGAAAAAAACCCTACTATGAATCTAAAAGATACAGGCTAAAGAAAAATACTTGAAGCATTACAACTTCAAATTATGAAAATATATTTCCGTCGGACCAAACTATGATAAATGACCATACTGTACATTGCAGCCTGCATTTTTCCCATTTCAAGATATTCCCTGAATTCGAAATACTAAGGCCATACATTCAAGCAGAAAAATGAAAGACTTCACTTTTTTAAGCGCTGAGAAAATGAGGTTAGGATTTGCGATGTTTAATTAAATTAACAGGTATAACTGCAAGTGGCTTTCTTCTGAATTGCAGGTAGATAGTCAGTGAGCTACGAATAGCACATTGTTACTATTATAATTTAAATACCTTTGAGCTTTGTCATTGGTGAAACAAGTCCTTCAAAAATTGCAAATAATGAAGAAATTCATCTTTACAACAAAAACTAATTAAAGTTTGAGCTGCATTATTAATAAATAATTATTTTGTTCCATGTTTTCACTGCTCCTGCAAGCAGGGTTTGAACCCCAGCCAGCCCATCACTCAGGGTCATAAAATAATTGTTGGGAAAGTGTAATTTCATCTGCAAATGGTTTGACTTTCAAGTCTTCTTGGATAAGGACTATGAACCGAGAGCCTGTTTCACAACCCTTGCTGTTAATAACATGGCACGTTAAAGAAGCTACACACAGTTTGCAAAGAGTAGGGAATGGAATTCCTGGTCATCTGGCTGTCCTTTTGTTGGACTACCTCAAGTGGTTCATATGTTCCCCAATAGTCCTTCAATTCCAGCTGCACAAATGCAGTGCAAAAAATGGATTAAATTAAATTAAATCAAGAAATCATACTATTTATAATAATTCCTCGGCCATGAACAAATACAAAACTTAATATTGTTGTGTTCTCAAACAAACCTTAGAGACTCCAACAAACAAATGGCCAATACTCAGAGGTTCTAATCAGGGTTGTAGCTAAGGAAAATGCATGCCGGTTGAAAGGTTAGGTGGGGCGGCTGATAGTAGGTGCAGCGCGCCTTCTGGGGTTGGCGATTCCAACCCTGGGGGGAGGGTATAGCTACCACGCCTCGCGAAAACAAAATTATGGCAACGGGAGAAAGAGAAAGAGAAAACGGAAAACAAGCGCTCAAAACAATATTTCATTTGAATAGGTTTGCCTCTCATAGAGCTACCAAAACTTGAGGTAGTCCAAAATTATTTTATTCAAATCTTTTCAGTTCGACGATATGTTTGATATTAAATGATAGCAAGTGATTCAAGAATCGTTCATTTGCCATTTCATATGGAACGATCACTGGCCAAAATCCAGCCAGCGAATTTCGCCGGTGGCGGGCGCTTAACAACAACCCTGTTTAATGAGAATACAATTAATCACCATGAGGTTAAAAGGTACTCACTGAATTCTTGTCAAACACTTTAAAAACAAAGGCCGCAAACTTTGAAGGATCACCGAAAGGAAAGAACTGCTGATATATTTTTTGGAATTCCTAAAAGAAAAGAGAATGACATCCAGTATTGTGCTGAAAGTTACATGTATGCCATTTCCTGAGGATGTCACCTTTCCCGTCAAAAACATTTTTACAAGATATTTTATACTCTATATAAAAACCCTTTACCAAAACCAGAAAAAAATTTATGTACCTCATTGCTTATCAGCAGCTCTGATTTCAGACCAAACAGGATAGTTGCAAATACCACGCTCTTCCACATTCATTTTAACTCCAAATTTTCTATTTGTAGACTGTCCAATTTCTCCAGTTTGCTCTCAAATTTAATTACTTTTTACAAAGAACCAACATTTAAAATACACATAATTTCCAAGATCTTCTTTCAAAGGAAAAAAGTCAACACAAATGCGGTATAAATCAACCCCCTCCCCCACTCCTCCCAAAATAAAAATGTGAAAATGGTTTCACTTTTTTTCTTTTGTTAAGAAACAACAAATTCAGGTGCTTTTGTCATTTGCAGTGATAGTATAGTTCTTTTAGGATGAGTATGGGAGATGTAAATAAAGAAATCACACAGAATTCAATGGGAAGAAGTTAGTAAACAGAACTACAGAATGGCAATTGTGCATGCAAAATAAGTTTAAGGGGCTTTAATATTATGGCAGTTACCTCACCTAACGTTACCTCGAAGAAATAAATTATTATATATTGATTTGGGACGAAAAATGTAAGAGCAGATGGACCAGTAGATTGTATTGCATTTCCTCCTTTGACATAAATGTGCACAATCCATGTCAATGTAAAGCTCACTTCATTTCAAAATCAATACTCAACAATTGTTTCAGGATAAAAGCTTGGAAAGCCTGTCAATGTAATTCCAGAAATCAAAGAGAATTTTTCAGTTGGCGAGTTTGACAGGTTATCATAAAGTACTACGCTTTCATTAATATAAGATATCAATAAATCATCTCAATTAAGCTTACATTAACGCAAACTACGAACTTGGAGAGGTAACAGGAGACTAAAAAGATATTGCATCGAACAAACAAGCTCCTTGATAATTATCTAAATTTTAACGGGAGAGTAAACCAAATTAGTTCTAGGCTTTTATCAAACGCTTGAATCTAGGCTTAATTAAAAAATCGCTTCATTATTGATTAGTTTACGGTTAACAGATTTTTCTGGAGATGAATTGAATTGAAATCTATGCAGGAGTTATGCAAAGAACAATTAAAATAATAATAACATAAAATGTGTTGTTATGGCTTAAAATGTGCTTCGGATAATGAATATATTTTCAATACCGAGTGAACAGTTTCGCTTGATGTTGTACAAGCTAGTTCATGAATTTTAAAGCAAACCTGACTTCCAAGGTTTAATAAAACAATACGGTAAACAGTCAAGCATCGACTCATCGAAGGATACGCGCAATAAGTACAAAAATAGATGTGAATGTTTATTTTAATAAGTCATGATTTCGCGCAAGATCCCCAACAAAAAAGGCGCTTAAAATGTCACAAGTACAAGCATCGTGCGAAATTTGATTCATCTCCAATGAACGCTTCACTCTTACATACGACGTGCAAGTTTTACCTCTTGTTTGAGTTCACCAGAAGGACAATCCTTCATAAAGTCTCGATACCTTTGACATAAAAGACAAACAAATGTAAATGCTGCGAAGATGGCCTTAATTGCAAAAATTAAAGACAAGTGTTTACAGTCACAACAAAAACAAAACACGGCGCACGATCGATTTTCATGATAGAATTAACACTCACCACTTCTGTAATTCTTTTTTATCGACTGAAGGAAGAAAAGCAATTAGTGATAAAGTAAACAAGAAAGAACGATTGCTAACCAAATCAAACAAGCGATACCACATTATTTGACACTGACAACGTTTTCTCAAAATCTGAAGGTCTAGACTTACAATACGTAGATTTAAGCAACTCTCGTATTTCGTCTTGGGAAAGTTTACTTCCCTTGTGCCCCATAATACTGAGAAAAGTTGCGGGTTCAAGACAGCAGCATAATTCTCTTATCGCATTTATCAACAACGTTTCTTAGCCGCCATTTTTTCATTCGGTGTGATATCCCATATGCCTTCACGGTGCTGTTGTTCAGAGTGCGGTCTAAGGTCCTCTAGCACATCTAGAAAGGGTGTGTAAAAAAATGCAACTTTTATATTAACATGAAGAATATTCTGTTCTCTGGATAGTGACTCATCCACTGGATAGAGTTATCCTGGGGCCAGTTGGGCTCACCTCAGACGTCGTGAGATTTCCTTGGGGGGTAGTTCGCAGGGCACAGGAGAAGGAGCTCTCATAGCCGTTCTATACTTTTCTTTGTCGCAATTTATGCTTCTCCTGCGCCGGGCCACGAGGATGGGCTGTACAGTACTTTTGTGGGCCTTTGCGGGTTTAAGTCGCGTGTTGCGTGTGTGACAAAGTGAACTTTCGTACTGAGATCGTGAAATGGCCAAACGGATTTGATAAAAATAAAACCTCTCCATCAAGTATACACTTATATCATGGTTGGGAGGGTAAAAGGGCGCACTTAATTTGGAGCCTCGCTCTGTTGTGCGACCCCCACCACAGCCTGTTTCTCTGTTGTAGTGAAAGTGATTAAGTGATTAAATAGAGCCGGCGGAAAGCTACAATTGTAGCAAACCTTACCAGGCTTACATCATTGAGGCAATATAACAAACAACTGGGCCACAATTATGAGGCCATGTTCTACAATAGATTTGACGGATCCGGGCATTAACTATCTTTCGTCGAGATATTCGGGGTGCAAGCTGAAACTAGCGGGAAGAGAGAATGTCGTTTACTAGCTCCATGGAGCACGGTATGTTAGATTTGTATGAGGTCGATTTGTAAGAATTTTGAGGAAGAAGAAATCAGGTGGAATTTTTTGAGAGATTTAGCATAGCGACGTTTCTGCTACTCGTTATGAAAGCATGAAACTCTCTCGTCTTAACTTGGTTTTCTCTTTTTGAGAATTTGCTATATATCTGTAGGCAATAACGGGCAATAAATGAGCTAAAATAAAATATATATATTTTAATTTTTGATGAACAGAGACTTGGTTACATGACCGCGCGGAGATACGAAATTTCTCTTCGACTGTTGAAAAATATTGAGAATTTGCGAGATATCTGTAGACAATAACGGGCAATAATTGAGCTAAAATAAAATATATATATTTTAATTTTTGATGAACAAAGAATATTACATGGCCGCGCGGAGATACGAATTTCTCTTCTCGTGTTCAAATGAGTGAGCTACACTGGCTCTCCTCTCTGTTTGAATTTTTCCTGTTTTCGGAAGTTTTTCCGCAAATCTTCATTTTATATGGCTATGGCTGAAATGATATTGTGTCTTATAACTTATTTCGGGGTCAAACATTCCTGGTATTGACCTAAATGAGCGAGCCGTTTGTGCATGTACGTGACTCGATTGCAACGCTTGCAGCAGAGTCTTTATGAACAACTGATTTCCACACATTGTAGGGCATGGAACAAAAATAAGACTATTTATTTTTCATATTGTTATAATAAAACAAAAGTCCAGACCTTTTCAAGGGAACGAAAAATCAAAGACGATAAATATGTACTTTATCGGTGTCTATTTAATATTTGGCTGAGCGCTGTCGTGATGCGGGCCACATTAAGCGAGGAAACCCGATTATCCTTGATTAGTGTTAAAGCTGCACTCTGCTTTATTTACTGAAAATATACATTTCTATTCTTCAACCCAACTTTCTTTCCCCCCGGCGTTCGCTTGTAGGAAAGGACACAAATTGTCGCTTATTTTCTCCCGAGTGGCTACATCAAGCAGAATAAAAATATGGACAAACGGGCGCAAAGCATGCCGTTCGACAGAGGAAACCTTAACTGCACACAACGTTTTCCTCTCAGTTTACAAACCTACTGCGACCTTCACTTACAAACCGGATCATAATTCTCTTATCACCATCCTCACAACAAATCAAATTACTTTTCCAACTACCAGTCACAACACAGACCAGTGCCTTCACTTGCTTCAGTTCACAGCACGGGGTTATTCAAAGGTTAGTCACTACCAACAGTCCTTCTTAGGAGGTATCAAACCCCTGGGTTCAAACCATTTTCTACTTTAGTCAAGAAATATTTTTTGCAAGGAATTTCAGACTCTCATTCCAATATAGTTCTGATGCCTTTGCTTGAAGCGTTGTATTTTCTCCACCTAGAATCCAAACATCGTTGTAAATCTTTACATATTGCTTGGAACAAGGGGGAAGATAACAAGGTGTTATAAAATGACCAGCCCCTGCGAGAGGCAGACTCTTAAACAGGGACCCTTTCCCATGTTGGTCCATACGCTGAAATATTTCCCCGCACATCCACTCTATTTCAGGGTTAAGCTGATCTGCAAGGCCATACACGAACAACACAGGACATGCAATATTCTCCACTGGCACAAGTGACGGTGATCCCGTTTTACAAGCCTCTTTCCTTTTAAAAATTGAAAGAAACTTTTGGTAGCTGGTGTAGTCTGCTGCAGTTGTTTCAATGGGATAACCTGGTATGGTGAAAGTCTTGCATTTAAACGAGCAACCAATAAGAGCATGAGGTCCGGAAATTGATATCACCCCTTTGATTTTCTGAGAAAGTTGTGATGCAATTGCCATGGCAACAACTCCGCCAAATGACAAACCAACCAGACTGACACCATCCGAATTGATCCTGGGGTGGGCAGACAACCAGTCAATTGCCATCTCAAAATATGAAAGGTCAAGAACATCATACTTCTGAGGAAGATCTCTAAACTGACAATATGCCAAGGCTAAAGTTGCAAACCCATTGGATGCCAGAAGAGCTGCTCTGTCCTCTCTAAGGCCACCTGTGCGACCCCACATGTCCACGACACCTGCAAATGTAAAATACTTGCCTGTTAAGGAGGGGAGGAGGTAGCTCTTAACTACAGAAAGACAATGGTTGCTAAGAAACTGTGGTTGTTCAATCAAGAGCCCAAAAAAAAGAATGGACAGATAGTTCTTTGAAGTAACCTTTTCAATGGAAATCTGACATCACTTTAAATAGAAGGCGCATGCGCAACTAGTTCCAGTTCTCTGTCGTATGTTTCAGTAAAAAAACTTTTAAAAACTCTCAGGAAACGAAAGAAAGAGGCGGATGGATCATTTTTCGTAAACTATAGCATGGAATTTCTACTTGGACAAAAAATAGAGCTGAAATTTTGAAAAGTGGATCAAACGAGGGCCTTATGACGTCACTTTTTTTTTTTGAGAAATAATTTTTTTAAAATCCATGTACAGATGGAAGTTTCTTATACAGTTGCAGTAAAAAATGTGAAAAACACAGTTAACTCGCTGTCATGTGATTTACCAAATATGGTTGTGAGTTGAACCAGACAAAGAAATGTTAAATAGAACACACTTTGCGAAAAAGGATAACTGTATAGTTAAAGGGACTCGAGAAATGACTATTTGAAGGAGTCTATAGCAACGGTTTGGAAGTTAAGAGCCAACCCCCTTAATCCATATTACATAGGAGATGTGCCATAAGCTGTAAGGTAATCTTTGCAGGCTTGCAATCTTTCACTTCTTCGCATAAGCCCATAAGTTTTGTATCAATCACCCAAGAAATGAGTACTGAAATTCAACTCTCTCTTGCATGTGATTTGAACCTTCAATGCCATTGTATATTTTTTTAAGAGCTGTTTTTGTTTGTCTACTATCATGAGGAGACAGAAGTGGCTCTTTGGGAGTCACGCTTTACAGCTTCGAGAGAGCGTGATTACAACAGAAAAAGATATTGTATTGCATCATCTGAAGTTATCTGACAATTCCGGCATATTTGTCACGCCACTGAATCACGAATATTCATCAACCACATACCGCTAGTCTGTCAAATTTTGATTGAAAAGTGTATGCATACGCTCCCAGATAAGCACTTTTGCCATCAAATAATTTTGCGAGTTTTTGATTACTAATCAGTTAACCAATTATCAAACCGTAAATTGAAAAAGTAGCCTACTTTTAACTTGGACCTCAATTTGCATCTAGTATGAATCTATGTATTAGGTAATTCTCATGCTAACCCTAACCCTAACCGTAACCCTAACGTGTGGAGATATCTTAAGCTGGAGAACAACCAGTATAGAATTTATTAATTCTAAGAGTGACTTCATTATTTCGTACGCACGTACCCAAGAAACCTTAAACAATTATTATATCAGGAAATTGTGAGAAAAATAAAACAAATTAAAGCAAAATAGTTAAGCTTACCATGGAAGGGTCCATCTCCAGGAGGAAGGAATAAGGTTCCATAAAAGCCATCATTCTCTAAGACGCGTCTACTAACACCCTTTCCCATGTAAGACCTTAGCAATGTTACGCTTTCCGCTATTTTGTTCTTAGGTTTGTCAAGCGCTCGTTCATCGTCTCCACTGTACACATCTACGGTGACTTTCAAGGGTGTTGTTACATTTCGTTTTCTTAGCAAATCGTCTCGATCACCGTCTGTAACTGGTTTCATGCTCCAAAACAACCCCATCGGCTCCACACCAATGTATGATCCACCCAGGGAAGGGTCACACGACAAGAAGACAACGCCATTTTCATTGGCCTTGTATTTAGCGAATGACTCGAAGAGAATGTTGCTGTCGTCGATGCTTCGAGCTCGCAAAATAATACTTTGATTATGACACAGGTTTCTCACAATTATTTTAATCTTTTGATCAACTGTCGTTTCGAGTGACGGTTTCACTTCAATTTTTGCCAATGCGGCCATTTCAAATAAATTCAAGGAGAGTTTTCAAGATTATGCGCATAAATTACCCGTATTCGAGCAGTAGCAGCCAACCTGGGTCGGAGTAGAGGTCAGTTTTGTTTTATTTTAATTTTTTGGTACAAGAATACAACAAAGTAAAAAATGCAATGAAAAAGGAAGCAATAATAACTCCCAGTCTTTTTTTTTTAACCCAACAAATACACCATTTGCAAGCTATTCGTCTTGTAACCTCTTCATGTACATGATGATTCGGATGGTTTCATCACATCATTTTTCCCAGAAAATAAATTAAAGGCTCCCGCGTTGCTCTTCTGATTTCACAGCGTAGTAAAATTCTTCCACGAGATTTCGGAGTCCAAAAATCTTTATCCTTTTCTATTTGTTATTTTGCCCCCAATTCACAACAGACAAGCGACGCAAAGAAATACGGTAGGCTTAGGCAAACAAGTTTAAGGTGATTCCTCAGGGATTGCACTTCGCATCCTGTACTGCGCATATGGTGTGTCACTATTTATAAATTGCATCAAATAATTCTCGGTTTTCACATGACGTCACAGCCGCCATGTTTGTGCCCCTAAACAAAGAAATGGCGGCCATATTTGTGTCCCGACCCAATCCTCTGGGAATTGAACTCTATTATTATGCAAACGTTTTCTTTTGTTTTCGTTGAAAAACATGGCTGTTGATCACGTGAGTGAAAACCAACAATATGGCTTAAGTCGATCATACACGCTAAAACAGTTATCAAAACGCGTGAGAGAAGTTGTGAATGACCCGTAATTATTTGCGAATAAGCGCTCGCAGTCCGAAAAGATGGCGAATTTTGTTGTTTTGATCTACAATAATCGAGATAGACAAGTACGATCGTGTTTTATAATCTCTTGTCTTAAACCATTCTCGTTCCCAGAGCTGCGATCCTCTTGGCCAGCGCCACGGACCGAGAGCTCTGGGGCCGGTTGCTCGAAGCCTGGTTAGCGCTAACCGTTGGTTAAGAGGCATCAAAATCTGTAGGTTTCCATGGTATTTAACGCTGGTTAGCACTAACCATGCTTCGAGTAACCCGGGCCTGGCTGGTGCCAATTTTCAGTTAGCGATTCACGGACTTGAAATAGCTATCAAAGTCTATCCGAAGGTTAAAAGATTGATCTCTTTCACGAAGCGTTACGTTTGGCCTTAGGCCGGACTATTAGGTTCTGCCGATCTTTAACTGAGATAGAAGCGGTACGAAGTTTTGAAATCCGTTGTCAGTGATTTTAAACTCCTTATAATATTACTATTTTTACTGATCACCGGTTTATACCAGCAAATCTTATGATTTTGCTGATCGGTCTTCTTCAGTCTGAATAAAGATATTATTATTACTAATATTATAGTTTACAGTGCTATTAATTGCTTCTTTCAGTCTCCTTGAACCGGGGCCAATCCTTGGTCCTGAGCTACCAGGGGACTTTTTGTTATTTGATGGACAGAAACCTCAGTATGTGCGCCGTTCCTAGGAGGACGATCTTTTACTGCTCATTAATGTTGCTATAATGCTATTATTATTATTATTATTATTATTATTATTATTATTATTATTATTATTACTATGTCAAAGATGTTGTTATGTTGCTACTTCTGGCAACCGTTTTCAAACAGTCGTATAACTTTCGCTGGACCACCTGAAGGAAAAACGTCGACGATTGTTGTCATTTCGCTTAACGCCGTAAGTCGAGATCAAATTTTCAAGATGAGGGAAAGTGGCCTGAGCAGGAGATCTTACGAGTGTGGATACGGTAGGTCTTTTCTACGGGTAACAGTTAACAGGTAACGGGTAACAGGTAACGGGTAACAGGTAAGCGATGACAGGTAACGATTTCGTGATGGGACTAAGTTCGTGTTCAGGTACCGTAAAAACGAGTCGCAATTTCTACCTTGTGTTGCTAAACAACCGTATCCGGAACACGAGACGACAATGAAAAACAACTGGGCAACCGAGACCGGCGAAGGGCCTCGAATATAAGATTTCGTCGCCGTAAGCGTAATAATTGGGAAGTTATTTACTTCGGATTTCCAATAGAAGACAAACTCCAAAGCATAAGGGAGTAGAGGTTTTGGACTATATTTACGTTCCCCAAGTTAGGTGACACTTAAAACATTACAACGTATTGAAATTTTACGATTCGGTGACTCAATTCCAGAAGAACTCCAGAAAATCATTCCTTTACTTTATACAACTCTATTTAAACACGGTCACACCTTCACTAGTTCTAGTACACTAGCTATAGTTCAATAATATTAGCACTTAGTTAAAACAGTAAAAATACTGTTTTATAAGGTTGTCGTGCACTTGTCGGAGCCTGACCATTCGTTTCCATAAAATCGATTGATTTCCCTTTTTAAACTCCATTTCCTGGTGCTTTTTTATTGGAGCTGCCAACAAAAATGTCTGTTTTTTATTAAGATTAAAGTTTATAGCATTCTTTTTCAAGGTTAGGGTTAGTACTCAAAACCCAAGAAAAAAAAGTTCCAAAAAAATTTAGTGCTGTAAGCCTTCGAGATAACTCCCAAAAACAGAATGTGACTTTTCCAAAAGAATCGTTTTACTTCAGTCTTTTTAACGCGCGGGTTATTATGCCGGCAGAGATTTTCACCTGTTACCCGCCACAGGTTACCCGTTGCCCGTTACCCGCCACACGTTACCTGTTCCCCGTAGAAAAGACCTGGTCCTGTGGAAAATTCCACATCACGCTTTATGCTGAGCAATGTCTATTTCAATTTCATTTCACATTGTGATACCGAGGTACTGATAGAAAGGGTCCGAACTGCTCAAGATGCGTGAACCTCTTAAACCAAAGAGTCAGAGGAATTGTGGTAGACAAAGCTCATCCCCGTAGTTGACTGGTATGTTGAAAGGTTTTTAAATAATAAGAAATTAAACCGCTGTCAATAAAGAATTTTGGTTCTTTGTTCCATTTTGCTTTTCTTTTGTTTGAAACGGGACTCTTATTTTCCATGCTCGTAACAGACATTAAAAAAGTTCATAGTAATTGTTATTCAGTAATTATTAAGAAGCGGTGTTTTCTTTTCTTTGATCAGTCGCACAGGGAGGTGAAATGCTCTGTAAAATACTGCCATGGGCAGCACTGCTTTCATGCATGATTATTTATGTAGTTCTGATGTATGACATCAGAGAAGAAAATCTGCACAGATCTGCTTCTGTCACCTTCAGTGGTTGTGGCATTTCTCACCTGAATAAAGCTTTAGTTAACAGCTAAGCATGAAGATTTGTAAAGAAACAAATATATGTATGTAATCTCTAGGGACTTAAATTACATCCATGTGCGTGAAAAATTGCGAAAACAAAATTGTTATGGTCTGAGTTGAATATTTAAGTGTAGTTTCACGTAGTTTGCCTCGCCGTTGTAATTTGCACTGTGGATGTTTTGAGGGGAATAACTGCAGGGGAATAAATCAATATAATCCCCTGCGAGAACAAAGGAAACCAAGCCATGTGGCAAATAAGTGGTGATTTCACCCCTGTCAAGTACTTCAGTGAGTACCACATTAAAGCAATCAGTCTTTTCAATTGGGCATCCCCACTGGGGATGCCTATATCACTAGTGTTTTGGGTAAGGGGATACCCAAAACGCAGGGATACCCATATCACTGTGACAGTAGGAAAAGACCGTCCTTCTGTCGGCGGTGAAAAGTCCAGGCAACGAGATTGACTGTCCCACTGTCTATAGACCTTTTAGCAGATACGGCGACCATTTTGATTTCTATTTTTTCAAATGGCTATTATGGAATGCCAAGGGGGCAAATACATATGAATCTTCCCCCTGAGCATCCAATAAGGTCTTTCCAAACAATAGAACTCAAAATGGCCCCCGTATCTGCAAAAAGGTCTATGTCATGGACAGAAACGACGCCATTTGGATTGACAAAATTAGGCATGCGCTACCCGTCTACCAAGAGAAACGAGTCATGTTTTCTTCGTTTACACGAACCTGTTACGGGATTTCGTACAGGAATGAAATTTTTGCTCCGGTGTAACAACCAGGGTAAACTCGCGCCGGTATGACATTTTCTGGTAGTGTCATGTAAACGAATACAGAGCTATAAGAGGGAGCCGGGCCGGTACGAAATTCGCCCCGGCCGGTATCATATAAACGCCACCTAAGTTCATGTTTGTTGCAAATGACCTATTTCTATCAGTCAAAATTCATCTTAAAACAACGAAACATGATTTAAGAATAAAGTTGACAGTTACTTGTGAAAATACCTTGTTCTTGGTTAGTCTTACGAAGCTCGTTTCATCCTGACCAAGGGACACATCAGAGACCTTTCTGCTTGGCAAACTCGTTGGGCATCACGCCCAAAGTCCCGTTCGCTAACAAAATGATGACAGCAATCTCGCCCTATATCTCATATTAAACCGGGATTCTAGACCGCGCAAATTCACGAGTGAAAAATTGACAATAAAGTTCACAGTTACTTGTGGAAAGCTGTGGAAAACAATGAGAGACAAAAATTGACCCCGACCCCGACCCTGACCTGCGTTTTGGTTGTTAACACCTGGAAGTGTAAGTGGTTTTCCCACTATATTACGCTGAGCTTTCAAATCTGAGTAGATCCTCGATCCAGTTTTTTTTAGATAAGTCTTGCGTAAACCGGTCATTTCACCGGTCGTTTCGCCTACACTAAAGTCGATTCGCCTGCACATGTAAAGTCAATCTTGCAAGGAACTTTGAAAATAAGGATAATGTAAGCGCATAATGTATTACAGATTCAATTAAAATGGCTGCGTTGGCAAAGATTGAAGTGAAACCGTCCCTGCAAACGACCCTTCAAACGACCATTCTCTTTGAGTTATTCGCTAAATACAAAGCCAGCGAAAATGGCACTGTCTTCGTATCGTGTGACCCTTCCCTGGATTGATCATACATTGGTGACCGTGATCGAGACGATTTGCTAAGAAAACGAAATGTAACAACACCTTGAAAGTCACCATGGATGTGAACAGTGGAGACGATGAACGAGAGCTTGACAACCCTAAGAACAAAATGGCGGGAAGCATAACATTGCTAAGGTCTTACATGGGAAAGGGTGTGAGTAGACGCTTCTTAGAGAATGATGGCGTTTATGGAACCTTATTCCTTCCTCCTGGAGATGGGCCCTTCCATGGCAAGCTTAACTATTTTACTTAATTTGTACCTTCGATTTTCGTCCCAATTTCTCGATATAATAATTGATTTAGGTTTCTTTAGTATACATGCAGGAAATAATATAGACAATCATAGAATAAGCGTTGGCAGAAATACAATACTGATCGTTCCCCGGCCATCTTAAGATATCTCCACAAGTTTTAAGAATGGTTAGAGGTGTTCCACATGTTGCGTGGCACACTTGCAGAAGTTGGGTTTCCTATGCGAGTTATAACTCTCAGACCCTTCTTCGAAACTTTCTTCCTCCGAAAAAGTTAACACTTAAGTC
>OX421448.1:17113300-17115800 GCA_949126865.1 Montipora capitata | reverse complement strand
TGGGTTGCCAGTATGGCAATCCCAGTCGGAAAGTGGGTGGGATTTGTTCGTTTTATTTTTACTGGGTTGCCGTATGGCAATCCCAGTCGTGGCATTTGTTGGGTGTTTTTTTTTTCCATGTCGGTAAAAGTCTTGCCTGTCACTCCCCTGCTAAGTGGTGTCTTTGTGCATAGAGTCTTCTGCTCGTATTTCCTTAGGATAGAGAGGGTATGCGTTTATGTCTCTGGTGGACACAGTAGAATGATAAACTTAACCTGAAATGGCGTCGAAAGTCATGTAACGCGAATGGCGTTTTAGTGGATCTTTAAACAAAAAATACCCTGGGCTCCTGACCCTTATGGAGCTCAATAATGGAAAGTCAGTTGGATGAACTAGGCAGGCGGTGAAAACAGATACCTGGAATCGTAAAAGCGACGAGTAATGGACTTCGACAACAATCTATCGCCCGTCGGGCCGACATCAAAGTGAGCTGTATTTCTAATAATTTACCAAGAGTGTGCTGTTATGTAGAACACTGAGACCAAATGAAAAATTCTCTGGTATAAAAGCGACGAGTAACGGACGTCGACAACAATCTTTCGTTCGTCCAGCCGAAATCAAAGTGAGCTGTATTCACAATCATTTTATCACGAGTGTAGTTTTATGTACAACACTGAAACCAAATGGAAAATTATCTGGTAACTTATGGGTTGAACAAAGTCAGGTAAAAAAAATAATTGGAAATGTGACAGTCAAGAATTATTTGAAAGAAAGCTTGTCGACTATTTTATGCATCATTTTTCAAGGAAAAGGTTCTTCAGGAAAGGGTTTGAACCTGAAGCACATGGTAATTTGACACGATTGAGTTTCTTGTCTTCACGCATGCCGCACGCAATGAAATAAGAAGAGGTTTTCGCCTCTAAGAGCAAATATGTTGTTTGTTTCAATAAATTTTTCGCTGGAAAAGGATTCTGTGGTATTTTCTGCCTTTGTGAATTATAATATCATGTTGTGTATTGAATTTTGGAGCTTAAGGTTGAAATGTGATATAGGAGAATTTCTTTAGTATTGCTCTGTAAGCAGTAAGGGTTCACGAAAATAAACAGGTCTGTTGGAAGCGTGCTTGAGTTTCAACAAAATGAGCCCCAAAATCAGTGACAAATTATGACGCCGACGAATAATAAAATAGCTGCTATTTCCAAATGATGGAATTAGCTGGTGATAAATAACGTAGTATGGGTCTTAGAGAGAAAATTTAATTTTGACTTTGCAGAAACAAATGGTCAACCTCAAGGGTTGGGCGATTGTGATCTTTGTTTTGACTTCGCTCATTTTATTGTCAAACTTTATAACACTTGACAGAAAAAGAAACTTACAAAAACCCGGTATCTTCCCATCATTTTAACACAGATGCTTCACTGTTTGGCGAGTAAACATGCCGCGGTAACTTAATCACGGCGCCCGCTGAATTCCGGCCATGTCACTTGACATGTCACATGACAAAATTGAACGTAGCAAAAATCTCCCAAAATGTTTGTCGCTGATCGTAACTTTTTATATTCTTTATTCATGGTTCAAAATTAATGTTGTTTTGATGTCGTAAATATTTTATTCTCGATCGACCGTCCCGGAAACTTCCTTCTGTTCCTTCTAAAAACTGTGTATCAATAGTTATTTACTGTTGCATCCATATTTGTTTTGCATAAAGCAAGCTAACAAAATCTGTACCTTGCTGAGTTCGCATTTGTTAGCGTTAATAGTATTTTCGGTCCGATACTTCTGTTTTATGACTGGGTATATTGTTTAGGTCATCCATCCAGATACTAATTCCGCCGGACAGACTGAGGATAACTTCAGTGAACTTTGGTATTACAAAGCTGTCAGATGCTCGGAGGGCACGCTTAAACTTGTGGTGAAAAGAAGTTGTCAGGGAACTTGAAAATTATCCTTATGTCAGCCCAGAAGCCAATGTTTCTCCGGTTCTCTTTTTTTTGTTATTCTTCGCAGACTGGAACGCTGTAGTTCAATACCACACAATTCAGTGCCTTCTGATTTCCTGTAACACGTACCACAGGCAACCCAGTGTATGCTTCACGGAAGCGACTGTTTTTTTTTTTTTTTGGTACAAGAATTTCGCATGACATTTACAACAAAGTACAAAATGCAATGCACAAGAAAGCAAGAACAACTCCCATTCAATATATCATATACATGACAATTCAGCTGGTTTCATCACATTTTTTCCTAGAAAATAAATTCAATAAGTGTTGTTATAATTATTAGTGAGAGAAATTATGATGTTCTGTATGGGAAAATAATCGAGGATTTACCCTCGAGTCTCGTTTCAATGATTTCTTTTTACCAATCGCTGCTGTTCTGATTTCGAAGCAGGAAAATTATCCCTCGAGATTTCGAAGTCCAAAAACCTCCATCCTTTCTTATTTGTTATTTTGCCTCCGCTTCGCAACAGACAAACGACGCAAAGAAATAGGCAAATAAGTTTAATTGGGAAAGCCTGGCA
>OX421448.1:17100800-17103300 GCA_949126865.1 Montipora capitata | reverse complement strand
AACCTATACTGCACTTTCAATGCCTCAGTCTGAACGTCATTTCTAGAAATATATTGCAATTTTTGGCATTTGCTATTTATCGACTGAAGTTATCAATTAAGCTGAAGAAAGTCTTTTTCTAACCAATACTTTTCCTTTTCCGCCATTTGCAGCATAAAATATCCAATATTTAGATTTTCTACCTTGATCAGAGCATATTCATTTTTTAAAAATATTTTAATTAAAACAGGTACAGATATAAATACATGTAAACGAAAAAACAAAGACTACTGAGACAAACTAACAAAATGAAAATAAAAAGAACAAAAGAAAAAAAGGAAACGAGTTACGGGCGAGAGAGGAGCAACTGTTGTGAGGAGCACATTTTCCATGTTCCATTGTAATATAATAGTACCCTTTTTTTGGAGTTCTAGAATGTTGGGTTTCCTTTCAAAACATCTGCAGTTATAAATATACTTCTTTAAACAAAGACGAAATAGGGATAGTCTTCGTTCTAGGGGTGCCGGTAGATAGCTGGTGGGTGTAACTAAACACTTTACCTCTAAAAACGAGAACCTGCTTCCTGTTTTCAAAAAACTAAGAAACCAATTAATAAGATATGGATTAAGATTAAGAGCCTTAAGTTTCAGACTTAAAAGAAAGTGTCTAACATACAGTCTAACAGCATTAGTTTCTGTATCATCGAGAGCTTTCAGGCAGTTATATTGCAACTTGAGTAGTGCATCAGTGCAGTTACACCCATCGCGGTAGACAAACTGAGAAGAACTAAGATTGGCTTCAAACACCAACTTATTAAAAGTTCTGTAGACTGTTCTTTCGAAACATCTTGCAATTTATATGCTGGTCACATTAATACCTCTAAAATCCTGATACTTAAGAGGTGTGTGCTCTTTAGTTAGAGGATTGATATTTGTTTGTTATTAGAGAGGTGAACAGTACATTGGTGTTTTGGTCTTGATTAAACCAGGTCCGTGCTTGTGAGTAGAAGGTTGTTGAGTTATTGGCAGTTCAGAAATGCATGCTCATTTGAGTCAGAGGAATGACAAAATGTACAGCTTGCGTCGCTAGCGAATCCGAACTTTTTAAGTTCTTTGTTGGATACGATTATTCTAAGTAACAGTTTAAAGGAAAATTGCCTCAATTTATAGTCTTTAGATGATCGGTAAATAAAAGAGAATTTCGTCTGCCAATTTTCAAAATCTAGCGGAAATTTCCCCATTTTCTGACACCTGTTGCTTCGATAACAGAGCTATCATTAAAGAGTTTATAGTAATGTTTGGTTGATTCTAGTGCGTTGACTGAGAGAGTTGCATATGTCTTTAGCTTTCTGTTTTAAATCAGGTGGAATAGCAGCAATCAACTGAAAGTAGTGTAGATAATTTATCTTGATCCTGAATTTACTTTGGAATTCGTCCACTGTCAAGAAGTTTCCATGGGGGTTTAAGATGTCTTGAATAAAACAAATTCCACGTGCAAACCACGATTTCCATAATAAAGAATGGTTATCGATAGTTATTGCTTTATTATTCCAAAGTATGTGATTTACCATATTAAAGGGAAGATGTTTGTTTTGCTTTTTAGCTCCTGGAAGTATTGTAAAAGTTCACTGTAGAAGACAAGTAAACGCTTGTTAATGAGATCCACTTTATAGTTACATCTAAATTAATTGGAAGGATATTAAGCGTAATCTGAAAGATAGTAATTTGGGATTGCTTTCCACGTGTCTTCCGTATTGCGTAGTATCCTACTGATCCAAGCGAGGCGTAGAGACTTGATCATGATTGAAAAATCTACAAATTTGATTCCCCCTTTTTCAAAGGATTGTTGCATGACTTGCCTCTTAATCTTATCTTTCTTATTGTTCCACAAGATGGAAAATAGCTGTGCTTGGACAGTTCTGGTGACACTGCCAGGGACTGAAAGCATAGACGCTACGTGTACTAATTGCGAAACACCAAGAGTTTTAGCTGATAGTGCTTTTCCATAAAGGGTAAGGTCTCTTGATAGCCATAATTTTTTTTTCGTTTTCATTTTTCAGATTCTGGTGAGGAGGTTAAATTCCAATTTTTTTTCCATGTTCAAAGTCAGATAAAAAGGTTCCTAGAACTTTAATTGGGTCTGCTGAACTCTCGAATTCCAATATCTTGGAGTTTATTTTTCTCGAAATCCAACCACATCGCTTTGGTTTTTTTCTTGTTTAGTCTTAGTCCTGAGAGGCTCCCGAATTTTTTAATAATAAGGAGACTAGACTTGAAGGATTGTGTGTTGTTACTTTTGATAAATGTGTCATCTGCAAATTGTGAAATGGTAGCTTCCTGGGCTCGGTTGTTCAAAATTAAAGCCGATTAACGCTAATCCCAGGTTAAAAATTACCCAAAGAGTACTAGTTTATTTATCTAGTCCCAAATGTTGTTATACGCTGATATTCGGCAAAACTGTGAATTAGAGGAAGTCAATCTTAAAAAACAAAAATAAGCAAAATAAACTTTCACCAAAAAGT
>OX421448.1:17075800-17090800 GCA_949126865.1 Montipora capitata | reverse complement strand
TGTTCCTGATGCTACACTACTGTCCATTTTTAAAACCTCGTTCAGCTACACTTTGACTTCTGAAGTGTGGTATGGAGTCATTGTGGGCAAGCCCGGCTAACAGACTCCAGAAGTACTACTACTACTAATCCTCATTGTCACGCGCGTGACGCAAGGCTGCATGAAGGCTCACCATTGTTCCTTGCCCTGGGCCTGTTCTTCGATCCGTGGCTCCAAGATCAGCCTATGTCTTCCAGTTTTGCCTTGACGGTTCTTCGCCAGGTTGTTCTAGTTTCCCCTTCTCTTTTGATTCCTGCAGGGCTACTCTTGGGATACGGTTTGGGGGCCTGCGTAGTATGTGACTTAGCGGGCTAAATCGTCTCTTTTTTATCTGAAGGATGATGCTTTGACTCTGTCTTCTTGTAGAGGTCCACCATCATTTTAGAGATTTTATTTAGCCAGAATATTTGGCACATTTAATTTCCTGAATGTGCCCATGCATGCTGCTGTATGCCCATATATTTCCATTTGTAATCTGATGAAATTACTGTTTGTAAATAAAGTTTTCCATTCCATTCCATGCGGGAATACATGGGCATACACGGGCCTGTATGGGTATGCAGGGGTATATGGGTTTGTATGAATATTTGTCTAAAACTACACTATAATAAGGAATACACGAAATACCTACGAAACGTCAACATGGCGGCCAATTCGTGAACTGCATCGAACTGTAACAATCGGAGAGCTGGAAAGCTCGCAATAAATAAAGAATATGTACATCTAAATGCCTCACCATGTTGATAGAGAATTTAATGTGACCGATAAATGATTTTTAGGGGTATTCCATTTAGGTACTCCATAGGGTACTCCGTGGAGTAGGGCACCGCGTTTTGTCCTCTCCCTTATTTGCATATGTGGGAAAAGTTGGGAATTAGGAAGTCTCAGAAAACTGGGAATTCATTTTGCGAGGGTTTGTAGGAATGTGTATTCTTGATCTTTCTAAGACACTAATGTATGATTTTCACTACAATTATCATGTAAACAAAATTACGTTAAACCGAATTTCAATTGAGTATCGTAAAACCAAAACCAAAGTAATTACTTAATTTGGCCACTCAAAAAGGGCGGAGACAATCCAGTTAGCCAATATAAACTCGAAGTAATTACACGTAGCCGACGCAAAGCGCGGGAAAATGTGCACGCACCAGCCACAATTGGTTTTGGTTTCACTTCTGATTGGTTGAAAAAATGGCCCGAGAACTTTGAACCTATCACTGAGTGAAGTAATGCAAAACCAAAGCAATTCGCTAATTACTTTTGACACTCAATTGAAAACCGCTCTATAAAGCTAGACTCACCGACATATGAAATTGAAAGCAATGATGTGTATCAAGACTTTTGGAATGACAGAAATAAATTTGACAACAGTGATTATCCAGGAAATAGTCAATCAGCCTATTATAAAACTAACAAGGAAGTTATAGGAAAGTTCAAAGATGAATGTTGTCAGTTCAATTTCTTTAAAATAATTTAATGTATTCATAAATGAAAGCCAATGATATTATTTCAAAAACTTGTAAAGGGCAAAATATTAAACATCAAGACTACAAAAAAATACTTTTCAAAAACGAACAAATGAATCATACAATTAATGAAGACAATTAATCAAAACCATCAACTTGGAAGCTATGAAATAAACAAAACATCACGGTCATGCTTTGGTGATAAAAGATGTATCCATGACAATGGTATTACAAGCTATGCTTATGGACATTTTAAAATACAAGACAAACTAATACCACAGCTTTGAGTAAACTTTTTGAGAAAAATTTACTACAAAGTCCTAAATGCATAATTTATGATTTTTACGTAGGAATGTAATTGACTTCCTGTTATAATTAGTGTTTACAGTCGGCTGTTAGGTAAGGCTTAAAAGCGGCTAAGTTTTACTTAACCAAAAATGCGTGTGTGAAGGCCTAAGTAAAATCTCAAGTTATTTTACTTTGCATCTCATTAAAGTCGGAAAGCTGAAACGATGCAAGTAAGAGATAAGTGACTTGAATACCATCCTTACAACCGAATTGCGGTTTCTTGGGCTGCGCCAAAAGGTCTAAACAAATTTCCGTGTTGAACTGACACGAAAAAGCATGAATGCTTTTTCATGCTTCACCAAGTCACAAAAATGATATCAAAAATTAGACCAAAAAACTTTCCATCAAGTGAATAGTATCGGACTTGGGGGGGGAGCCAGATCATTTTTTGCAAAAAATAATCTGGAATCCCCAAGTCCTATACTACTTACTATGCCTCTTGATTACAATAAGCCTGTCGAGATTTGTGGCATTGTGCTCCAGGCAAAGGGATATAGAAAAACTGTTCTTGTTTCTAATTGATATTTATAAAAAATAAATAATTGCATGGACACTTCCTGTGTTCTTTCAGTATTGTTTTACCGTGCGAGAGTTATGATGGCGCGATTACAGATGAAGTTCGTTTTTGTCTTTAATGCTCTGCTCTACATCAGTTTGTTATTATGCCTGGGAGGAAAGCAAGTAAGATTGTTTTTAAATTTCGACAACCTTAGATTTTTCCTCGCAGTAATTAGGGCGAACGCACCTAAAATCGATCATGCCCCTGATGAGTGCATGATCGTTTAAGGAAATAGTAAAGAGAATCAAAAAACAATTCCAATCGATACTGAATTTTGTAGTGATCAGCGGCGACATTTTTGCTCGGTTTTTCAAAACATAAGCGTTAATATCATATCAGGTGCACCTTTCTGAAGCAACGCCTGCTGAGTGTAAAACGTTTTGGATATTCGGTTTAATTTTCGATATAATGAAAACCGGCTGGAGGTTTAGGTTGTATGAAGCACTCGCTACATAATTGGTACAGCAGGGATACAAGCCTCGATTTAGGTCGGAAGGTGATCATATACGTTCTTGTGGTTGCAGGGAATGTGTGCAAATCTAGGGATGCCGATCAACGTTAATGTTGGTAACTATGAAGGCGCTGCAAAGGTAAGAGAAATATTGCATTATCTTGTCCTAATCATGATTATTTACAGGAAGTTGAAAATAGCACTTTTCCTAAAGTTTCTCACCAGAGAATTTGAAATCCCCTATACATTGCCCGAGCCGGATTAATTTTTTACCTATTCATTTCCTTCTTCCATTGATTGGTGCGAAACGGCTGGGTATGCCAGTAGGGTGAGGAATGGTGAGCAAGATCCAAAATAATAGTTGAACATCATAACCAACATAGTATTTTTCTTGACATCAAAGCCGCACTTAAAACAGCGATCTGTTAAAGTATGACGTGTCATTTTTAACAAGACTTCGACTTTCAGTATGACAACAAAATTTAATAAATTAGGGCGAACACACCTAAAATCGGTCATGCCCCTGATGAGTGCATGATCGTTTAGGGAAACAGTAAAGACCATGAATTCCAATCGATACTAAATTTTGTAATGTTCAGCGTCGATATTTTTGCTCGGTTTTTCAAAACGTAAGGGTTAAAATATCAGGAGAACCGTCTCGGATATTCGATGAAATTTTCGATAAAATGAAAACTGGCTGGAGTTTTTGGTTGTATGAAACACTCGCTACTTAATTGGTGCAGCAGGGATATAAGCCTCGATTAACGTCGAAGTCTGATCACATACGTTTCTTTGCTTGCAGGGAGTGTCTGCGGCAAACCCGGGGATGCCGATCAACATTAATGTCGGTGACCGTGTAGACGCTGTAAAGGTAAGAGAAATTTGCGTTATTACTTAAAAGAAGTTGAAAACAGGAATGTTCCTTATAAAGTTTCTCACCAGAGAACTTGAAATCCCCTATACATTGCCCGAGCCGGATTAATATTTTACCTATTCATTTCCTTCTTCTATTGATTGGTGCGACACGGTTGGATATGCCAGTAGGGTGAGGAATGGTGAGCAAGATCCAGAATGATAGTTGAACATCATAACCAACATAATATTTTTTTAACATCAAAGCACTTGAAACCGAGCAATCTGTTAAAGTATTACATGTCACTTTCCTCATTTAACAAGACTTCGACTTTCAGTATGACAACAAAATTTAACAAAAAGAAGTAAAGAAGTATATTCCTCGCGCTCGTTCTCAGATCAACAGCGCAAGCGTAAAGAAAAAGCTAAATTTCCGGCGGTCTTTAAATTGAATTAATTTTTTTATATGGCACGTTTCACGCCCACATACAGAATATAGCTAAGCATTGATTTTTCCAAATCATGTTTGAAAATTTTATGGGTATTTCAGTATCGTTTATCTCTTTAAAAAGAACATTTTTCAAAAAAAAACCATGCTTGGCTGGATGCAAAAACGAATACAAATTATCAAACCACTGATTAAATACTCAAATTGTGTAGTACGTAGACAAATTTAGCGTTTTATTTTATTGGTCACGTGACCATGGGCGTGGCACGATGACGTCATATTTAGGGTCATTGGTTTACAAAAGTTGGAAACTGACCAAAATAATGCCAAATTCCCTCAAATTACTTAACCATTACATCCTTAGCAACGCACCCCAAAAAAACACGTCAGTAGGCCCTTAACAACTACTCGCAACAATAAAACTTACCGTAACGTCAAACTTTAGCTCCATTTAAGGTCTCGGTAAAGGTAAATTTGGGCGTCTCGCTCATTTCTATTTTTTTGTTTTTGCAAATCTTGAATCGGTGGGCTGTGAAATATATTTTCCCGGAAGAAAAATTCTAAAAAATAAATTTAAAACCGCTAAAATCGCTTTTCTTTATTTTCCGCCATAATCTGCTCGCGAAAAAATGATTGACGTATCATGTCAATCACACGTGAAAGGATTGGGTGTCAATTGACAGCCTTCATATGCAATCTGCTTCCTTAGCACGTGCCCGAATGCTGATTGGCTCAGCATATATGGCTTTCAAGTAGGGGGCTAAAATATTCTATAGGGTCTAAAAGTACTCAAGAGTGACCACGAGTGACCACGAGTCACTCGTGGTCACTCGTGGTCAGTGGTCACTCTTGAGTACTTTTAGACTTTATCAAGGTATGCAGCAGACCGTGAATTCAAGCTCGATTTTCTAGAGGTTTATTTTGAGGCCAACTTCAAACTCCCTCCTGTCCCTACGGGTTTTAAGATATTGCTTCCAAATTTTCAGTTCTCAGTAATAGATGATTGTATTACCCCAAATACCGGGTGTGAAGAACTTTTTTCTTTGTCTTCGGAGACTGATTTTATGGCACTTTTTCTGCCCAAATTAAGCATGAGATGAGAGTTTCGACTTTATTGCCTGATATTTCCTTGAATATTTCTTAACATATCAAGAATTCCTCACGCTACATGTATATTGGAGTGCATTCACCTATGACTAAGATGCAACAAACTATGGTTATTTTTGCCATAAAGCGAAGGAGCAGGAGCTTCTGTAGCAGACGCGGTCGTTCTGGGTTTGAGGGCTCAAAGCTAAAAGGCAATATTAAATACCAAAAAACTAAAGCTTTATACAAATAATTCAATCTATTAGCTTTAATATGATATACAGTTTGACCCTATACAAAAAATAGCGGCGCGACACCTCATTTTCCTTTGCCGAGACCTTAAATCAGTATTTAAAAAATCATACAACAATAGGCCACTTCGGGAAATACTATAATACTTTTTGTTTGTCCCCCCAAATTTTGCATAAGCTTTGTTTTTGTTTTCTCTTGGGACCATCGTAAGTCCCAAGAGAAACAGGAAACAATGCTTATGCAAAATTTAGGGGGCAAACAAAGAGTATTATGGTATTGTCCCAAGTCGCCTATACTCATACTCAATTTTAAACGAAACAAACCAAACTGCAACTCATAGCCTGATATGTAATGTCACATTGTAAAGTTCTCCTCACTCATATTTACATTTTGTCCGCTTGATAGCCATCTGCTCACCTTGAGGCCAGCAAAGGAGACGCCACCTATGGCAACAACCATGGTAATTTACGCACTAGAATTCTTCCTTCTTCTTCTTCTTACACCACACGCAGTAATTAGAAGTTTATAATTCATTGGAGAATTGTCGATTTTTGTCCAAAAACTGGACGCTCCATGAGCGTAAACTGGGTTGACACGTCCGGAACCTCGTTTCCATGCGAAGGGACAGTTTAGATTTCTCGTAGGACCAGTTTTGGACGCCAAGCTGAGACTGCTTCCCACTGGACGCAATGAAGCGCATCATTTACAAACATTCCTGAAAGTTACGATTACAGTGATTGCTATTCATTTCAACAGTTTTAATAATTGTAGAGTTTTGAGGCAAGTAACCGTAGACAATCTTGTTGTCGGTGTACGTTGGATCAGTGGCTTGATCTGATCGGCGTAATTACAAGTTGAGAAACTAAATATTTTAAGCAAGAACCGATACAATGTAGATTTGATTTTAGTGGTGTACTATATTTCGGCTGGCCAAACCACCCTTCTTCAGGTACAATAAGAGTTTACATTGAATTGCTTCTATGTACATATATATAGTAAATGGATGTTGACGTAATACTGGAAAAAATGTGATAAAATATGGCAGTTACAACGAATTTGAATTCAAATACTAAGAGTAAGGGAAAAATAACGGAAATGACTCTAAATAATAAACTGAAATCTAATACGTTTCTTCGCGGATATTAAGACCGTTGGGATCAATTGTCCTGCCTTTTGAAATTAAACGACTAACTTGACGATCCATGTTCAGTTTATTGTCAAAAATTACACCTATGTTGCTGGCAAACTGAGAGGGTTTTATAGCTGACCCATCAACCGCTGTGAAAGAGAGGAGCTGAGAGGCTGGACGATGTCGCGATCCAATGACCAAAAGCTCTGTCTTGTCACCATTAAGTTTAAGTTTGTTCAGGGACATCAATGTTGCAATATCACGTAAACATGCTTCAATTCTGGGCACAGTAACAGGCGAATCAGAGTGGAACGAAAAATAAACCTGAGAATCATCAGCGTAAAAATGAAAGTTCATGTTATGTCTTCTTATAACCTCACCAAGAGGGGACGTATACAAAAGATATAAAATGGTGCCAAGAACAGAACCTTGGGAACACCGTAGATTAGATCAGACCTGGTGGAACTGGTTCCATTCACGCAGACAAATTGTCTCCGACAAGCTAGGTAGGATTTGAACCAAGCGAGGAACCCTTCCCTTGATACCAAATCGCATCTTCAATCTGTCGAGTAGTAAACTGTGATCAACAGTGTCAAAAGCTGCTGATAAATCGAGCAGTAACGAAACGACAGTGGCACCATTGTCTACAGCTCGTAAGATGTCATCATGTACTTTCAAAAGGGCGGTCTCAGGACTATGTTGTTTCTTATAGTGCGTGAAGGCACTGAAGCAGCACACGGACCATCGAAACAGTTTGGCCTTTTCCTCTCCGGCTGAAGTCACGCAACGCTGCTTGTCGCAACAGCTGTTTAGAACCGGTTTTTCGATTTGTCCAATCAGAAACTCCTTCGAACGTTATGTCCAATCAGCGAACTAGGACAAATTCTGTCCCAATTTGATGACATGGAAATGAGGTTCTGGGGTCATGTGACCAGAGGCAGTTTTTTCTGTCCTCGACCGTTGATTTGGAATCGCTGAGAGCGTTCTCTCCGACCTTGAAAAAAACATTCCTCTGGCACCCAGGGTAGCCTGTGGTACGTGCCGTGACTCAAAAGCAAAAGGCACTGAGTTGGGTGATATTGAACTGCAGCGTTCCAGCAAATTCTTTTATGTAAAAGGAGGGGGGGGGGGGGGGTGGGGTGATATAGGTCATTTGAGGGATCACCCAGACGTCATGACAGCAATGGCCCCTTTTGCTCACATGTTCACTTGTTGAATGTTGTGTCCCGTCTTTTACTTTTTAACCTTTGGTAATAAATTGAGTTCAAAGATAACGTTAACAAGACATGTGGGAGGCGCGGTGGACTCATGGTTAGAGTGCTCGACTCCGGATCGGGTGGTCCGGGTTCGGGTCCTAGCCGGGGACATTTTGTTGTGTTCTTGGGCAAGACAGTTTACTCTCACGGTGCTTCTCTCCACCCAGGTGTATAAATGGGTACCCGCGAAATGCTAGGGGTAACCTTGCGATGGACTAGCATCCCATCCAGGGGGTAGTAGAAATACTCCTAGTCGCTTCATGCTACGGAAACCGGAGATAAGCACCGGCCAGATGGGCCTTCTGGCTCGTAAGCAGAGACTTAACCTTTTTTTAAAGATAAAAAAACGCGCTCTTGAGCGAAACTCACTCGTTTCTTCTGTAAAGGGGCTATGTTACTCAAAATGGGGTGCAGGGATGGCGCAGTGGTCTCGCCTCCCACCAATGCGGCTCGGGTTCGATTCTCAGACTCGGCGTCATATTGTTTACTCTGCACCGCGAGCTTTTTCTCCGGGTACTCCGATTTTCCCATCCCCTGAACGTTTGCCTTGATTTGCGTTAATTGTTAATTTCAGTTTACAGTGTCCCCAATTACTGCTCCAGCGCTAGAACGACTAGACACTTAATAAGTTGCTTTGCTTTCCTTTTTTTTCCAAAATGCCCAAAAAGTAGAATGGAACATTGCAATAACCACTTAAAACTGTTGAACAACGTAAAACTGAAATGCTGAAAAAGGAAAGAGAAGCATGGATGGACATAAATGTACAAGATTAAGACGCCATTCGCGTTACAATGACTTTCAATGTCATTGCAGGTTAAGTTAATCATTCTACTGTGTGCACCGGATAAAATCTATGCATTTCTAGTACCCCCTCAAACTTACCAAACATACGCGCGGAAGACTCTACACTCAAAGACACCACTTAGCAGGGGAGGGACAGGAAAGACTTTTCATTACACGGAAAAAAATAAAATAATAAAATAAAATAAATAAAAAAAACGACGAACTGAAACGCAGATTCCGACTGGGTTCGGCAACCCCGTAATAAAACAACTTAGCGTACTTCGATATTGCCTTCTTTATAGTGATCCAAGACCGGTCTGTCAATGCACCAAACAGCCACATCGCAGGCGGAATGACTTACAAGGATGGAAAGCTGACTGTACCCACTCCAGGCCGGTACTACATTTACGCTCAATTCTACTATCACCACACCGGACGAATTTACCTTCGTGTCAACAACAATATCATCACCATGTTACAGCCACCTGCACCTTACCGTTCAGGGTTACATGGTGCTTTGTATGCGGGAGGAGTGTTCCAACTTAAGGCTGATGACGTCATCACCTTGTTAGCTACCAACATCCACGGCACCGTGAGAGGCCACATGAACCCCTTTCACAGTTACTTTGGTGCGTTCCTAATTTGACGTCTTGACAGCAGCGATCGAAATTCAGCCTTCTGCAGAAGCCGGCTTTTTCATTGTCTGTTTTTTAAAAGCCTATAAACAAGTTAGATTTTAATAAGTGGGTCTCTTAGCGAGATCAGACAGAGGCATAAAAGCTTTTTATCGTAGTGCTACACTTTACTTCACGTTAATCGCGGATGTTAGAATTGCCTGTAAGTATCAAGAGAAAAAGGTCAATAAAGCACTTTGTCGGCTGAAAAAGGCTGTTAATGTTTTAAGACTCGTCTATAGGTTTTGTTTGCAATGTAGATGGCAGAGCAGACCAAATGTAACGATCAGCTTGAAACGGAATTTAAAACATAATTTGAAATGACTTCAATTCAGTGAACTCGCTGCAGAAAGAGGTGTTTGTGAAAATTTTCAGTTAAAGTTCCACTGGCATGGTTACCTAGCGGCGTCTATCCTCAGGGTGATTTTACTCTGGGTAAATTAAACTGCACTGATGTGGAGTGTAATAAATTGAAAGAGATTCATTAAAGCAGGATTCCATTTGTCATTCCCCCATATTATCTGAGGAACGAGTAAGCGACCTATCACCTTTTGTGCTGAACTGAAAACAACGTTCCTTCATGGAAATTTCCTACATCAGTGGTTTAGTTCAAGCTCTAAGCAACTGTTTTGTTACCACAAACCAATTCTAGAGCAAATGCATATTTAGAAACGCTTTCTTAATTCTCGCCGCTTAAAATGATTTTACAAAACTTAAGTCAACTAGTTTAAATTGTAACAGAATCAGAAGTCAACATGAGAGTGGTCTAGCTTCTTAAAGCTCTTATCGACTCTGAGAAACCTCATATTGTTTAATTTTAGGATGTGAATCTAAGCTGGACTCGTCGATCACCATGCATCGGTGAAATTTTCCCGAGTAATTATGAGATCTTTCGTAAAGACAGAATAATTGACAATGCTGGCGGAGGTCTTTTCATTGCTGTCCATAATAACATTCTTGCAACCCACGAATCAAAACTTCATAGTGATGTGGAAGCCATTTGGATTAAAATCGAATTTATCAAGCAAAAATCTCTGTATTTCAGGGTCGTAACGAGGTATATGGGATCACGGATCAAAGGTCTCAAAAAGGGCCGGGATCAAGGATCACAGCCCTGGGATCTGGAATCACAATGCGCGGGATCGGGATCAGCAGTATTTTTCATAGAATGAGGGATCAGGGATCAAATTATTGCGGGCTCAGGGATCAAAATTACCATCATTTTTGGGATCGGGGTTGAAAATTTTGGGTAAAAATATGGGATCAGTTACTAAAAAATACACCTCGTTACGACCCTGGTATTTAGTATCAGTTTATCGTCCACCTGGTTTCCAAGATGGTTGTCTCGATGAGCTTGAAAATCCTTGCTTACTCTCCAGTCCTATGGATCATGTCCAAGTGATATACTCACAGGTGATTTTAGCGTACCGGATAACAAGGTGGGGGCATTCATCAGTGTCAGCTGCTTTTTTTTACAGGTCGCAGGTCATTATTTTACCATTATAGAAAGTATCCTAAACATTCATAAGAGCTAACGGTTAGCTTCAGTTTATGAATATTTAGGACACTTTCTGTATTGTTAAAACAATGACCTGTGGCCTGCAGCTGTGACCTATGGCCTGCACCTGTGGCCTGTGACCTGAGATCTGTAAAAAATACCAACTGTATGAGTGTCTGTAAATCCACATTATAGAGTATCTCTGAATCAAAAGATGCTGGACATTGTTGAAAACACATGGCGTTGTCAAAACTGTTGTCATTTCCAACTAGCGGAAAAGTGACTATTGGACCTTGCATTAACTAGTTATCCTGATTTAAATAGAGGATATTACGTGGCCGCGCGGAGATACGAAATTCTTTTCGAGTTTTGAAAAAGTGTATAAACACCAATGAAATACTAAATTATTTCCCAAAGCGCATCGAAAGGCGTGATTTTAATATGTAACCATAGCAACAGTGATCTTTTCACGTGTGAAGATATCATGTTTTCACGCAAAGGTTACTTGGTATTTCATTGGTGTTTATATAATAATCCGTATATCCGTAGTACAGAAGGCATAAGTGACCATTTAGCATTATCCTTTGACTTAAATCTGTCCGTTAAAGTGAATACGAAGAAGCCAAGATCTGTTTACAAATTCACCAAAACTGACTCTAATAAAGTGAGAATGGATGCTACGGAACTTACTAGTAAAGCCTTCTTTGATAGAAACCCTCTTGAGCATTCTGTATAAGATAATTGGCAGTTTTTTAAAGTTGGCCTGATGGAAATTGTGTCCAAAAGAGTACTTAAAAAAGAAATGGGTATATGGTAGGATACCCCATGGATTACTGAAGAGATTTGAAAAAAACTTTTAAGAAAGAACAAGATATTATATAATAATTAAAAGGAATCAAATGATCCATTAAGTAACTAGAAATACCGTCACTTCCAAAAGGCGAAATTACTTATGGCGCAAGACAACTTCATATCCTCAACTCTGAACATTGACCCAAGTGATAACCCAAAGAAGTTCTGGTCTTGCCTAAAGGCCAAGAGGCCGGCAAGACCAGATTGGTGTTCCTCCACGTGACTAAGAACTGATTCACGACTTAAGGTTGAAAGGTTGAAAGGAAGTAGCATCTGAGATTGCTGAAGTCATATCATCTTTCTGTTTTCAACGGATTACCTTCGGATTTGTGTAAAGGGAAGGCTGTAAGCAAGATCCTAATCCTTATAGACCAGTATCTTTAACTGCAGCGCTATGTAAAGTGATGAAGCATGTCATTTATCGGAGTATCTGATGCACCACCAGGAACATAATAACATCCTTTATTCCAATGAACATGGTTTTAGAAAAATATAATCACTCTTGTGAAACTCACTTGCTGCTTACTACACGCCCACACACAAAATTAGTTTTTGAACCTGTTTATAGGAGTGATGGAAAGTTGCGGCGGCCAATTCAAAGCCACAATAGTTACAAAACGAAATGATGCTAGGCTGAATAACCACCAACAAGAGAGAATGAGGAATTCAGCTGCAAGGATAGAGAGCAAAATTGCAACAATTAAGCTGATTGATCAATATGCTTGCATAAAATATCTCTCAAAATATGCTGCAAAACGGTGAGCCTAAATCGCCAATGCTTGCTGAAACGTTTGACATTGCGGTAATTGAAAAGTACAGTTAATAACTCAAGTGCAAAAAAATCTATGAAAGTAAAATAGCAATGAGAACACTTGGACAAAGAGATTTCAGTGCACAAGAAACTATGCACTCGCTGTTATCCCTGAAATTATAATAGCATAACCTTTAATGTCCTTCCTGTCAGTGTGTATGGCTCTCGCAGAATAGACCCAAATCAACACATTGCATCACCTCCTTGTACTAAGGATTCACTGCTTGATTTTCTTACATCACGGAACTCATAAGGCCTGACGAACATGTCAGGAATTTAAGATCATCTGGTTACAATCTACTTCATGTACCTCGATTTAACCGTTAGACTTATGGCGGTCGATCTTTTGCAGTTGCTGCTCCAATCGTATGGAATAGCCTTCCTTTGAGAACTACGAACTTGTGCATGCGCACCTCTATCGAATTTTAAGTCTTAACTCAAAACTTGGCTGTTTAAAGTAAAGATGTCTAGTGTGACCGCACCTATTCTGTGTGTTATAGAGAGATTAATCATTGTGAGAGAGAGTAATTAAAGATCCCGGTCACTGCTTACATGCTTGCAATGCGGGGACTGAGGAAGGATGCTACGTGACTGTGGTCATGATTATACCTCAGTTCCGCATTTTCGAACCCATCGTTTTAAGCCAACTTTGGTCAACTTTCATAAATAGGCGTTTACCTAACTTCATTATATCATCATAGCTTTTTGAATTTTTGTCTTTCTGGATCTTTTAGACCTTTTCTGGCATACTTTGTAATCTTGCACGTTTGTCACGGTATCTCGATGAAGACAAACAATATCGCGATGTTTCTCGTCACCTATTGTTATTAATATGCCAACCAGAACCCAATTGGCTGTTGAAACAATGACTTCCTTTACTCCTTGGTTGGCAAATTTGAATATCAAAAGAAATTTGACATCAATGTTTGTAAACAAGAAATATCGCTATAGTATTGCACTCAATCGATTGAGTATGACATTTAGTTGGCATAATATTAATAATACTTATGGCAATAATCAAATAAAATATTCAAATGATAATGGTTCAACATGGGAAACTATTACGTTTGTTGATGGACTGTACAGTTATGATGATCTTAATGATTATATTTAATCATCTGTTGCTCAAAATGATGATGATAAAAAATGGAATTATATTGATATTTGTCCTTTCAAGTCATAGAGTAATTATAGAATTTAAAAAAAATTGGCAGCTGGATTTTAGGAATAGTAAATTTAGTGAACTTGTTGGTTTTGATGAAAAATTGATAAAGACAACAGAATATAGTGTTAGATTGTCAAATATAACCAATAGCATTGATGCACTAGAAATAGGGTGTTCTTTAATTGATAGTAGTTTAACTGATGGTAAAAGATCTGATACATTAGCTTTGATTCCAACTGATAATTTGACAAGAAGCTATCCTTTTAATTTTGAGCCAAAAAGAGCTTTCTTTTCACCTGTTAATACAAAAATAATAAACGAAATCCGTATCACAGTGAAAGATAATATTGGACGATATATTGTTTTATATATGAACAAAAATGAATTCAAAATGTGAAATGACCCAGAATCAGGTCGTTACCCTAAAAATCATATCTATGGTGAAGGAATATTTGGCAACTTGGCGAGCAAGTTATTAAACAAAACAAGAAAGGAATTAGCTGCAAAGACGGGTAAAAAGCTAGCTGAAACGGCTTTAACAAAAGGATCTGAAAAACAGGAGATTTTGTTGGAAAATGGGCTGGTGATAAAATAGTTGGAATTTTAAAAGGCAAAAATAAGCAAAATACGCCTGTTGAACCAAAGAAAAAAGTGACTTTTCCAATGAAAGACAGCATTATACCAATAGAGGTTGAGCCTCAAATTCAATCAATTGCAACAAATTCTAAACCAAAAAAGTATAGCAATGACTTTTAAAGTACAAAAAATGGATGGTATTGATATTGCTATTGCTGATCACAATGGTATTGTAAATGGTATTCAACAGGAGCGATTTGGAAAAACATTTTATCCAAAATTTAAACGCTAAAATATTCTTTAAAAACATTTTAAAAAAATTCTAAAAAATGGACGACGTTTCGGCGTTACTCTACGCCATTATCAAGTCAAGACGGTAAAAGTTCAAACAAGAATATATAAAACGTGAAACAATAACAATATTTGTGTGTCCTATGGGTATAATACCCAAAAATAAGACAAAACGAACCATAAAAAAAAAAAAAGAAACGAAAGTGTCAAGTGAAAAGTTTGGCGCGGATTGAGTCACTTTGGGTGTTGAGAGAAGGCTTGATGTCCTTTATAAACAACATCTCGTATATTAGGCAATCGAACTTGCTTCTTCATTTCTTTAGGACTTTAAGAGCTGATCGATCTTTGCTTTTTTATTGTCATGTTGTGTTTCAAGGTGTTTGCCGAGAGCGGAATAACGGTGTTCACTAATGCGTTGGTGTAAGTGTCGGGCAGTAATACCGACATAATCTGCATCACACAAA
>OX421448.1:17070800-17073300 GCA_949126865.1 Montipora capitata | reverse complement strand
TTTAAGGCCAACAAAAAAACAGATGGGAAACGGTGGATTTTGGGGAGCTTTAGCTTCAATTGGCATCCACTTTTAGCTATAAATTTACTACCAAAATTGTTTGGTAATGGTTTACAAGTTGATAAGACGCGATCTCGTCGATCTTTGCCAATATATGTTCCCAAAATGACAAAAACAATTTATAAATAAAAACAAAAAAAAAGAAACCAAAAAAAGACCGAGGATTGCTTCTAGGCCCAAATTCACCGTTCAAAAACACTCCAATTTTGGGAACAATACTGTAAAATTTAACAATAAACCGCTGAGCAACTTTGATTTGATTGATTGGGTTAAGAAGCTTAATATCAAACATTTTAGAGGTATTATTCAAGAGACAATCTTCCATCTAAAATTCGAAAAGAATGTGGGATAATCAATTTAGATACAATGATTGGACAGGGTACTCATTGGGTGGCATACAGAAATATAGAAAAACAAGCAGAATACTTTGATTCTTTCGGTCTGTTAATGCCCAAAAAAGTTGAAACTTATCTTAATACAAGCAACAAACAAATAATAATAATAATAATAATAATAATTTATTTACTTATATAGCGCCCTTTAACATTTATAGAATGATCAAAGGCGCTTTACAATCCAAGAAATTAAAACTAATATTTACAATAGATAATTACAATAAAAATGCTATTTACAATAGATAATTACAATAACAGTGCTAAAATAAAATAATAATAATAATAATAATAAATAATGAATAAATGAATGAATAAAAAGTACATAAATAAAATTTTAAATACCGATAAGATCGTAATGCAAATCTAAAACGCTTGCTTAAAAAGATAAGTCTTAAGAGATTTCTTAAATAGCGCTAGCGAATCAATCGTGCGGATGTGCGCAGACAAGCTGTTCCACAGCGCAGGTGCAGAGGCACGAAACAAGCGGGCACCTTAAGTTGTGCGCATAACCCCTTTTGGGCGTTTTAAAGATATTGTATCATTATTGCGCAGTGAATATCTAGACGATGATCTAATACAGATCAGGTTACTTAAATAACTAGGAGCCATGCCACGAATCGCCTTAAAAGTAATCATCAAGATCTTGAATTGAATACGATAATATATTCAGGAGATGAAATACAAGAGAGATTCAGTATTTTATGTGGATATTGCTGTCTGTATTACTTATTGGAAAGACAAAATGGAAAAAGCATAGTAGAAACAATTCATAATGCCAAATTTGATATGAAAGATCAATGGGTGAAAAATCGTTTTATAATCAATTATTTTAAAAATATATAATTTATATATATAAATGGTTAAAAGTTATTGTGTAAAACAGAGAAAACAAACTGAATGCGTAGAACCTTCAGGTTATAAAAAACTAAAAACCAAAGACTAATGTTCTTTTGTACTTGTACTGAATGCGGAATTAAAAAAACTAGATTTGTTAAAAATCAGGGAAACTAATTAGCCTGTCAGAAAATGCCAGGCAAAGGTATTTTAAGCAATGTTTGTAATACAGCTGCAGAATTATTTTTAACTAAAGGAGTACCTTATCTTGGTAAACCAAGGGTTGAAATGGCGAAATACTATGGATCAGAAGCATTAAGAAATCCTGCTTTACAAAAAAAGGCTATTGACTATGCTTTGGATAAGCTTAATCCAGCAATTCAAAATGTTGGATCACAATCTTTGAATAAATTGTCAACAACAATCAGACCAAAGAAAAAATATAAAACAAAGAGAAAAGACCTATTGATATTCGAAACCAGTTAGCAAAGCTTGGTGAATTACATTTAAGAACTGCAACTGGTAAAAAATACAATTATTGTGGACCAGGAACTAATTTGAATTATAGATTAAATAGCAAAGATGCTTCAATTCGTGAACCTATAAACAAATTAGATTCTATTTGCAAATATCATGATATTGCTTATTCCAAAGCAGGAGATGATTTATCAAAAAAGCATTTGCCAGATGATATTATGATAAAACAAATAGGAGATATTCCTTTTAGTCAAAGACCATGGTTTTCAACACCAGTTAAGTATACTATGCAAGCTAAAATATGATTAGGTCTTGGTGTTAAGCCAAAAAACGTAAAAAGCCGTCGAGTAAAGAAAAAATAAAGTGGCAGAAACAGTTAGCAGATGAGCTACACAAACCAATCAAACGAAAATTTACTCGGCGGTGTGTTATCTCAAATAATATGGATCAAATATAGACTGCAGACTTAGTTGAAATGCAACAATTCAGTAAATGGAATAAAGGCTAAAAGTTTCATCTCATGGTAATAGATGTTTTCAGTAAATATAATGGTTGGATTATACCACTGAACGATAAAAAAAGGTGAAACTGTGACTGAAGAATTCAAATCCATCTTCAAGGAAGGTAGAAAACCAGAATATTTGTGGACTGATAAAGGAAGTGAGTTTTATGACAAACATGTGAAAGATCTATTAGGAAAGAATAAAATAACACTCTATTCAACAGAAAATGAA
>OX421448.1:17065800-17068300 GCA_949126865.1 Montipora capitata | reverse complement strand
GAGTTTTATAAACACAATTATTAATTTTAACACTTTTCATTTTACTATAATAAATCTATATACCTTTATGATATTTTTTAAACGCACCAAAAAATATAAAGTATTATAGAGAAATATTATTTTACAATATTAATATATAAACAATGAATAAAAATATAAATCATTATTATAGTTTAAAAGTTAATATAAATAATAATAATAATATAATAAACAAAGTAGAATTAGAAAAACTTTCAAAATCACACCAAATAAATTTGATTTTACAACAAAATAAAAAAACTATAAAACAAAAACCAATACCTAAACCACATCGTAGTGTTAAACAAATGGTTCAATTTAAGATCATGAAGATAATATAATCGAACCACCACTTGAATTGGGTCTGCCTAATGCGTGAGCCAGTGAGCCATGCGAGCCATGCAAATTTCGCATTTAAGTGTAAGCACCCATTTCAAATAGCGCTGATAAACAGTTATTAAGTCTAAGCACCCATTTTAAAACGGCTAGCTTTCAATAACTGTGTGACTCGCATGCCGACTCGCAGCAAGGCTCGCATGGCTTGCAGCCATGACTCGCATGGCTTGCAGCCATGGCTCGCATGGCTCACAGCCATGGCTCGCCCCTTGGCTCGCATGGCTCGCAGCCATGGCTTGCATGGCTCGCTGGCTCGCACATTAGTAAAACTCACTTGAATTTCGTGATGATTATAAACCATCGGATAAGGAGTTGCTTACTGAAGCATTTTACAAGAAAAATTAAAATCACGGTTAATCGACGTTTCGATGTATCAAACATCATTCTCAAGATTGAGGTCGTTTATGCTAATGTCAAAGTTGTTAAGAGAGAGTTGAAGATTTTGAATATCTAATATGCGCATTCCACAGTGCTTGATGTTGTGTAAATATTTTCGTTAAGCATCAGTGAATAACTTCGCGCGGATCGAGTCTGACTGTACGTTGAGTGATGGTTCTAGTTCTTTTACGATTAAGATTTCGTAGAACAAACAGTCCAGTTTACTCCGGCACTTTTTTAGGACGGTGAAATTTTCTGCAATGGCTGGTCGTTGGACTCCGTGTTGTAGTTTCATGTGCTTGCCAATTGAAGATCTTGAGTTGATGTGTTCGTTAATGCGTTGAAAGAGGTGTCAATTAGTAAAACCGACACAGTCCATTTCACATAGACCTCATTTAAAGTGATAAACAACGCATTGTTTGTTAATGATCTTCGGTTTTGGTTCCCGGGTTTTGACGATTTCACCTATTTTCTTGCTCGTGAAGATAGGTTTTATAGAGACACCGATTTTCGAACTAAGGTCTTGTAGCTGTCTCCTTGTGCTGTCTGCAGCGCTCTGGCTAATGAAAGGAATTGAAAGCATAACCGTAGGAGTGGAGTCATCGTTCCTGTCTGCAAAAACCAATTCCAGCTTTAAGAACTAAAAAACACCTTATTAAAAAGCCTGTACCACCACCAAGAACTATAATAAAAGAAACAAACAAAGCTTTAAAAGGTTATACTAAATCATATGAAGTAAGCATTAAAAACAAAAAAAGACCCTTTAATTCAACTACAAAATACAAGAAAGAATTTTCAATGAAATGAAAGGACTAAAATTCATCGAAACACTTAATGTAATATTTGAAAAGCAGTCAGGTAATGAAAAAATAATTAAATCAGCTTATTTTAACAGTAAAACACAAACAATAATCAATAAAACACAAATTGAATTAGCTTTAAAATTATCAAAACAGCAAATATTACTAAGTTAAAACTATAAGTCAATGCATTTCTCAAGGTAGCGGTTGGACTATCCAATCTATTGATTAGCAAATATCAACAATGAAAGGTAATTCTTACATCAAACTACCAAAAGAACTTCAACATAGTTCAAAAGGATTGATAAACATGAAAAACAATGATAATATACGATTCAGATGGTGTCATATTCGTCATCTTAATCCACAAAATAAAGATCCTCAACGTATTAAAAACGTTGATAAAGAATATATTGAAAAACTAGATTACAAAAACATTGAATTTCCAGTAACTATTAAACAAATAAACAAAATTGAAAAACAAAACAGTATTAACATCAATGTATTTGGTTATGAAAATAAACAACCTTTTCCAATCTATGTATCAAAAGAAAAGTGTAAAGATCTTATAAATTTATTATTGACTACTGAAGAAACAGAAACACATTATGTACTTATAAAAGAGTTTAATAAACTTATGTATAATCAAACAAAACACAAAGAAAGAAAACACTTTTGCATGTATTGCTTTCAATGCTTTTAAGTTCTGATCAAGTTTTAACTAATCACAAAGAAAATTGTATTTCAATTAATGGTGAACAAGCAATTAAAATGCCTGAAAATGGTTCAAAAGTAAAGTTCAATAATTTTCATAAACAATTTCCTGTTCCAATTGTGATGGTGATTTTGAAGCAATAACAGAAAAAGTTCATGGTTGTATGCCAAACAATGATAATTCATACACTGAA
>OX421448.1:17030800-17060800 GCA_949126865.1 Montipora capitata | reverse complement strand
TTAACCGCATGGTTAGACCGAATTTACAAGTTACATCCAACTGTATGAGGTGCGCCACCCGCCAGTTCCGATGAAAAATACTACAAATTAGTATACTATGACAAATTAACTGCATGGCTAGACCGAATTTACAAGTTACATGGAACTGTATGAGGTGTGCCTCCTGCCAGTTCCGATGAAAAATACTACAAATTAGTATACTATAACAAATGAACTGTATGGTTAGACCGAATTTACAAGTTACATCGAACTGTATGAGGTGTGCCACCCGCCAGTTCAGATGAAAAATACTACAAATTAGTATACTATGACAAATTAACTGCATGGTTAGACCGAATTTACAAGTTACATCAAACTGTATGAGGTGCGCCACCCGCCAGTTCCGATGAAAAATACTACAAATTAGTATACTATGACAAATTAACTGCATGGTTAGACCGAATTTACAAGTTACATCGAACTGTATGAGGTGCGCCACCTGCCAGTTCCGATGAAAAATACTACAAATTAGTATACTATGACAAATTAACTGCATGGCTAGACCGAATTTACAAGTTACATGGAACTGTATGAGGTGTGCCTCCTGCCAGTTCCGATGAAAAATACTACAAATTAGTATACTATAACAAATGAACTGTATGGTTAGACCGAATTTACAAGTTACATCGAACTGTATGAGGTGTGCCACCCGCCAGTTCAGATGAAAAATACTACAAATTAGTATACTATGACAAATTAACTGCATGGTTAGACCGAATTTACTAGTTACATCGAACTGTATGAGGTGCGCCACCCGCCAGTTCCGATGAAAAATACTACAAATTAGTATACTATGACAAATTAACTGCATGGTTTGACCGAATTTACAAGTTACATCCAACTGTATGAGGTGTGCCACCCGCCAGTTCAGATGAAAAATACTACAAATTAGTATACTATGACAAATTAACTGCATGGTTTGACCGAATTTACAAGTTATATCCAACTGTATGAGGTGTGCCACCCGCCAGTTCAGATGAAAAATACTACAAATTAGTATACTATGACAAATTAACTGCATGATTAGACCGAATTTACAAGTTACATGGAACTGTATGAGGTGTGCCACCTGCCAGTTCCGATGAAAAATACTACAAATTAGTATACTATGACAAATGAACTGTATGGTTAGACCGAATTTACAAGTTACATCGAACTGTATGAGGTGTGCCACCCGCCAGTTCACATGAAAAATACTACAAATTAGTATACTATGACAAATTAACTGCATGGTTAGACCGAATTTACAAGTTACATCCAACTGTAAGAGGTGTGCCACCCGCCAGTTCAGATGAAAAATGCTACAAATTAGTATACTATGACAAATTAACTACATGGTTAGACCGAATTTACAAGTTACATTTAACTGTATGAGGTGTGCCACCCGCCAGTTCAGATGAAAAATACTACAAATTAGTATACTATGACAAATTAACTGCATCGTTAGACCGAATTTACAAGTTACATCCAACTGTATGAGGTGTGCCACCCGCCAGTTCAGATGAAAAATACTACAAATTAGTATGCTATGACTAATTATCTTTAAATCATTGTTGCCACAAGCAGATGTGTTTATTAGAAAGATATCACTTGTGTTTGATGTATTTGCCACTGAACGATGACTGACAATTTCCTCAGACCCAAGGGACAGTGAAACCTTGCTTGATTTTTGTCAAAAAACTTACAGTATATGAACAGAGAAGTCACTGATTGTTGCAGTGAATATTTCTCCCTTGTATTCACCCAGTTCAATGTGAGAGCATTCGACTCTTCCATAATTACCTGATGTCTGGAACAAATTTACTTGACCCAGCTAAAACAGTTTGACCTAATAATGTTCACAAGGTATATCCAAAATGGCAATGAAACCTCTACCCTCCCAAGTTTTGACACAAAGACATCAATTATTATTCACAATTGCATCACAATTTGCATCAGCGCTGTCTGTTTCTTGCATCTCAGGAAATTCCCTCCAATTAAATTTCAATGCTCAATTTCCTTCAGCACTGCATCTTGTGGTTGAAGTACATGAAGGCCCTGGAAAAGAGTCACACCAGTCAATCAATCAATTTATATAATTTCATAATATCATTTTCGAAGAATGTTGTAACAAATCACTTTGCCATTCATAAGCAATGTTCCTGTGTAGGTGAAACTGAATAATGAAGCTAAGAGCTAAAGGAATTATTGCAAGAAACTTGTATCTTACCATGACGAGCTTAAGCTGACAAAAAAATATATATGCAAATGAGCTTACGGTGATTTGAAATCACCCTTAGCTAATCATTATTAAGTGTAACTCAAGAACTCATTTCGCAAGTTTAGGTGTCACAGAGATCGTATCAGAGTCCGCTTCTGACATATTCAGTTACTTTTTTTTACACCTTTTAAGTCACAACGGAGAAGCATAAATCCACAAAACGGCATTCAGGGAACGTTTTCCAGAGACTTTGCCCCGTGTAGCTCGTGTGGCGTGCAGCAATTCTCGCGAGGATTTTAGAGTAATTCTTGCTCGCACAATTCTGCAACACTGTGGCAAATACGCATAACTCGCTTTTTGAGTTCAGTTATTTTCAATTTACGTATGCTTTGTATGTACAAAATTGGTTCTGCCTTCAGATAACAACAGTCCAAAACTTGACTGACTACCCAAGAGAGACAGAACTTATTAGTACAAAATAATAATTATTACAAAATTGATTCTGCCTTCAGATAACAACAGTCCAAACTGGTCTGACTACCCAAGAGAGACAGAACTTGTTAGCGCAAAGTAATAATTATTACAAAATTGGTTCTGCCTTCAGATAACAACAGTCCAAACTGGACTGACTACCCAAGAGAGACAGAACTCATTAGCACAAAATAATTGTTATTACAACACTGGTTCTGCCTTCAGATAACAACAGTCCAAAACTGGACTGACTACCCAAGAGAGACAGAACTCATTAGTACAAAATAATAGTTATTACAAAATTGGTTCTGCCTTCAGATAACAACAGTCCAAAACTGGACTGACTACCCAAGAGAGACAGAACTCATTAGCACAAAATAATAATTATTACAAAATTGGTTCTGCCTTCAGATAACAACAGTCCAAACTGGACTGACTACCCAAGAGAGACAGAACTCATTAGTACAAAATAATAATTATTACAAAATTGGTTCTGCCTTCAGATAACAACAGTCCAAACTGGACTGACTACCCAAGAGAGACAGAACTCATTAGTACATTTAATAATTATTATTACAAAATTGGTTCTGCCTTCAGATAACAACAGTAAAAAATGGACTGACTACCCGAGAGAGACAGAACTCGTTAGGGTAAAATAAAAATGACTAAAAAGAGACTGATAACAAAGGACAAAATCAGACTATCACATACAAGAAATTATTTAAAATGCAATCTGTTTTGCAATAATAATTTAATATTATAGATACTTTTAAAGATTACATTGAAACTGATCAATGTACTTCAGGTCTGGGCTGGGCATTGAGGTACACAAGCAACCCCACCGTGACAAGGTATGGACTATGAGGTGGTTGCAAAGTACAAAATGTTCAGAAAATCGTCTGGCATTACACAGAGTAAACTCCCAGGAGTCAATCGGTTTAGTAAAAATTTACAAACTCACAAACAAAACAAATGACAAATTATCCTAATGATCTTTTGCTTATTAGCTTGGCTCCACATAACAAGCTAAATTATGCTTCACAAATTATTATTATTATCATTATCATTATCATTATTAGAATATGTTGGTCAACTTTGTTTTCCATGCTCGACTGGTTATTTCATATCCAACAAGCCTGAACGCAATAATATTGTTTTATTGAAAATGTCCCCAAAATAGAGAGAAATCTACTGACTTCATTGTGTAACTGTATATTTTCAGCTGACATGTACCCTTTCCATCATTTTGTAGAGCATGGAATATTAGCTCATATACCAGGATGGCAGGGCCAATGAAAACTTCTGAATTGTATTACACAATGATAAAATTTTTAATATTTATTATGTTTATAGACATCACAAAATTTACATACAGTCTCACTTTGAAAGAGAGCACAAAACAATTTATCTCATTGGTCTCTGTGCAATGTACATGTATGTAGTGTTTCCATGGTACTTTTAAAAATACAAGAGTTTCCTTAAATAACAGTTACCTACCTTTTAGAAAAATCCCATTCAAGACAACCTCCACCAGCCCTTTTTAGCTGCCAAAGACCTAATACATTGCCCTGAAACAAAATATGGACATATAAAAACCCTACAAGGTCAGCTTCATGACCCGACATAATGGTTATTGTAGGAACTGTGGAAATTTGACCGGCTGGAATTCTTTGTTGACACCCTGGCTTACAAACTTATATGGAAGCCTGTGACAACATCCCAAAGTGTCCACCTTACCAAACTGACCATTTTGTACATGTAATAAAATCAATAATTATTTATTGTTGAATTTTTCATACCTTTTTATTGATAGTGTCTGAATTAGTGTTTGAAGGGTACAACTCAAAACAAATTTTGTATTTCACTCATAAATTTGCTCTTTTTTTGAGGGTATCTGGGCATAAAGCACTCAAAGCACTAGCTTGTGAGATTTCCCATATCCAATTAAAACAGTGGAGCAATCATGCCAAAAATTGTCTCTTAAAACAAAAGTTTTGAGATATAAAAATTCCTCAAGATGGCTTTTTGTGTATTGTTATGAATAGGCCATTTCCAAGTTCCTGTCTGCTTCCTCTTCAAAGCGAGTCTAAGTGCGAAGTCTTTGTGATGGTAATTAGGTCTACTTTACATATGAATGAAAACTAATTTTCAGGAGAAAAACTTCGCACTTAGACTCGCTTTGAAGAGGAGGCAGACATGAACTCGGAAATGGCTTATTAGATTAACAACCCGCTCCCTCCTGAGAGTGACACTTATAGATTTTACTCTGTCTAATGCCAGACGATTTTACTCGTCAATGGGGGCCTCTTCAGGGATGAATGGGTTAAGTACTCATCAAATAAAATTTGAGGTTTTGGTGGGAGAAATTGCAATATTATCTACATCACAATATGATTGGTATATTTAGATGGCTAGATCTACTACATAACAGTACATGTACAGGGTTCTCCCTAGTTTTCAGCGCAACAGGTATGGCACCTTTTCACACCGGTAAAGCAATTGGTTAATGTTGGAGGTTCTGCAAAGGATAAGCGACTTCTGAGTGTTTGCAGGCAGTAATAAGTGCTCTTACAAGCAGTAAATTTTACCCGTAGCTTTATCAATGTTTCATGAAAAATGCTAGTAATGCAAATGCTTTTGAGTAGTCTACTATGGAATACCCCAGAAGACAACTGAATTTATTTTTGTTAAGGCCCACATACATGTACATGCAAACAAGCAAGTGACAAGTAACACGCGAGAAAGCTTGTATACCATGTCATAGGAAATAGTTACATATCACCCTGCACAAGCAATGTGGAATACAGCCGAATATATGCTGTGCAGTTATTGACTGATTGGTTAAATCTTTTTATGACTTGGTATAAAGGGCTTCACATTACTGAACATGTGACATTGTTTGCACAAGGAGCAAGAGCCGGCCAAATTTTTGCGCGGCCCATCAAAGAAATTTGAACGCAAGGTTAAATTCCTAGAATACTTTTTCTCACAGTCCAGGAACGAAGGTGTGAAAAAGCAACGTGATCCCAAACCACACGTCAATAATAATAACACCGTAACTGTTCATTAAAGTTGTTAAGATCGAGATCACGTAGTGCAGTATGACACAGGAATAAAATAGTAACAGTAGAACAGAAAGAGTTAATTCTTCATGTGAATCGTTCCATGTCTGTTTATATTATTTTCTCGTCATCATGTCACACACCAGGCAGTTACTTTAATGTTTAACTCCTCATTTCACAACAAAAGTAAATTAATGCGATATTGCCAGGCTTGCGGATTTGTTTAATCTACCAGCAGTACCGCTAAAAGAGAGGGCCTACTTTCGTTACAATGAGGAGATATGAGCTTCCGCGTTTACTGGCTTGACGGCGCAGGATAAAATTGCTTCAGTTGGGCAGCATGCTGGCAGTCGTTGGGGAACGACAAGCACTGATCAGATCGAGAAGTCTTCTTAAATGCGAAGAGGGTAAGTGGTCGCGTAGAAGAGAATTTCAACTTAACGGATCAATTAGTATTCATAACTTAAAACGCTGTTTGCTGAGAAGGATGACATGACTTGAGCGAATTAAAAAGTGTGACTTTTATGCTGTTGTCCATGTGTGATTTTTTTGCTATTGTTTGTAATGTGTGACTTTTTTGCTTTTGTTTTGAAAATGGAAGCACCGTAATTAGTAACATTTGGAAGCAAATTGTTGTAAGTACAGCGACGTGGTCAACAAAATTTCTCGTAATTCTGGTGCGCCTTATAACAGGGTATTTAGGTGAAATTTTCATTTTACTTACTAGTCACAATCCTCTTCGAAAGTTTAGGGTGCGTCTTATAACCGAGTGCGCCTTATAAGTGAATAAATACGGTATATGTGGCCCAATGTCTATTCGCAAGCAAAATACTGGACATTTGCGACAGAGATTCTTTCTCGGACACACTGCACTCGTAAATTAACTCATTCATGAGGATTTGGCGTAGTAACTTTTAGGTCTAGTGAAGAACTTATAAAAAAGGGCACTCGAATTCTCCTTCCCTCTTTCTCCTCTGATGAAAAGACAATAAAACATGTGCAATACATGTATATAGGATATGCACTTTAAACAATAAAAATTGTCAATGTCAAGTGTTTGTCTCTCTGTAAAGAATTCTCTATAGGGTAGACATTGAAAGCTATTTTGTTCAGAAAATTAATTTTGTTTCATTCATAAAAGGAGTAATTACCGTGACTTTCTTTAACTGATCTTGTGTTGCCTGAAAATAAACCTATAATGGTATGATATGAAACACCAAAAGCACCCATTGAATGAAAGTCAGTATACATGTAGATAGTTATAAACTGCATGACAATGACAGTGTCAGCAATTATTCGGTGCCCTTGAATTAAATTTGATTTTTGTCAGCCTTTTCAGGTAATCAGTTGTTTCTTTGTTGTACTTACATCCAGTGTAAGAAATATGGGAAACATAAAAATCCCAGTGAGTTAATAGATTGTATACCTCAGGTATATGCTACCCAAGAGGTTACAAAGTGAAATGGTGACACAGTGAGTTATGGATTGTATACCTCAAGTATATGCTACCCAAGAGGTTACAAAGTGAAATGGTGACACAGTGAGTTATGGATTGTATACCTCAGGTATATGCTACCCAAGAGGTTACAAAGTGAAATGGTGACACAGTGAGTTATGGATTGTATACCTCAGGTATATGCTACCCAAGAGGTTACAAAGTGAACTGGTGACACAGTGAGTTAATAGATTGTATACCTCAGGTATATGCTTCCCAAGAGGTTACAAAGTGAAATGGTGACACAGTGAGTTAAGAATTGTATACCTAAGGTATATGCTACCCAAGAGGTTACAAAGTAAAATGGTGTGACAGTGAGTTAAGGATTGTATACCTCAGGTATATGCTACACAATTAATTATTAATAGCATAGCTGTAAATTTAATTTTGTATACTCTTTCGCATCAACTTTTAGGCCATGCTTTAACTTGCTTTTTCTGTGCACTTAGATCGCTAAGAAGTAATTCCAGGTTTCACCTGAAAGGATTGTGATTGTGCACATTGTAGACCTCAAAAACCCAACTGCTCCCGCTCACCTCCCAAATACACAAGAATGTCAATTAAAATAGCTACAAGCTTCGTGTACTTACTCCAGTTCCACTTAATTTTGTCAGATTTATCATCATTGTCTGCCACCCTTCATCTGGGATTCTGGCCTCAAAAGAACCCAGTCGGGAAGTCGAAATTTGTGCAAATACTGTTGCAGCACCAGAGATGTATCCAGAGTGCGTCATTGCGTCCTGGGACGCACTCGTTTTCCTTTTGGACGCATAGAATATGTAACAAAGGGTCCAATTGGATGCAGAAAAAAAATCGAATGTTTATGCAAATTACCAACGCCAGGAAAAACATGCGAACGGCGTATTTCACAAGGAAATTGAACATTCCCATTACTCACAACGGAGAAATGATTGAGTTCCTTAAATTTCAAGGTTACATGTAGCTGCTATTTTTCGGATTTTTGTAGTCCAATAATTTCATTTTGTCAACCATTATGTCCAGCTTCAGAAGTCGAGTTTGAATTCGCACGTGTTGCGTGACATGATCTGAGCTGTTTTTTACGTGAAACAATCGGCGACACTTTCGATCTGCCGCCAGTGATAATAAAACATTTCGGTCCAAGTTCAGTTTGTTGCATGCTTTCCAAGTAAATTTCAAGCATTAGTTCGCATATCGTGAGCGAAATAACAGAGAATCTAAAGGCAAAGTATGTTATATTTTTGTTTTGTGCGACCCTGTTGATAAAAAAATTAATTCCGGGCGCGCACGTGTCATCGTCGGTCTCGGTTCTTGTTTTGCACGTAACTTGTCTGTTTTGCAAATTATGCAACTTTTTTTCGGAGTTAGTGTTATAATTAACGTGTTGAACATGAAACTTGAATGTATTCAATCGCTTGATTATTAACATTGGCCATGGCGAAGTCACGGCCGCACGGGCCGACGATGAACTGTGCATCGATCGCTAACATTTGTTTACTCTTTTGTTCCTAAATTACGCCTCAAGTGTAGTTAAAATAAATGATGCTCTATTACGGAAAATTGAGATTCAGTTCTGTTTTTTTTTTTCTGTGGAGACCTAGATAATTTATCAACTGGAGCCAACAGTTCCTACAGCATACGGATTTCAATGTGATCGATTTAGCTTTGACCGCCCATACATTTTGATCGATGAATCAACAGGCACAACAGTTTCAAAGAAATTGATCATTTTAAGTACATATTCGTTGGGAGGGATAGGACTTTATTTTTGTGCAATTAGAAATCTGAAACGGTACTGCAACAGCAATTAAGAAGCAATAGATCGTATATTAATTCTTGAATATTAATTAGCTGGACCCCCAAAATTTTGCATTGGACCCCCAAATTTTTCAAAAAGGAGTCCAGAGGACCCCCAAATTTGAAAACCTGGATACATCTCTGCAGCACATCTGGAACAATAACCTAGCGATCAAGTCCACAGAACCGCCTTATCTTGGACAATCAAAGAAATTAGATAATTTATATTTTGGTCAAATTGATGGAAATAAGATTTGTCATCAAGATACTTTATTTGGGTGGGATTGACGGAGGTATTGACAATTAATGGGAGACCAAAGGGAGATAATCTCCCAGACGGTTTCTTCTGAAGTGTAACCAACCTTTCAGTGAAATCTAGTGTCAAAGGAGTAATCTTACTAAGCGCCCAGTCCAAAATTTAGCTTGCTCTGGCTCCTCGTGCATGAGAAACCAGTGAAGGTACATGTAGTTATACAGGTGACAAGGGAGTAACTACAGAATAACCGGCCACTATTGTGCTCTTGTAGTGGCATCGTTTGAAGAACAAGGCATCTGCAAGTGGCGAATAAGGGGCTGGGTATACAGAGATCCATATATTACATGTAATTCCCTATTCGTTATTATTATTATTGCCTTAAATGGCCTTAATACAATATAAAGTGAAATTACTAAGGGAGTAGGTCTGCAAAAGTAATGACTGTGCTGAGGCCCTCCTTGGCGTTTTGGGAAACGAGGGAAGATGGCTATTTTGAACTGGGGAACAGAGGAAAAATGACAAAATGTCTTAGGAACAAGGCAACATAAACAATTTTAGGGAGCAAAAAGCTGGGTACAAGTTTGAAAATAAATTGGGCGGGGAACAAGGGAACAAAACTTTAAACTTTTAAGCCATTTAAACTTAAGTCAGGTTTGTAAGTAAGATGACGACTTACCGAAAACTCCTCCGGCAGTCTTTTGCTTTTCGGATCTTTTGAATCTTCCCGCCCATTCGCTAAATGTAGCTGTTCGGCCAGGCCACCCTTTGTTCCAAACGTTCGTAGAACTCCCTTTACGTTTTGAAGAAGGTCTCTATTTTTGCCATGAAGTCTTCACCGATTAACCCTTTCGGAGACTGTCTGAGGTTGAATCATGTCACTGGCGTGTATCTTTGTGGCGAATGCTGATTATCAGACCTGAATTGTCGTTGCCCTTTCTTCCGGATTCCGTCGATGTTTACTGGGTTTATTTGGTGGAATGCGTGCCATTTCACCCGCACAAAATGTTAAGGAATCGCAAAGATCCAATTTTGGTCGTCCAACAAGGGAAAAAGATGAGGAAGAGCACATGCATTGATCGCCCGCGCGAAAAACAAACCGATAATTCAAACCGATCTCGTTCCCAGAGTCTTTGCGGCGGGGCAATTCATAATGGCGGACAAAGTTGTTGCTTCATGTCATTATTGTGAAATGTCCACAATCCTTCTCTTTGTGCCAACATCCAATCACAACCCGTTGGGGCGCTTTCATTTTGGGTGGAAAAACCGGGGAGAATTTTCTGCTTTAAAGGTGCAGAGCAAATTTCCTCAATCAAAATATGGAACGGGGGAAAGTGTATTCCTTTTGAGATTTCCTTTTCTGTTTTTCTCAAGAGACTGGATACTAATCATTTAGAATAACAAATATGGCTGCCGGATTTTCGATCATTACTTCATAAGAAGTAATTCTCACCTGCAGCTACGGGCCATGAAAGCACCCACGTTAATTGACTGAAACCCGCACGATTAATTTGGGCAGCTAAACACCAATGCTATTTTTTTTTTCTTTTTTCAAGGAGCATGGTAAAGTCTGCTTACTAGCCTACATTACTTTCTCAATCTCATTCTGTGCTGGGACTCCTATATCACAAAGGCCTTGATTTACATGTTACATGTATTTGCATGATTCATCCCAGCAATTTACATGAAATTTACACAAAAAAACTATTTTATGGCCGGGTTGTGTCAATTTACATAGATTTTATGGCCTTTGCAATTGTTGTAAACAATTAAAACGGTCTAATCTTGTGAGGCGCTAAGTACCCGTTTATATGGAGAAAAATTGTCCCGGTTCACTCGCTTACCGGAGTTACCCTGGACCAGCCAACTTTTCCTACATTTCCCTATAAAAAGCGGTTTAAGTAAACTGTTTACATGAGGAAAAAAATTGGCTCGGCTAGAAGGGAAACCCACCTAGCCGGGTCACCCTTTGTCAACGGTAGGGTGGCCCTCCTGGCCAGGCCAACTTTATTCCATGTAAACACTTTGGCTCGTTCAGTGGAGTCAACTTGGTCGAGGCAAGATGATGAGAGAATGCACGAGTACTATCTTCCCAGTCTCCTGATGATCGAAACTGAGCCGGGCAGCTCTTGACCGTCAGGGAAAAAGGTTTGTTCTTTTCTCACATAAACGCTAGCTAAAGACCCGGCTGGGAGGGTGACCATCTTCCGAAGACAACTTTTCTCTATATCAACAGGGCCTAAGACTTGATCCAAGTCGAACTATTAAAACACAAACCGATAGGCATTTTATAGGTTGCAACCGGCGAACTTTTGATAAACCGAACTCAGTGCAACATGCAGGGCTAATTCAACAGTTTCCCACATAATTTAATTAGGTAATAAATATTCGACACTCAAAATCACCGCGAACAGGGCATACAGATCCAAAACCATTTGGTAACTTAGACAGGATACGCATGATGATAGAGCGCAATTTACAGACATTTTATGAGACATGACCAAACGGCGTAAAATCTTTGTAAATTTTCGATTTATAGACATTTTTGCAAGATTTTATAAAGTCTGTAAATTTCAAGTATTTCCTCTTGTTGTAGCTCCAATAATTTATAAACATTTTACAGACATTTTATAGAGCTTTACTCAACAAAACTCTGTAAAATATCTGTAAAATAAATTTACAAAGATTTTATATTTATGGGGTTAAGTGTTAAAGTCTGTGAATTTATTATTTACAGACATTTTACGAAGTCTGTAAATGGTCCAAATTTTCCAGTGTTGTACTGACCATCGAAAAATAATAGATACAGAAGTAGACTTTTGATTTAATGCTATTTATTAAACTTTATACATACAATATTTCTTTCCTTTGCACATTTGTACCTGATCAACTTCATCACAGTTCCATTTTTTTTAAGGAGGTGATGCGAACTGTGAGATCACTCCCACAAATTCTGTCTACATCTGTGTTTCATCGCAATGTCTCATCCGCGGTTAAAAATAAAAAAGCAAAGTATTGCTTCAAATGTTTCGAAATCACACGAGCGTCTTAAATATAAAGCAAGCCATCAGTTGCTTCGATGGCTCAGTGGGAACTTACTCGTTCCTGGGGTCCGAAGGCCCGAGTTCGGGGCGTGATGGCTCGGGTTGTATCACACGGGATTCTTATCAAACGGTTAATCTACTGTCCCTGCATGGGGTATGCACATTTGTGACTGCGATGAAAAGGAAAAAACTTAACTGGTTTTATATAACGTGGTATGCATGGCATCCCACGAAAATACTGCCATTAACTAGTTTTTTTGAGAAAAGACGTAAAATGCATAAAAGTATTCCCTAGATGAAACTAGCATGGTGATAGTTATACAGAGTTTTAAAGTGCTTTTTGTAACAAAAATCATTTTTATGTTACACATTGATTACAACGACAAAAAAAACCACACAAAAGTAGTGGCTTAATTTTACGGTCTCCCCTTTTCTACTGTTCTAAGAGCGCTGCTTCAATTTCTCGATCCATTTTTACCTTTTTCCAGCCCACCATATTACTAGATCTTTGCCCACCTCTTAAAATCAATGCTGGAATCACTCCACTAAAAAACACATAGATGGTCGCTACAATAGCCGATACATCATTATACTCGCTTCCAAAGAAGGCAATAGAATAAACTACCAGAAACAAAAACGCTAAAACCAAAGTCATATTTCCAAACATTCGACACATTTCAGATTTAAGGGGCAAAACTCTTTCACAAACAAACCAAAATATCTTTGTTCGGATTGTATTGTTGGGATCGCATGTGTTTATCTCCAATTCCTTTTGCCATTTTAAAATCATCATCTTCACTTCCTTGTATCTTTTCTGCATATTAGAATAGCAGAGATACAGATTTGATGTTACTACAATGAAAAAAGCCACATAAGGTGTCACAATCTCTACGTTGAGAACTAATCCCATAATGAAGAATCCCAAAGTACTCATAATGAAGTTGCAGGAATACAAAAATACGAAAAAGTTAGACGCTGTTGAAAAGAGGACGATATAGAGGGGAAACAAATGATTCAGTAGGAACCATTTTCTTGATTTTAGGGTTAGCTTACTTTTCTTATAGACAAACACACCAAAGGTCACAGTCGGCGAAAAAACAATTATTGTTGAACAAAGCACAATGATTAAAATAGGCAAACAAATTGTCACGCATAAAATCCGAAGAACTAAGAAAAGAGGGACAGAAAGTAAACGCAACAAAACGCGAGTGGCAAGCCTCCTTCGTGAGTTTTGTCGATGATACTCTCTACATGGACACGAAAAATCAAAAAGCAATACTGTGTTTCCAAACTTGAAGGTAAACTCCCAAAGACAATTACTTAGCATTTTCAAACGATGAAGCATTGCATCTCCCAGAGAGCGCCGATCCGAGCACGGATTATGTCCTTTGCTCAAACACTTGCAAAAGTAGCAAATTAGCCCCTCTTGCAAAATTAAATCTCCTGGTTTTAGAAACAATACTGCTAGGATGGTCGTTAATAAGTATAAGAGTAACATGAAAATTAAGTGTACATTTATACTCAATAACGTAGGAACGTCATTTGCCGTGGCAAATACAAACTTGCCATTAAAAACCAACAGGACTGGTACGCTTTTCTTAACACTTTCATTAATATACGTCTTTTTTAGGGAATTATAAAGTCCTATTTCAATGTAGAGGCTACAAGGATAAACACAAAGAAACATGATGGCTAATTTGATGTTAAATGATAAGCCTACTGCTTGCATCCATCGACGCAAAAGAGTTGACAATGTTATTGGACTTGAATCATCTGCAGGAATGATTTCACTGCCTTCATCTGTTTCCTGGTATCTATCTTCTGTATGATCTAACGCGTTTGTTTGAATTTCTACCTGTTGGCATGAACCTTGGACATCGTTGGAATTGATTGACAAACCAATTTCGTTCGAATGTTCGCTCTGGTTGTCAGAGCAGTCTCTCTGAAATGCCGCTAGCGTTTCAATATGGCTGTGTCCTCCTGAGCGTATAGTTTCCTTTTTACACTCGTCTTGAAGACTGAAAACCCAATCTGGCAGCGCTAGAGGAATTGCTAGGAGGAACAACGACACAAAAAATGACAAGAGTTGAAGGACATAATCAAGTACCGCGGAGCTGAGGTTCATAATTCTTTGATCGCACAGAATTTTACGGTTGTACGGCTCCTCCTGCATACCACAGCATTGATAGCCAATTGGTATTCTTACTGTTTCTGTACCACCAAATATGCCATCGGTATGTTCACTCTCTAAGACTTTAACACAAACCACTGGTGTCTTGCCGTATGATAATTCATCAGGGTTCACTTTTGTTACATTATCGAACAACATCCTTCCAATGGCCAAGTTTTGTGTTGTCGAGTTCAGGTTGGCGAGGCACCCACTCGGATGATCCGCTAGTGGTACGTCCATGCTTCTCACTTGATTGTTCAGAAGACCCCAAGATAAGATATCGTAGTCATCTGGCAAAGTTAGCATAGGTTCATGGACTGTAGCAGCCCAAACCCATCTGTTTGGAAGAAACTCGTCTGCCAGATCCAGTGGATCGTAGCTCCCATTACCAATTACCAAGTTAAAATAAATCACTCTCACACCCTTCTCTAAAGCCTTGCGTCGAAATTCATCGACTAATTCTGTTCCAACTGCAAAGAGCTTGCATGATAACTCATTGTGGCTTTTAGCTTCACAGTTAGCGAACCATAGGAAAAGTAGGTAAGCGAAAACCGATTTGAGAGCCATAGCACTTTAGAGTCTTTTCATCAATCTCGTTCTTAGAGTCTTTGTTCCCCTTGACCAGCGGGTCGGGTTACGAGAGACTCTGGGATAATCCGTTTCGAATGACAAGATTCTTGTCACCATTGCGCAGGCGTAGGAGTAGGCGTAACGCCAAAATGGCGGAGAGAGTGGAGGATTTGATTCACGATGGCATGCAATTTTCTTTAGCAAAATTAGGATATATCAACCTAGAACTGAAAAAGGAACAACATGACGTGTTGGAGCGATATCCCTGGACAAAAATCTGTGCTGAATATGTTACCAACGGGCTGTGTTTCTCAAGTGTTGCCTGGGATTTCGATTAGAATTTGTGTAACGTGGAAATGTAAAGCAGATTGTGTCGCTGCTGAATGCACTGATCCGGGATTAGTTTCAAATGTTAAAAGACTGTCTTTGTCTTGTTTTGTTTTATTTTTGTATCGTGGAAGATGAGAGAGAGCGAAACACCAGACTCTAACACGAGATCCTTTCCAAAAGAATATATCATTCTTTTAATCATAAAACTATGTCTTCGTTGAAGGATCTTTCAAGTTAGATTCTTCGTCACCAGAGAAGGTTTAGAATTCTTTTCAAAAGAAGATGAGTTCTTTGGGTAAGGGTTTCCTTGCTGTTATAAAGAAGTAGAGGTCTTGAGGGAAGTATCATTTTGCTGCTTTTCATTATTTTGTAAAAACAGAAAATGACTGTTCTCCACCAAATAATGAGAATTCTTGACTAGAGATCTATACTTCTAATTGGATAAACATGTTGATTTTTAGAATATTATTCTTCCATGAACATATAATGTGCTTTCCAAATTTAGGAAATAATATATATGCAGTGTTCATACATACACAAGGTAATACATACAAGCCATAATCACAAAAACAACTCTGTTAAATTTCACTTAAATAATTAACGTTGCAGAACAAATACAAATTTCTGAAACTTAAACGCCTAAAAACACTAATGATTTCAAAAAATCTATGCGGCATGAAAAAATCAGCCAAACTACTTAGCGATTGAAATAAGTCCCTAGAAATGAAAACAGCTTGCAAGCACAAACTAACATGCAAAAGAAATCATGTTCTCTTGAGGGATGGTGTAGATCTTAAAGTGAGTGAAATTAAATAAATGAAAAGTGTTACACAAAAACAATTTTTGTAATTAAAATATATCACTGTCTATTTTCCTTATATCACCTCTATCCCAACAAAAAAAATTAGCCAATCTGGAACTAATTCAAAGCACACACCCAAAAAACCGGCATTAAACCGGGCTGTCATTAAATTTTCACCTGCAATATATCAAAAGCTGATTCTAGTTTTCATTTCCTTCACAATGTGAGCTCAGGGTTAACAGCTGGTACATGTGAATGTCCTTTATGGCAGCCCTGTGAAAACTTTCCAGTTTGACAATTTAATATTGACCATACTAGTAATAGTACAAATTACTACATAACATATCATGGTTTGACATGGTTTGCCTGACATGGTCATGTTCTTTACTATTTCTCGCCTGTTGTGCGTCAAATCAAGAAATGGACTTAGGTGTGTTTACGCGTCAGGGTTTCCATTAAGTTTTAAAGTAGCAGGGACCTTGTCACAGTGAGCGGGCACCCCTATATATAGTCTGGCTTTTGATCTTGAAACCTCCTTTGAGCAATGGCGGGTACTGTACTCAGTGTAGACGGGTGCTAGTACCCAGGTCCCAGCTTCTAATAAAACCCCTGCATGTAGGTTAGTTCAAGCTCTTGTCGTGGTGCAACTGTTAATACATGTAATAAGAGGCTATTAACTTTAAGCTAAAAGAGTAGAGACACCTTTTCTATACAGGGCATCATTTTTTTTGAAGAATGCTAAATACATACTCTCAAGAAACTCAGTGCAGACATGTTGGCTTTCTTGGGTACTCTAGGTTAACCATGTAATGTACCCCAAACAGAGCACAAAGACTCTGTTTGTATGAACTTACTTCCAGAAGAACCTCATTGTCAACAATAATGAATAGCTGTTGTTCATAATCGTCGGTCTCTGGGCACAGCATATGAACATCCCCACTTAAAACTGTTTAATTCACATAATTGTTTAAGTAACGTCAAATTCCTTTGGGAGAGCAGAGAGATGCACACCGAAAGGTCGATGAAATTATGTATCAAGCAAAATAAAAACTGCAAAAGCCAAAAGTTCTTCATGAGGTTAAGCCTAGTCATCCTTGATGCACTTTATATTCCATTTTTCCAGATGAGCGGAGGTCAGTACTTATTTTGAACCATCAAACTTGACAGATTGGATGTAACACTCACTGCCAAAGGCTTTCTGTAGGGTGGCCAGCACCATACAAGTTTTGAAACGGTACTTTTCTCTTTAACTCTCTGACTAGCAATACAAAAAAGCCTAAGGATGTTGATTTTAACACTCCAAACAGGAACGGATACTTGTCTACAAACCTTGAACCTAAACATTTCTTTTGTTGGCATAAAAAATAAATTACATTAGAAACTGTTGACAACTGTAAATACCAACATGAAGAAGTCAGTCTGACTTCAAAATAGACAGTATAATTTACTGACAACTTAACTGTCAACTGACAAAATTTAAATTGAGGGGATGTGTGGAATACGTTCTCAAGGCACTAGAAATACTGCACAGTTTGCAATGCTACCTTCTCCTTTTCTCTTTGTGTCACAAAATAGATACAATTTATCGCAAATATAGGCTGCTGTAAAGTTGCTCCCAAACACACTGTAAAAGCATAAAGTCTGTGTCTAGATAACGAAACGTAAATGAGTCAGGTAGTTCATCGGTGGCAGCACTTAGCTCTGTTTTCTGTAGAGTAACAAGGGGTATCACTGAGCCCCTTTAACCCATTGACCCCTGGGAGTAAGACTTGACAGATTTTACTCTGTTTAATGCCAGGGAGATTCTAGTCATCAACTGGGGTCATCCTAGGGCGTTTGAGGTGTCAATGGGTTGAGCAGTCAAAAACTTTGTCCCTTCCATTAAATGGGATGCTAACCAATCACAGAATTTGTTACAAAGTCTATCAAACATTTGTCAGCATTAAGTTGTATGCGGGTACATATAGAGAGGCAACATGGATTAAAGTTAGAGAAAACAGAGAGATGATCAAGACCAACCTCGTTTCCAGGGTCTCTTTTCTCTGCCTCCTTTGTCCTCAACAACAAAAGAAGGCAGAGAAGAGAGGTTGGATAAAGACCTGGCCTCAGTTGTTCAAAAAGTGGATAGCGCTACCCACCAGGCCCCAGTTGTTCAAATGATGGATAGTGCTATTAGCTGGATAAATCACTATCCAGTGGATAAGTAACAGCGGAACCAACTGCACTTCCCAGTGTATAGTGATTTGTCCCGTAGATAGTGTTATCCACCTTTAGAACAACTGGGGCCAGATAAATCACTATCCAGCAGATAAACACTACCAAAGCTAATTGAGTTATCAACAAAACAAAGTTTGAAGTTCAAGTTTATTTATTATTATTGTTATTATTATTATTATTATTATTATTATTATTATTATTATTATTATTATTATCTTGTTTTCGCACATTGGACTTCCAATGGAACTTCCGTACTCCAGGAAGCTTGGTGACAACAAGTCTCCTCAAACTTCTAGGACCTTCCTAAGAATCCTTGCCATGTTCAGAATAACACTTTTCTGAAGCTCGTCTATCTTGGTCTCTATACCAATATTCTCTAGTCTCTTCTTTAGATCTTTTGGAACTGTTCCAAATGTTCCGATTACAATAGGAATTACCATTGTTTTCATTTTCCATAACTTCTTCAATTCTCTTGCTAGATCCTGGTATTTCACTACCTTCTCGACTTCTTTCTCCTCAATACGGCTATCATATGGTATTGCAAAATCTATTTTTTTGCAACATTTATTTCTCTTTTCAACAACAATCATGTCCGGTCTTCTTGCCTCTATCACGTGATCAGTCTGTATCGTAAAATTATTATTATTATTATTATTATTATTATTATTATTGTTATTATTATTACATTATCCAGTAGGTAGTGATTTATCCAGTGGATAGCACTATCCACCCTTCAAACAACTGGGGCCAAAACTCATACAGTCAACCAACCTTTGAAGTCTCAAACACTTGACCAATGTGGCTTCAATAAGCAAATAATAATCGCCACTGTAATTAATACAGTGGGCTGAGCAATTACGGACAAAAAAACTCCTTACGTAGTGGTATGTTAGGGCACATATTGTACTTCAGAAAGAAGTACTTAATTATTCAAGAGAATGGTGTCATTTTTGTAACTGACTTTTAAGTGCTAGAAGTAATAGGCTCTAGAGGATGGTCAAGCTTTATATTAGACGTTTTTTTAAATTTTATCATAAACGTTTAATAAGCTAAGTATTTGCATAACAAGAGATAGACTATTGATCCAGTTACGAGTTGAGTTGAGTTTGAGTTGAGTTTGAGTTAAGATTGAGTTAAAATTGAGTTAATATTGAGTTACGGTTTTTGGCATATTTGGCACTTAAATCTAATAAATATTAAGTAGAAGTCACTGGAAAGACCATGAAACACCGTTTTCGTGAAGTGCACAGGTGTATATTTACGAAATGGTTTTAAACTGATCAAAACAATCTTGAAATTTCATGCATGGCAGTATCCTTGTTTACCAGTTTACCAGTTTCAGCACTTGGGACTCCTTCGATTTGACTACTGTCTGTTTTGCTGTTATGTGGTCTCATAGACCAATGGTCCCTTTAGAAGATTATGCCAAGCCGACCATATGGCTGATGAAAAGACCAGACCACAACACTGTGTGGTGCGATCTTTAACATCTCACAGAGTTTATGAACATTGAAGTTTGTGAGACGGGACCTGCGATTTATTGTCCTTGTTCGCGAAGACTTGAAAGTCTAACCATTTGCAGATGTTATTACAAAGGCAGTACCTTCTCCTCAATTATTTTAAGACCTTGAGTGTTGCGAGTCCGTCCGGAGTCGAATTGACGATCTCGTCCATAACAAACTGAGCCACCGGCGCGCGGTTGTTCCGTCTAGCGATCAAGTCTATCGACGCAGAAAAGATGTTTTCTTGTAAGGCTAAAGATGGGTTTTACTGTTAAGCCAGCTTATAGCCCCGGCAGCTAAACGATTAAACGTACCGTTTGTCATCCAGCAGCGTGGTTTTCATGATCGGCTATCACACAAAATTATCGGAACAAGTGAGCCGCAATGAGGGTTTGTGTAAAATCAGGAACTCGGAACCTGGAACCCGTTTTTTCCCTTACTGGCCCTAGCCTCGGAAGTGCCTTTGTCAGTTCTCATTTACGTCACAGTTGCCGGCAAAAACAAAAGAAACCGTGAACGAAAAACCAAAATTAATTAATTAGTAAATAACAAGTAACTTCGAACGCTTGCCGACGACTCTTCGATTAACTATCAACATTCCATTGGGTGAGAACCAGAACCCGAAGTGCGCAAAGATGGCAAGTCTTACCATGTAGAAACGGGAAACAGAAGGTGAGCGAAACAAACATCATTTCATATTGTTTTCCCTGACTAGTAACAAGTCATATTCTAGAAAAGGGTTTTTAGGCCTAGGGTTAGACAAATGGAAGGTTTAATTTTGGGTTACTTTCGGAAAGGTAAAACAATGACCTGCAAGTACGAGTGACCCGTCAAACTGAAAGTGACTTTTGTTTTAGACCCGGCCCAATCTCGGTCTTAAATTTCTGGGACACTTGATGCCACACATAAGTTCACCCCCCCCCCCCTCCCCCCCCCCGCCCCCTTCCTTCCTTACGAAGTTGTAGGGAAAAAAAACTATTGACTTTTCTCACGAATGCCTAAAGTTATAGCGCAATCAACATTGAAAAGTGGGGAAGGGGTTGCATTTTGGGTTGGTGTCACCATCTTTTTGGCTGGAATTGTAGCTAGGCAACTAGACGTCATAATCAAGCATTACTTGATTACTCGAGGTGCAACTGCTTGGAACCAACAGTCAAATCAAATACGTGAGATAAGGGATCTTCCAAGCTTTAAACGTGCGATATCCTAGGACACATTTTAAATCGCTAGGGCACATTTTTTTACATGGCTTGTTCGTATTATTACATAGTAAATTATGTTGGTTACTAATTATTACTATTGTTTAAATTTCTTTGCCATTAAATAATATTTAGGGCTAAGTTATACCTAGTTTATTAGTCGTTTTAACATTTATATCTTGTAATTCTTGTAATTTTTTTGGCATTTATATTTTGTAATTCTTACACGGCATGTCTGAAAACCAGCTTGCTGAGCCATTTACCGAGATAAACTAAGAATAAAGCCAGGATTCGAGCCAGGATTCGAGCCAGGATCCGAGCCAGGATCCGAGCCAGGATCCGAGCCAGGATTCGAGCCAGGATCCGAGCTAGGATCAGAGCCAGGCGTGCGTTTCTCAAAAGACCCGAAAACTTTTCGGGCCCGGAAACGCACCCGAAAAGCTCCCGAAAACAATTTTAGGTGTTTCTCAAAACGCCCGAGTTTTTCGGGCCCGAAAAAAACGTATCGTTTTCCCGAGATATTTTACGGGTGATTGCGTGCTCCCGAGAAAAGTCCAAAAAATCTCGGGAAAGTTTAGTGAATAAAAAATGGCTGCCGTTGGAGCACTTTTAACCCCAAATCGTGAGAAAAGAAAATATAGACAAAGAACAGTTTTGACTGGAATGAGAAGATGCGAGGTAATTGAACGTTTTAGATTGTCACCTGAGAGAATTGAGTGGCTTATTTTGAAGTTTGAAGGACAATTGAGGCGCAACACCGGGCGAAATGCTCCGCTAGATCCGGAGATTCAGGTGGGTAATTTTCCTTTTTTCTATGATCTAGCCACTGGCACTTTCAACTCCCTCGTTGACAAAGAGGCCCTTTTCGAGTATAGTGAGCCACCAAACCAATTGGACAAGAAAGGCAAACCAATAAAGAAAGAAATGATTTTCATTGCGTTAATAAACTCTCTCATCAACAATTTAATAGCAAGGTAAACATCTTCATTTAAATAAAAAATATAGACAAAGAACTTACTTGTAGCACAGCAGCCTACTCCGCAGTTAAAATCAATCCATGTTGGAGACTGCAAAGGCCTCTATTTTATTCATTGTAAGCTAATAAGCTTAAGTTAACCCACTTTCATTTTTCTTGATTAGCACTCCATATTAAAGTCAACAATAACTTAGCAGTAATTTTTTACAAGAAGGAAGAAGAAACATGTCCACAAAAGTGACAAAACAAGGTCAAACTAGCCTACCTGTCCGCCTCCATTCCTTACCTGCCCGCACTCACTGCAACCTCTTGTTGAAAAAAACTAAACATTTATATATATTATAAGGTTAAAGAAACCTCATCGTTAACGTACGACTTGGTGCTTTTGAACATACACTATCAGGTTTGAATAGCAAATGCAATTGATATATATAAATTCTCGAATGACAAGAAAAATGTGCTCAAACCATGTATCAACGGCCGGTCAACGTTGGAAGACACTTCGATTTCAAGATTGCCGTCCCACTCAAGACATGCTTGTATTACAGAATTTCCAGTATTGTATAAACTAACCAAAAGCTAGAGTTATTTAACAGCAGAACAATAAAAAACAATGGAAAGAGCGCATCAATGCCACTGTTCCACTTGTCCCTCCAACAACTCGATCTTGATTCTCGAACCACCTGTCCACGCAGACGCAGAAGGTCATTCCCGAAAAAACGTACCCGAAAATATCGGGCTACGTTCGGGTGTTTTGAGAAACACTTTTCGCAACCCGAAAATCACGCCCGAAAAACTCCCCGAAAACTTTACGGGCCCGAAAAGTTTTCGGGTCTTTTGAGAAACGCACGCCAGGATTCGAGAGCTAACCGAGACCTAACCGAGACCTAACCTAACCTAACCCAGACCTACCCTAACCCTAACTAGACCTAACTAGACTAGAACCAACCTAAATAGACCTAACCTAACCGATTCGAGACCTAACCTAACCGAGAGATTCGAGAATAAATAGCGGAGAAAGCTCATTTTAGCTCGAATCCTGGCTGGAATCCTGGCTCGGATCCTAGCTCGAATCCTGGCTCGAACTTTAGGTATCCTCCCATTTACCGTGTTTTAAATAAAGTTGATTGATTGATCTTGTCTCTTTCAACTTTGAAGTGAAATAGTTTTCCGACATGTGTGACTAGGTCAAAAATGTTCACTTACTTTAAATGCTCGGCTTGCATTACAAAACTTCGGTGAGTAGCAAACGTGACAATCGTGTTTTAGAATTTCAGCGGTTATGAGCAAAGAGCGTAATGCGGGCTCTCTTCGTCGTCCTCTTTCGCTTGATGATCGATCATGATGCCGCACGACAAATACGGTTCATTGTAGTCGCCGGGCTGGCTTTAAATGGCTTACCCTTATCCCTTTGAAGACATCGTTTTGACGTCGATAGACTTTACAGCAGCAACGAGAATGATGCCTTAAAAGGTGTAATAATAATGAGATTGTTTTGATCAGGAAAGCCATGCAATTTTGCAAACATTTATGCAAATATAGCTTTCAACACGAAGAAAACAGTTTTCGAAGTGACTTGTACTGAATATTCACTACTTTTAATTCCGAAAAACGCCAAAAACTGTAACTCAATCTTAACTCAATCTTAACTCAATCTTAACTCAAACTTAACTCAAACTCAACTCAAACTCAACTCAGCTCGTAACTCGATGAATAGCCGATCCCCTATTTTTCCCTTTCAAAACTCGTCATTAAAAAAAAAGCTCCATTTGCTAAAGGGAATTTTTAAGAAGCAATTCATTCCGGGATCTTTAAACCAACCAAAACACAAGGCACCCGAATTTCCAACGTAACCACACTCAAATGTGAAAGATATTCCAGGCGAAGAGAATAAAATTGTCAAGTTTCCACAACTTTCCAGGTTTCCCATAATCACAAACAACCCAGGACTATGGGCCTTACATAATTTTATGAAAGATTTCAGGTGACGATTCAGGGGAACGAGTTAGTAACTAAACATACCTTCTTCATCAAAATATTGTCACCCTCATCTTGCTTCAGCTAGAACTAAAGCAGACAACAAGGCTGTCAATTTATGTATTCTTGGCTTGCACTCACGTGATTAGCAGGCCATGTGGTGTACAAAACAAATGCAAAATGTCGCTCGCGTTTTGCATAATACTAATGTTCAGTACACCAACATGGCCATAAGTTAAAAAATGCATGAAAAAGTTCATGCGATGTTTTATTTATTATTTACTCAACAAAACCACTCCATCGCTTTTTTTCCATAGCAACTTCCACTCTCTAACCTATTTATGCAGCAAGGTTCCCATAAGGGTCTCGCCCAAGGTTTATTTTTTGGCGAGCGAAGCGACATCCCAGTGGAGAGCTTAATAAATATTAACAAATATTAATAAAGCCAATTAAATGCTTAATGAATTTTGCAGGAGACCCCAACGATAGGCTTACTCAGTAACAGGTTATGAACTGTAAAACTGGGGATTGGTGTTTACGGGATACAAATGATGCATAATTATAATGCTACCCAAATAAACAAGGGGGGTGTGAAACCTGGGACTTCCGGGTTCCACATCCTGAACACTCGAATCAGTTGGTCACGTTGCCTTGGTAGTAAGGAACTTAAGCAGGAGAGGTCTTTAAGCCGCAGATAGACACCGGAAGTAACCATTTCTGTGCCTATCAGCTTTTTCACCTAATCATCTCTAATACAGAAAAACATACTTAGCAACATAAAAGTGGTAGAGTCAAGACAAAATAATGAGAAAGGGGCTTACCGTTTTTAAGCCCCCAAATATGACTGACATTCGTTCTTTCACTTACCTTAAAATGACCGCAAAAGAGTTCAATCGTATCTAAATTAATCAGACCAACTTTGCTCGCCAGATTACCTGGACTCTAGTTTGAATGTCCAAATTCAAGCCTAAAGAATACAAAGAAGACAAAGAGTGTTGCCCATCGATTCAGCATAGCTACAAACTTTATTCACCAGGAAATCGTCAGAGCCTAAAAATCTTCCAAGGTGTTTGAATCTTGCGGATCGAGTTCCCCATTCACATGTTATATGTTGCGTTATAATCTTTCTATATTAGGTGGACTCGAAAGCTTTGTTGGAGAGGACAACGTTTTGCGCAACTGTGGCGAGTTGCACTCGTCACGTTTCATTTGATTGGTTACATAACTCATTCTACAATAATAAAACGATAACTAGCGATCCAAAATCCGATGCAAGATGGTACCTGTGTCCCCGTTCCTCGTGATTCCCTTTCTCACCAACAGTTTTGTGAGTTACACTTCTGGTGCCCGTTGCTGGAAGCCTGGTTAGCGCTAACTGTTGCTTAAGAGGTATCAAAACCTATAGGTTTCCATGGGATTTAACGCTGGTTAGCGCTAACTGATGCTTAAGAGGTATCAAAACCTATAGGTTTCCATGGGATTTAACGCTGGTTAGCGCTAACTGTTGCTTAAGAGGTATCAAAACCTATAGGTTTCCTTGGGATTTAACGCTGGTTAGCGCTAACCATGCTTCCAGCAACTCTGGCCTGATGGCTACAAACGTTATGGAAAAGAACGATAGAAAGAAAGAAAGAAACCTAACGGTTGCCAACCACCAGTAGTAATTCATTTCCAAACGGAGTTTTCAAGCGTTTGTGCCTAGCGGTGGTCACCTGGATTACTCTAGGATTTTTCTTGTTGTGAACTGGCTTCCCGTTCTTAAAGTGGTACTATGATCAAAAAATCATTTCCTTTTTTTCTTCTGATTTTGAAAGCGTGTTCGCTTAACACCTAACTGGCAAAATTCTGAGCTTTGAGTTTTATCCAAAGGCTGTTTATTTTGAGTGTAAGTTTTGGATTTCATGGTCCGCCATTACTCACGTTCAAAACTGGCCGATTGGACCTCAGAGGGTTGGATCTAGAGAAAATGACGTCATGTACTCACTAGCTTAAAATTTCAGCGTGTAAACGCAATTTATTATATATGCAAAACACGGGTTGAAAAGTCTGAAAGCCCGAAACTCCCGTGCTGCATATTAATTAGGCCGCGTACACACGCATTGCATTCTTAAACTAGTGAGTGTTTGACGTCATTTTCTCCTCGACCCAGCTCTCTCAAGATTTTGAAGTTAGTAATGGCGGACCAATAAATAAGAAAATTCCAGCTAAAATAAACAGGTGTCTTTTTAAAATCAGAACTTAAAACTTGGGTGAGTAAGTGTTTGGTTAACATAGTTTTGAAATCCAAAGGAAAAACAAATTTTTTTTTGGTCGTAGTACCACTTTAAGAGAAATTCAAACGAGCCCAAATTATTCTGTAAACTAGGCTACCCAGTTCTCAATAAAAAAAGACAGAAACCAAACAAACAAAAGAATCATGAGCTCTGTCTGAGGACAGGAAACCGAGAAAATACGGTGGCATTCAAACCTGACGTTTGCGGATCACCTACGAAGTGGCCCGTGATATAAAATACCTCATAGCAGCTAGTTTTTACCTCCACTGCTTGCCGCTCTCGAGTGACGGGTCTTTCCCTGGTTGGACACACCCCCTTGGTATTTCTGTTCAAGGAACTGTTTGGTTGTTTCGCTGTTTGTGCTGCAACACAGTGTGTAAGTGGAAAAAGAAGCAGAAAGGAAGTCACCATGAAAAGAAAACAAAAAATGAAAGGTATATGATTCAGTGATGATGACTGGATTTTAGAGTCGGGTTATCAGATATGTCCAGAAATGCACCAACTTAGACGCAACTGGTCAGCGGACATCATGGCGTGTGGTCGTGAATTTCACTGCTCTCGCTTTCTGTTGCTTCTAGCTGCTTACCTTTTGCTCTTTCGAGAAGAAAATGACTTTTCCTGCTTTCCAAGGGCTCCACCATTTCATTTTGCAAAGTTTGACCTTTTCACTGGTGCAGTTTCAGCAAATTACAAGCATTCCCCGCCGTGGATACAAGTCCGCCATTTTGCTACAGCGACACGTGGAAGAGGTTTCTTACAGTCAAGGATTCGCTATTACGCAAATTCTGATAGCTGTTTTCAGCAGGCTCGTCTCCTTGTTAGTGGTGATGTTTCCCCTAATCCTGGTCCTGTCACGAATGCTTCCAAATGTTCCGTTTGTTCCAAGACTGTTGCGCGGAATCACCGAGCTGTAAATTGTGATCAGTGCCGCAAGTGGTGCCACATTAAATGTGGTCAAGTCAAGCCGAGGGATTTTAAAGTTTTTCAAAGTATGGTTTCCTTTGACTGGGTCTGTCCTCCCTGTCTTCAGATAGTGCAAACCTTCATCGATTCTCGACCCCGTATTCCCGCTACCAACGAAACTACAGGCATTGATATCCAGGAGCTTATAGATCCATTGAGTTCTCTTCGACAATTGGTGGGAGATAAAAATCTTAAAATCGGCCATTTAAACATCAATGGCCTGGTTAATAAACTTCCGGAGGTCCAGCTATTATTGGAGGTTGTCAATTTTGATATTCTTGGCATTACAGAGACCCACCTAAATGAGAGCATAACTGACAATTGGATCAGGATTCCCGGCTTCCACATAGTGAGAAATGACCGTAACAACCATGGCGGTGGTGTCTTAATCTACTACAGAGAAAGTCTTCTTGCTCATCAAGTTACCACATGGGACCACCCTAATTTGGAAGCCACTTGGTTGAATGTCACTTTGAGATCACAGTCTTTTCTGGTTGGCTGTATTTATAGACCTCCAAGTGATTGTTCCTTTTTTGATGTTTTTAGAAATCGAATCTCAGAGATTTGGATGAAAAGGAAAAATATTATCTTGGTAGGCGACTTTAACTGTAACATGACTCCCAGTCCAGATTCAAATGAATCCCATCTCGGGAAACGTTTTAAAAGGATTTTGTGCAGTTTTGGTCTGAAGAACATCATCAACAGCCCTACACGCATAACATTCGAATCTAAGTCTCTTATTGATCTCATAGTGACAACTCAGCCAGCGAAAATTCAAACATCTGGTTCCATTGACTTGGATTGAATATCTAATATCTTGGCATCGTCTGAATTAGTTACCCAGAGCTTACTTCCACTTTACAAAAATAGCTTGACTAGTGCCTCCTTCCCACGTGATTGGAAACTATCTCGTGTCACTCCTGTGTTCAAGAAAGGCAAACCATGTGACGTGAACAATTACAGACCGATTTCTCTGCTTAGCATACCTGGAAAAATTCTTGAGGCTGTGGTTTGCAATTCCATAAATGACCATTTACAGTCCCACAACTTATTAAGCCGTAATCAGTGGGGTTTCAGAAAAAATCGTTCAACTGAGGGTCTCTTGCTTCATATGACAGAAACTTGGAAGTCAGCTCAGAAGTCAGATCAAGGTCTGGTAGTGGGAGTACTATTTGTTGACTTCCGCAAAGCTTTTGACTCTGTAAACCATTCAATCCTGTTAGAAAAACTGAAAGCCACTGGAATATCGGGTTCTCTTTTTTCTTGGCTTGCCAACTATTTGTCAAACCGAAATCAGTTTGTCCAGATCTCTGGAAAGAAATCTGCCCTTCAACCTGTGAAGTATGGAGTGCCCCAAGGGTCCATCCTGGGGCCTAGATTGTTCTCAATATATGTTAATGACTTGCCAGAATTTATATCTTATGGTAATCTCTATATGTTTGCTGATGACACCACAGTTTATACTATTGGTAAGGATACAGGTACGGTCATCTCTTCGCTCCAATGTATTCTATCTCAGCTACACATGTGGTGTGCAGCCAACAGACTAATTGCTCATGAATCAAAGACTGAAGCAATGATAGTATGTAGATCAAGCTTTATAGGCCCTCTGCCAGCTTTAAGATACGGCACCAAGACCATCGAGTTCAAGTCTTCATCTAAGTGTCTTGGCTTAACTATTGACAATAAGTTATCTTGGCAGGATCATATTAGAAATGTTTGTAGTTTATTTAATAAGAAATTGGCTGTTCTGAAACGAATCAAATTCCTGCCTCAGTCCACCTTGGAATCTATTTATTTTAACTCAATTATTCCTAGTGTAGTATATAATATTGTTGTCTGGGGTTCTGTTTCCCCGTCACTTATGGAGGATATTGAACGTATTCATATGAGAGCAATTAGGGTTGTTTGTAAGCTACCTATGACCACTTCAACAGATGAGATCAAGAAATTGAGGCAATGGAATCCCATTTCTTTGTATTATGTTAAGAGACTGCTGGTTCTGACCTATCAATCTTATCATAGTTTAAATACGGAAGATCTAAACATTTTAATTTCTAAGGTAAAAACAAATTACAGCTTAAGGAATTCTCTAAATTTAGAAGTGCCAAGACCAAGATCTGAAATTGGCAGGTCTTCTTTTAAACACAGGGCTGCCTTGGCATGGAATCTTCTTCCGCATCATGTCAAGGAATGTGCAAACTTAAGATCGTTTAAGATTGGACTTAAGGCGAACAAGCATCTTCTAAATGGTATAAATTTTGCCAGAGGTTCCTGCTGTGTTTCTATGAAAAATGATGACTTTTTATATTTTTAGATATGAATTTATTATCTATGTTTTGTATTTAACTTATCTAAATTTATTGTAATTAAGAAGAAACTTACACTTTGTTTTCCTAAATTTATTTTTATATCTTAATGTGATTGTATTTAATTAGCTGTAGTTAGGCAGGTCCACATCAGGACTTCGGTCTTGCCAACACATTTAACCTGCATTGCAAATAAAGATGTATGTATGTATGTATGTATGTATGTATTTCACTAAGCGTCACATAGCTCTTCTCCCCAACTCCAACATCACGTATGTCTCGGAATACAGAAAAATAACGTCACTAAAAGTGTCCCCCAAATGCTCCTTGTCAAGTAAAGATAAACAACTGCATTTACCATAAGCTAAAAAT
>OX421448.1:17015800-17025800 GCA_949126865.1 Montipora capitata | reverse complement strand
AAAAATAGAAGCTCAATCCAGCAATTCCCCTTTTCATAAAAATACCTAATGTTGGTCGAAAATACACGGCTTGACTTTTCCTGGACTCGCAATCACGATTTTGGAAAAATCTGTCTGGTCAAAGATGGTGGACCAATGCTACGAAAGCGCACGGTCTACAGTTGAAGTACTGTTGAGGCGTGGATTTTTGTTCTGCTTTTGTTTTGTTTTTTGTTTTTTGTTTTTTCGTTTCCAGCTTCCTTTGCTCTCTACACTGCCATAATAATCTTTACATGTATCTTTACGTTCAAAATATCTTTCTTTCGTGTATTTTACTATCAAAACCTATTCTGATTCACATTACTCGACTTATTTGCGCTCCCAAGATTGTATGTATCTTTTGATACTGCTTCTTCTCTCACCACCTTTCGCTGAGGTTTGTAAAGAGAGTTTCAAAGCTAATCAAGCGCCACACTACCTTCATGAGGTCATTGACAACCGCTGGATCTGCCCCAGGCTTCAAGTTTGCCATCAGGTATTTGGACAGCTGCTCATGAATCGTTTTCGTGTTATCTACGGTCAGCTCAGTGACATACACGAACTCAAAGTATAAAAATATTAAGGGGTTCGGCGATCACCACTTTAAGCTTCACATTCTATCGCGTGTGTGATCTACATGGAGCTTAAACAGTTCTAACGATAGAGCTAAGGCTTTTAACAATGAGGAAGAAAATGAGGGGTTAATGATGATGATAATTATGACGATGATGATGATGATGATGACGACGATGAAGGAAATGATGACAGTCAGGAGCCCATCTGGAGTGTGCAACTTCCATACAGCGTCTCTGAAACGGCGTTTTCACAAGTAGGTTTATGTTTAGACTAGCCCTTCCCGCGAATTAGGTCAAAAAATAAAGGCAGTTCCGGTTCGGTGACCCTATGAGGTCAGCTTAATTTCTTGTAATTGGTCATCGGGCTCCTGTGGGAGTCTCATTCGCGGGAAATTCAATCTAAAAATAAATCAGTCTGTGAAAACGCCGTTACGCGAACACAGTAGAGTTGTAGGCTCCGGGTCATGGGTTCCTGTGACAGTACATATATGATAACGACAAGGATAGACACTGACAACAAGATGCCCTACTTCGAATCATACATTTGAAGTCTAAAAAACACATCTAATGACTTCTATTCGATCACCCACCTCCCAGGAAAAGATCAAACATTACAGAAATATGACTTCATTTTTGAACTTCAAAAAACATTAAAATTAACAAACCTTCATGTAAGACTTCAGGGCTTCCCACCGGTTGGCTTTACTTAGCAGGGCAGCGATACGAATAAAGACCCTGTCAAACCAGACAAGAAAAAAAAATGTAATTTCGTGAAACTCTTTATCAGTGACAGGAGAAATAGAGTTCGAAACACATTGCTAGGGAACACGTTGAACCCAAGTAAAACGTCCCTGTTTATATATACTTCAAAGGAGGCATGCGGCAAGAAATAATTGGACGGTGTGAAACGGTTCATTTTTTATGTTTGGTCGCAGCGATGTAACAAATACGAAGTACACGATGCGAAATTGAAATTCATGCCATTTTCATGACACCCTATATACAATGCTGTTTAAAGGCGTTCGCGCCAATCGTTTCTGCACATCTCTACCACACAGGCAAAAAGTTTTGCGACCTTACAAATGTCCAACATTGAGCAAGCGCGAACAGAGTAAAGGTGGCTCAAAGCAGTTTCAAAACTTGAAAGAAACGTTCTTGTTACATGGATTGACAGTACAACACTTTATCACTTTAATAACAGCAATGCTTTGGTACCATATCAAACACCAGTTATTGCTGAAAAAAGATTCAGTCATTTTGTAACGTAAAAAGTTACCGTGGCAACAGGAAAGCCCTGCACAAAAAAACCCATATTGTGGCTTTAGCTGCTCATATTTCTAAAAGGAACTCTGTAACCCCCATTTTTATTTCTGAAATGTAACCAGCAATCCAGTTTCAAAATTATTGAAATCTGTAGCTCTAAATCCACTCCACGAAAAATTCAAGTGTGAAAGGATTTTGGCACGAACATATTTAAGTGAGAACAAAATCATGATGTTGCCCTTCCGAACAAGACACTTCTTGAACTTCCCCGACGGACTGCACGACTAGACCATACTAATATATTCCCTCGCATTACCCTCCATTGTAAGCTAGTTCCAGTCCAATACTGAGAATACGAATATGGTCTGTTACGGCAGGATATCGCAAGTCCAACTGTAACCTGGGTCTTTCACCACAAGGCCCTCCTTATATACGCCTTTTGTTTTATAAAAAAAAAAAAAACTATGGGAGGTGAAAGACATTTTGGCAAGGAACTGTGTCTGTGGAACGGTTCTATGGTTTTATGTTATTACAACCCCTGAGCTAACCACTGGAGCTCGACCTACAATCATGGCCAAAATTCTTTCAGACAACTTCAATAATGAACGCAAAATCCCTTCAAAATTCCTTTATCCTTTACGGCCATTCTCTTCATAGCGGCCTTTTAGGTACCAAAGCTCCCCCCGCAACCTTAACCCACACCTTAAGCAATGTTGAAGCCAATTGCAGCTTTTCTGAGTGTTTCCGGAATTTAAATCAACATTGCAAGGGGGCAAGGGGGAGGGAAACGTTATCCCATGGGATGTCTTTGAAAAATGACTTCATTGCCCCAAGAATGTTGTCCAGGATTGTAGTAATGGAGCATGTATATTAGCCATTAGATTAGCCTCTTTTAAATCTATCTCTTGCTATTCCCTAAATGCGTGAAACCAATACGTCCCTGCCAGCGATTTTAGGGACCTTACGATAGGACGACGACAACGGCTACGAAAATGCCACAAAACAATGGACTTAATGAACAAAGACAAACGCTCTACACGCCCTGCACGTGCGTTTTGCATTTTTGTAGATTTCTTTGCCATCCTCGTCCTGACAACGACGCGAATTCACTAATTTTAAGGTCGTGTAGAGAACGTGAGAACCTGACGAAATATTTTTGATTTTTGTTCCCAAACAACACCGTTCATGCCAATTTTAGGAGTAACTGCAGAATACCCTGTCATTTTGAAGCTGCACCTCTGAAAAGGCTGGATACGCGGATACGCAGTCGAAAATACCACCCCTCCCCAAGTCAACTTCTAAGTATATTGTGAAGTGGATACACGGATACGCGGATACGCAGTCGAAAATACCACCCCTCCCCAAGTAAACTTCTAAGTATATTGTGAAGTGGATACGCGGATACGCGGATACGCAGTCGAAAATACCACCCCTCCCCAACTAAACTTCTAGGTATATTGTAAAGTGGATACGCGGATACGCGGATACGCAGTCGAAAATACCACTCCTCCCCAAGTCAACTTCTAAGTATATTGTGAAGTGGATACGCGGACACGCGGATACGCAGTCGAAAATACCACCCCTCCCCAAGTAAACTTCTAAATATATTGTGAGAACCAAACCGCAAAATTTCACGAGAGTGCTTAGGCCTAATCACTGAAACGAGCGCTTAGGCTTAATCAGTAAACGAGTGCTTTCTTCTTCACACGATCTCGTGAATAGTGCAGTTAACCGAACCGCAAAATGAAAGCTAAAATTTTACGAGAGTGCTTAGGCCTAATCACTGAGACGAGCGCTTAGGCTTAATCAGTGAACGAGTGCTTTCTTCTTCACACGATCTCGTGAAAAATTGTAGTTAACCGAAGGGTAAAATGAAAGCTAAAATTCTACGAGATTGCTTAGGCCTAATCACTGAAACGAGCGCTTAGGCTTAATCAGTAAACGAGTGCTTTCTTCCTCACACGATGTCGTGAAAAAGTGTAGTTAACCGAAGCGTAAAATGAAAGCTAAAATTCTACGATAGTGCTTTGGCCTAATCACTGAAACGAACGCTTAGGCTTAATCAGTAAACGAGTGCTTTCTTCTTCACACCATGTCGTGAAAAAGTGTAGTTAATCGAAGCGTAAAATGAAAGCTAAAATTTTACGAGAGTGCTTTGGCCTAATCACTGAAGCGAGCGTTTACTGCTTTTTTCTTCACACGATCTCGTGAAAAAGTGTAGTTAATCGAAGCGTAAAATGAAAGCTAAAATTCTACGAGAGTGCTTTGGCCTAATCACTGAAAGGAGCGCTTAGGCTTAATCAGTAAACGAGTGCTTTCTTCTTCATACGATGTCGTGAAAAAGTGTAGTTAACCGAAGCGTAAAATGAAAGCTAAAATTCTACGAGATTGCTTAGGCCTAATCACTGAAACGAACGCTTAGGCTTAATCAGTAAACGAGTGCTTTCTTCTTCACACGATGTCGTGAAAAAGTGTAGTTAACCGAAGCATAAAATGAAAGCTAAAATTCTACGAGAGTGCTTTGGCCTAATCACTGAAGCGAGTGTTTACTAGGCTTAATCAGTAAACGAATGCTTTCTTCTTCACACGATCTCGTGAAAAGTGCAGTTAACCGAACCGCAAAATGAAAGCTAAAATGATTGCTTAGGCCTAATCACTGAGACGAGCGCTTAGGCTTAATCAGTGAACGAGTGCTTTCTTCTTCACACGATGTCGTGAAAAAGTGTAGTTAACCGAAGCGTAAAATGAAAGCTAAAATTCTACGAGATTGCTTAGGCCTAATCACTGAAACGAGCGCTTAGGCTTAATCAGTAAACGAGTGCTTTCTTCTTCACACGATGTCGTGAAAAAGTGTAGTTAACCGAAGCATAAAATGAAAGCTAAAATTCTACGAGAGTGCTTTGGCCTAATCACTGAAGCGAGTGTTTACTAGGCTTAATCAGTAAACGAATGCTTTCTTCTTCACACGATCTCGTGAAAAGTGCAGCTAACCGAACCGCAAAATGAAAGCTAAAATGATTGCTTAGGCCTAGTCACTGAGACGAGCGCTTAGGCTTAATCAGTGAACGAGTGCTTTCTTCTTCACACGATGTCGTGAAAAAGTGTAGTTAACCGAAGCGTAAAATGAAAGCTAAAATTCTACGAGATTGCTTAGGCCTAATCACTGAAACGAGCGCTTAGGCTTAATCAGTAAACGAGTGCTTTCTTCTTCACACGATGTCGTGAAAAAGTGTAGTTAACCGAAGCATAAACTGAAAGCTAAAATTCTACGAGAGTGCTTTGGCCTAATCACTGAAGCGAGTGTTTACTAGGCTTAATCAGTAAACGAATGCTTTCTTCTTCACACGATCTCGTGAAAAGTGCAGTTAACCGAACCGCAAAATGAAAGCTAAAATGATTGCTTAGGCCTAATCACTGAGACGAGCGCTTAGGCTTAATCAGTGAACGAGTGCTTTCTTCTTCACACGGTGTCGTGAAAAAGTGTAGTTAACCGAAGCGTAAAATGAAAGCTAAAATTCTACGAGATTGCTTAGGCCTAATCACTGAAACGAGCACTTAGGCTTAATCAGTAAACGAGTGCTTTCTTCATCACACGATGTCGTGAAAAAGTGTAGTTAACCGAAGCGTAAAATGAAAGCTAAAATTCTACGAGAGTGCTTAGGCCTAATCACTGAAGCGAGTGTTTACTGCTTTTTTCTTCACACGATCTCGTGAAAAACTGTAGTTAACCGAAGCGTAAAATGAAAGCTAAAATTCTACGAGAGTGCTTTGGCCTAATCACTGAAACAATACGTGAATTTTTTCCACTGCGTATCTGCGTATCCACATATCCATGCATATACTACAGAGCATTTTGAAGTATGTTACACGAAGTGTGTATCCAGTTCCCATGTGTGATGTCCGCGTATCCACGTATCCGGGTATCCATGTTTTCCACTGCGTATCCGCGTATCCACTTCTCAATATAGTTAAAAGTTTACCTTGGGAGGGGTGGTACTTTCGACTGCGTATCCGCGTATCCAGTCTTTTCAGAGGTGCAGCTTCAAAATGGCAGGGTATTCTGCAGTTAAGCCCAATTTTATTCCCGCAATGTTGATAAACACTTTCCATTCTGAACGACTTGGAGTTATCACGAAATTATTGCAGTTACGGGAAATAATATTTTTAGACAACGTTCTCATTGGCGTCGTCATCCATGCGTAAGGTCCCTTTTGTCACATACCTAACGACGTTTAGTGACAAGTCTTCATTTTCAGTGACAACCAGGATGTGAAAAAGTTGATTGAGTATAACAGGCAGGAATCTTGCGACTGTATAATGACGTTTACTAAATTTAGGACCTGTGCAGGGAATAAAAAGACAAGTTAAATACGCTTTATGTTGTGAGGCAGTATACATATATCGTATTAAATGTCTTGGTGTGTAGTATCGCTGAGTATCGTTACGAGTTGTGCTGTAGAAATATTCAGCGATACTACACACCAAAATATCTAATAAGCTATTAATTACCCCACTTTTTTTTAAACTAAATTCTTAGCAAGTGAATTGCAAACAACCGAGAACGTGTGACAGATTTGTGTATGACATGCGCCGGGGCATCGTCAGCACCTCAACTAGTCAAACAGGTTTTTCGCCATGCAAATATCGTGCGTTTTCTGTACAATAACTACTACAGATGGATCGTAAAGTTGGATAACAATAACACTTATTTATATACTTTTATTTCGTTAAGATTGAGAGAAACAAACAATACAAGTTGAAACCGTCAGCATTGGTTTTCCTTGAGAGAAAGAGTGGTGTTTTCCAGATGAGGAGAACATAAAATTCTTCCTTGTAGCATTCAAAACGACAATAAAGGGTGAACGAAGAACTGGAGCACAGAACATGGAGCGTCCATGTGTGATGTTTCGGCCAACAAACACAGGAGTAGACGAAATGGGGATGGCTGCTCTTAGAGTTCTTTCCTATAGAGTTATGGTGTGGAGTTACAGTTAAAACTACCCGAACTCTGGAAATAAGATCTTGAAAGGCCAAAATGGAATTTAGTCTATGCACTCTTTTTAAAATGGCTGGCTTTCAAAAGGCTGAATTTAACTAACTCTATGTCGTAACTCTTTAAAAATGAAAGTTTCCTTTGGAATTTAACTTGAAACACAATCCTGATACATGTGCGTTGTTCTTTTTTTTCATCCTCTGCACAACGTGGCTAGTCGATTGGATAAACGTTCTCACCTGCTATATCAAAATGAAAAGCGCCTGTGGGAAAGGATAATGTGTAAACCTTCAAACATCTATAGTTGCATTTGAAAAACTGTCAGGGCGCATGACTTTGTAGAGCCCGCATACCAGCGGGACGCATCATCCATCAGGACCGACATGAAACGGCCCAACTCCCCACGCGTTCTTGCCACTCGATGACTACACTGGCAGCCGTCCGGTATTACGGACCGAAAGTGACAGGTTCGAATCCTGGCCTTGGACTCCGATTTTTCAGTAGTCCTCTCGTCCGTTGCCACGCAACAAGTTTCACAGTCTCCTATATTCCTGTGTTAGTCTACCGCGAAGTTGCATAGAATAAGGAAGAGTTCTAAAGTAGCCATGGGGAGGTTCTAAAGTAAAGTAGCCATGGGGAGGTTCCTTGGCTCTATTGACTGGCATGCCCTTTTCAGTGCCTTATACACCTGTGAAGACATGTGGAACTTATTCTGCAAGGCCATTCACACAGGCTTACACATTCTTATGCCGTTCAAAAGGACAAAAATTTGCAGTGCCGACGCCCCATGGATGACACAAAAGCTAAAGTCGTTGATACTTAAAAGACAAAAGGCCTTTAACAGTAGAGGTAGTGAGTCATCGTCCTTTAAGCACTACCGGAACCTTGTCAATAGGGTAAGAAAAGAATGCAGAGCAGAATATTATCAATCAAAAATTCAGAACCTCAAGGAAGAACAACCTAAGCAATGGTGGGCGGAGGTTAAACGTCTTAGTGGGATGAAACTCCAAACCAACGACCTAGTCAACCATATCGATATCGAAGACTTTTCCGAACTATCATCCAAAGACCAAGCAAACCTGATAAATACTGCCTTTTTGGAACCTCTTAACCAATACAAACTAGCAAGTCCACTATCTTACCGCAATCTGGAAGAGTTGTCTGAAATACCCACTGTGAGCGTGGAGAGTGTCCAAAAGGCACTGAATGGCCTAAATAAGCACAAAGCTTGTGGTCCCGATGAGATACCAAACTGGTTATTGAAGGATTTTTCTGATATTCTTGCTCAGCCAATTACTTCCATCATCAACGCATCTTACAAAGAACAGCAACTCCCGAAGATGTGGAAGACAGCCAATGTGACACCACTTCCAAAAACCAGGCTAGTGCAAGACCTCATCAAACAACTTAGACCAATATCACTCACACCCTGCCTGTGAAAGTTGGCCGAAGAATTTATAGTAACAGACTATATTAAACCGGCGATCATCGAAGTGATTGACCCCAACCAGTATGGAGTGATCCCAAGCTCATCAACAACTATGGCCCTGATCAGTATGTTGCATAATTGGATCTTAGGTACGGATGGAAACGGCGCAACTGTAAGATCTATATTGTTTGACTACCGAAAGGCATTTGATTATATAGACCACTCAATACTTGTTCAGAAACTTTGTAGTCTGGCCATTCCAACTAGTGTAATCAATTGGGTCATAAATTTCCTGAGTGATAGACTGCAACGCGTCAAATTAGCAAATGACTGCTATTCAGACTGGGGTTCCGTCCCATCAGGTGTACCTCAGGGCACCAAATTAGGTCCCTGGCTCTTTGCATTAATGATAAACGATTTGAAGCATGGTGCTCCGTCCTACTGGAAATTCGTAGATGATACGACTGCTTCTGAAATCGTACTTAAGGGTCGGGTAAGTGAAGCACAAGGTATAGTTAATGAAGTTACTACTTGGTCCAATAAGAACAGAGTCCAGTTACATCCTGATAAGTGTAAGGAGCTAAGAATAACCTTTTCCAAGCAGCCACCAACTTTTGATCCACTTATCATAAATGGAAATGAGATTGAAGTAGTAAAATCAGCGAAATTACTTGGCGTTACCATAAGTAACGATTTGACATGGAACGAACATGTTGATAATGTAATCAAGAAAGTTAACAAACGAATCTACTTCCTAATTCAGTTAAAGAGAGCTAAGGTGCCTCCAAAAGATCTTTCTCCTTTTATGTGACTTGCATTAGATCGGTAATGGACTATGGGGTTGTGAGTTATTTTAGTTCTTTACCTAAGTATCTTAAGTACGAATTTACACGAGTTGAAAAGAGAGCCATTTCAATTATATTGCCCGGATATGATTATATAGCAGGATTGGATAAGTTAGGACTGTCAACTGTAGAACTACACCACCAACAATTGGGTGAACGATTTTTCCAATCAATAGAGACAAACAAGAGCCATAAATTAAGGCAATTACTACCTATGGAAAATATCAATAAATATAATCTTAGGAATAAGCATAAATATAAAGTTCCGGTCGCTCGCACCAACCGGGCAAAGAATTCGTTCATCCTGTCCATGTGTGGATGATATAGTATCCATCAACATGGCCAGTGGGGACGTCTTCTTTGTCTCGGTTGGTGTTAGTGAACATTTGGGATACCTTATGTTTTCTTTTTTAATTGTTTTTTTTTTTAAATTGTATTTATTGTAATAATAGATAGTTTTATATATATATTTTAAGAGAAATTATGTAATTCAGCCTATCGGCTGCAAATAATTTTTAATAACTACTACTACTACTACTACTACTACTACTACTACTACTACTACTGCTACTACTACTACTACTACTACTAATATGGCTGCGTCACTACGTTTATTTAATGAATTAAAAAACTTTTTGTTTCCAAAATGGAATCTCCCACCCATCTAATATTTGGACAACTTTAAATACCCGGGCAGCATTTCAGAAACAGGAGATAGTTTGCACGTGACTGCACGAAACTGGTTACAAGGGCCATCTTTCAGTTTCTTCCCAGAGTGCAGTTAGGAGACTGCTAGTCGCTTGAGGTTAACGGCAAAAGTGCATCCGCTCGGTCTCAATTTAAAGAAAATAAACACTTTTTATTTGTATTTTCTTTA
>OX421448.1:17005800-17010800 GCA_949126865.1 Montipora capitata | reverse complement strand
TTTGCCCATTACATTTGTACTTTCGACATTCAATAGCTGCGGTTACACTAGCCATTTTGCCCTCGGGTAAGTGGCTTTTTCCCACGGGGAAGCAATTTTTTATGTGTAACCGATCTGCCCAAAGGAAAATTTCCTGTGGGAAATTTCCATGGATACGTCAAAAAGAACAAAAGAATTGCCCATGACAGTTCCAGATGTAAGTTTTATGGTTAACAAAACCCCAAAGCGGCTCAACCAATCACAAGATTGCCGAACGCGAGGAAAATACATGCTGTGATGACTTGTGTAAACAACTGCGGACGTGGAAATACCCAAGCACGCCTTTTCTGGCCAGCAGCAAGTCGACGTCTAAATTATAAATTGGAGAGTTGCAAGGACTAGAGAAAGCGTAACTGAAGTCGACGTCTTTGTTGCCTTCTTAAAATGAAGCGATGAATCTCTGAACTTAATTGAGGTGGACAGTTTAAGAGAAGCGCCGATTGTGACAATTACCGAAAATAAGCCAAAGAAAAGTTTGTCGTTCACATGTAGATCTTCGATGTTTACATGCAGATCTTCGATGTTTACTTTTTTTTTAGATCCTTAATTTTAATGTATTTTGTATTGTAATTAGTTTTTCAAAAACCATTTAGTGGAAAAACTAATAAATCTCATCTTGTCTTATCTTAAAGGTAAGTTTCCCACCAAAACAGGCCAACGCTTACCTTCCCCTTGGGTAATTTACAAGTGTGTAACCGCAAATGGGGAGTCGATCATAACCCAGGGTAAACCCAACCCAAGCCGTAACCCCAAGGTTCCCCATGGGCAAGAGGTCTAGTGTAACCGCACCTAATGGAAAACCGATCTAGTCTATATGAGGGGAACCAATTCAAATGTTGGTTTCTTTTAAGTGAGGAGTAACAGGACTACCCAGACGAGAAACCGCTTGAAGCAGAGAAGGGCACCAACAAATTTGATTCGGTTCCAGCAATCGAAACTTAAACACACAACGATAGCTGGCAAATACTCTCACCACTACGCCAACACTACCCCTTCGAGAGGAAGATAGAGATAATAAAAAAGGCTCGAACATCCCTCTAACCTTTTGGACAAAGTACGTGTGGAGAAGGTGTATCTGAACCTAACAAACAGAGACTGACTGACCTCCTCACAAATTGGCCATTTTATACGAAGTTGCTACGCAGAGCTAGGTCAGAAAACAACTTTTTTCTTTTCAATACTCAGTCTGGTATTGCCACTGTAATCGTCTTTTTCTTTGCACAAGCGCCTACATATATATTCGTAGTAAAGAATTCGGTACTGGCTGTCCAACGTGTCTTACAGGTAAGAATTCTGCTATGTGACAACATTTCAGCACAGTCGCTCCAACCACACAATAATGCCCAGAAAGTGAAAAGTAAAATGGTCACAGACTTTATTTACCTTCAAAGGTCGTTAATATTCGTCATCAAAATCCCTCAATTCAATCTTAACGGAAATGTTTCTGGCCTACCGAGGGATAAAAATATACCAGATAAATCTTCTGAGAAATTTCGCTTATCGAAGCCAAGAAAGCATTACTTAACTTCGCCTTAATCAGGAAAACCTCATTCACATCAACTTTCAACACACTAATTTACATGCAAATTTATAGTGTGTTGAAAGTAGTTGCAAAATAGGTGTGACATGTCATGGTTGCTCTATTGTTCTGACACAAAGAGCGATTAATTGTGCTGGAACAACAGGGCAACCACGACACGTCACAAATATTCAGATGGCGGCGCCAGGGAAAGTTGAAAGATACAAACGGATACAAACGCTTTCGTTAGAAAAAGTTATGTTCTGTGGTTTAAAGTTATTTTGTTGTTTTAGTGGAGCTTAGGTTTCCTTTAATTCCTTACTTGTTAGTGTATGTTAACCCTGACAGCATTTGAAAATACTCTGACATAACATGATTCAACTACTAATCAAAACAAAAGTGGGCAAATTTTCGTAGCTAGATTATATCAGAGCAGAGAAGGGAGCAGGGAGACCTCTGGGTTCCACTCTTTGTCAACAGCAAATGAGTTCTCTTACATCAAACAGAGATTTTAAACAAGTGGGCTAAAACAGGTAATTAACCACTCATTGCCTTATCCGATATGACTCAGTTTGTGCATATTGCAGGACAACCCTCTATCCAGCCTCCATACATGCCGAAAATGCACAAGCTGAGTCTTGTTGTATCTTGCATGCCGTTGACAATTCATATTTAAGTTAGCAAGTGTCAGAAAAAAAACCATGCCATTGGTGCGATAAAATACACTTGTGTGCTTCATTGTTAAGGAGTTTGTCTTGTAACTACGACCTGACTTCTGATGATCAGGTCATCTTTACATGTACCAAATAGTTGATTCGACTCACTTTGTGTATGCATGTATTAATTAAATAACCCTCTTAACAAAAAGGACAAGAAGATCTGGCTATTTTTGGTTGTGGTAACAAAACGCAGTAATTTCACATGAGTTATTTAGAGACACCAAGTGTTGGTTTGCCTAGAGTTGACAACCCACAACTTCCTGCACTAACAAGTTTGATGCTCAAACCACAGAGCCACCTACATAGTACATGTACTTCAGACTAAGTCCATCCGAATGGCATACCATATTGTCCCAGTACTAGCTCTTGCAGCAGATTTCAGCTAGTTTGTGTGCTTTCTGTGAAGCTTTTTTGGTGTCTCCAGACTTGAGGTATGGTTCAACACAGGAACCTGCCACGTATTAAAGACTTTCTTTATTCTGACCATCAAATAAACCTCTTGGTTGGAATCAGTTATGGACAATACTGCCTAATCACATAATTTATCAAGGACACAGGGCCAACTCATGAATTAGTGTTTGTTTAAGTTAGATGCTGCTATTGTGTTGGTAAATTTACAGGCTCTTCAAGTTTCATTGTTTGAGTTGTCAAGACAAATACAGATTTTCCTCTGTCTTTAAAAGCCAGACAATTTTGGTTGTCAATGGGGGACGCTTCAGGGATGAATGGTTTAAGGACGGTGTCTGCTAATTCAAAGGGAGTTTTGGTGCAGTTTACTGAATATGCAGGAAAAGCAGATCTTAACAAGTGTTATTGAAATCCAAAAAGAAAATGGGGGTAACTACGCATTTTTCGAAGATACTTAATCAGCAAATTATTTGTAAACAGCTGTAAAATACAAAGCAATGCATGGTGTTCTTTTCCAAATTGAAACTTAATTATCTCTGAAAAATGCATGGTTATCCCCAATTTTCATTTTGGATACCAAAAGCACTTGCTAAGGTCTGCTTTCTCTGCATAGTTTTAACCACGCAAAAATATCCCTGCATTAATAAGCACCACCCATAGGAAATCCGAGTTTCTCAAGATGCGCAGAACATATGTGCAATAACAATAGTAGGCACTGTCCTTAAAAGCCCAATTTCCAGTAAGACAAGGACAGTGGTCCAGAAATCGATGTGTATCCAAAACAATCAATGAACGCCTTGTACAATGTACATACAAGTACAAATTAAGTTTATCATGCAAGCAACATACAAGAAACCAACATGCAACTGCATTACTTAATTTGTCCAGTTTCTAACAGGTGAGAGCAGGAGCAACATACATGTACACCCTGTAAGTGCTGACATATAGGTGTACAGGTGAAATAGGCACAAGACTGACAAGCCTGTTCTCCAAATTAGCTGGTAGCTGCAGAGCAGCAACTATAATTTTTAACGGCTCTCTATGCATGCCCTAATATGCGAAGGTGTCTTGAATTCCCATTTCCTAATCCCCCATTTTATTTTAATTTATTTCCTTCCTGGGACAGCTGTACATTGTACTTCACCTCCTGACTTTCACTAGGGTTGACAATGCCATTTGAGAGACCATTCTCAATCAGGTCTGACACTCACAGCATATTGCAGATGCATCATTGAAATCACAGCGAAAATCCTCAGAAATTTTTATTCACTTTTTAGCATCAGACAAAGAAATAGAATAAAGAATGGTTCAATGTTAACTTCATATCCATTGGCTACAGTTCTCAACAAACGAAACTTGAAATCCTCACATCCCACCACCACATGCATACCAAAATGTTCACGAAACACTTTTGCATCAATCCTTGCATCATGATAATTCACACGTCACAGGTACCATTATTATCCAAGTCATGGACAAGAGAAAAGAGTTTCTTTCTTCCATCCTTCCTTCGCTTTGCATTCAACACCTCTGTTTCTCTGGCAAATTCAAGAAGTTCTGGATGTAAATTACTACTCTGAAAACTTTCTCGCAAAGACTGATGGAGTCTTAATTTCCATCTGTGTACATATCCATTCCCGCAACTTTACACAATGCTGTTATCCATGAGTACATTTCAGACTGGCTGTCAGCAATCAAACTGTACAGTTTGTCTTGGATGAGACGCTAAAACCATACATTAGTCCTTTCACCCCCTGAAAAGATGTAACAAAGATTAATATAATGCTAAATCTCAGCCAGTTAGTGTAACAGTGTAATGTGCATGAAGGGTGGTTTCAATAAAATTTGAAGTTGGCACCTTTGAGTAGATTAACCAACTCTTGTTATGAATTTACTGATCAGAATCATTCTTTTGGTTTGAAAGAATCTGTCTTTAGCTTTACTTCAATTGAGGGAGAAAGTATCTAACTTTTCTGAGTGGAGTGACAGCTGTCGGTACTTTGAGATCAATGTGCCTGTAAGAGATTTAATTTATTTTTAAGATAAAATTTCGAGAAGGGATTTTCACACTGCAATCACGCAAAGATTGCTCCATCAGGGGCTGACATTTCATTGGCCACCTGAGAATTTACTTAATGATAACTGACCAATCACAATGCTAGTTTGTACCTCTCGATCTTTGCACTGTATTACCTCAGTCTTTTCTGCACAGTATTACTATTGGGATCTTAATTACACTCTCAGCACATTGTTGTAAACTGTTCAGTGACGATATTATTATTTTCTGGCGGGGAAAACAAACCTTTCATTTTTAG
>OX421448.1:16998300-17000800 GCA_949126865.1 Montipora capitata | reverse complement strand
TAGGTGAGGCTTTGGAAACATGGAAAAAAGTCCTCTATAATTGCTTTTATAAAATATTTCTCAAAGATAATTTGACAAATGAAGGAAAATGCTGTGTTTTTTTACTTCTAGATTGAAACCAATTTTCTTGGTACACGCTCATAGGGGGTACATGTATTTCCTACCATGCAGCCAATCAAAATGCGTGTCTGACTACATAACCAATCAAAACTTGTGTGATGTCACAAGTGTGTTTCCATACTCTCATCTAAACACAGCTATTGACAAATGAGATTGCACGTACTATCCTAATTATTTTATAAAAAGAAATTTGGCTTGATATCACAAACTCCTAATGTTACATGTAGTTTTGTTTAAGCTACACTGTACATCATTACCAGTCAAACAGCAGATACAGAAAGAAGTGTACAATTTACATTAACGTGGACTAAAAGAACCTGTATTATCTATTTGTTGTCAGGAATTTGTGTTTTTGTGAAAAATTTGCACTAAGTATATAACCTCTTGATGTTGACTGTGCTATCGCCTTCTCAGAATTTGGTCTGTTGTATGTACTACATCCCAGCTATATACATGTATATATATTCAGAAAAAAGAGTAAATTATACAACCTTAATTGTTGCATATTAAAAAAAAATAGGCACAAGTTTACTAAAACTGTTAATTATTTATTTGTCCTTGTTTGCAGAGGTTATAAATCACAGTGAAAAGGTGTTGGCATGTCCAACCAGGGAGTTTGATAGTTATGCTACATGTACATGACTGTATACATAGAAATAATACTTGTCTTTTGGAGATTAGAGACTGCAGCCCTTACAAAAGATAAATGCTGTTGGCAAGAGTAAAGGCTGTTTTTAATAGACTGTTTTGGAGGTGCATGATATAGTACTTATAATGCCCTGGTAAAGGAAACCTTTTTACAATTAACATATTATATGTCGAACTGAAATGGAGCAGATCAGCTCATTTACTGTGCGTGCAGTCTTCAGTGTGGTTTTCATGGCTGTTTCTTAGGGACACATATGTACTTCAACAAAATAAGTTCTCATCATTTTCCTATCTCAGAGAAAAAAAAAACAAAGCTTAATCCTTAATTCCTTCCTTGTGTTTTTTAACCTTGAGCTCATTTGAAAACTTATGCATTGTACTCAGGATAGTAAAATTGAAGATAAAATGATTCACGACAACTACATGTAGTAGGTAAAACAAAATAATTAAATCAAAAAGTTAGAATTTTTTAGATCCAATAAAGAACTGTTGTTGTTGTTGTTGAAGATCTGGCTATTTTTAGTTGTCGATCATAACAAAATGTAGTAAATTCTAATCAGTTACATGTATTCAGGACAAGAAAATCTGGCTACTTTTAGTTGAATGTGATAACAAAACATAGTAATTTCTCATCAGTTTATTGTACGTGTATTCAGAGACACCAAGTGTTGATTTGGCTAGAGTTCACAACCCACAACTTCTGGCACGGTATACATGTACTTTGATGCCCTAACTACAGAGCTACACTTACATTGTACTTCAGACTCACCTGGCTGTCCATCCGAATGGCATACCATAATAATTATTGATAATTATTGATGCCCTAACTACAGAGCTACAATTACATTGTACTTCAGACTCACCTGGCTGTCCATCCGAATGGTGTACCATAATAATTATTGTCCCAGGCTCTTGCAGCAGATCTCAGCTAGTTTGTGTGCCTTTTGTGAAGCTTTTTTGGTGACTCCGGACTTGAGCCATGATGTATGGTTCAACACAGGAACCCATATACTGCCCTGTAAGACTTTCTCTATTCTGGCCACCAAACAAACCTCTTGGTTGGGATCAGTTATGGAGAATATTACCTAATCACATATCAATAACACAGAAACACCTCTATCATTTTTGTTTCATCAAGTTATAGATGCTGCTAATTTGTGTTGGTAAATTTACAGGCTCTCGAAGTTTCATAGTTTGAGTTGTCAAGACAAATACAGATTTTACTCTGTCTTTAAAAGCCAGACGATTTTAGTTGTCAATGGGTGACGCTAATCAGGGATGAATGGGTTAAAAGCCCAATTTCCAGTAAGACAAGCACTGGTCCATAAATAGACATGTAGGCACAACACTTAATGAACACAATGTACATACAAAGTGCAAATTTACGTTTACAATGCACGCATTAGCAACATAAAGAAATCAACATGAGCTGCATTATTTGCATGGTCCAATATTATTTCTAACAAGTGAGAGCAGGGGCAACATACATGTACACCCTGTAAGTGCTGACATATTCATGTAACAATTGTTGAAAGAAATGCAAAGATTGGGGGGAGGGGGGATGTAACTTATTTTAATAATAAAGATCTGACACTGAAAGAAAGTAATTTAATTCTTCCAGACTTGCATTCAGTCAAGCACAAAGACTGTAATTCAACAAACTGTTCATATAGCATAAAAGCAAGTGACAATTTTCCTATGATGAATACCAGCAATTTTTTGAAAAAGCAGT
>OX421448.1:16973300-16988300 GCA_949126865.1 Montipora capitata | reverse complement strand
AACGAATCGAACACCACAAGTAGATCTGTGATCTCTGTTGTGTCTCACAGTGTTTACTGAAGTCGCATCCATTTAAAGTTTGCCCGTTTGACTGGCAAGTAACATTCATTTTGTACTCAACTCTGCAAAGGTTAAAAAAAATTGGAAATGTGACAGTGAAAAATTACTTGAATGAAAGCTTGTTGTCTCTTTTGTGCTTTATTATGTACGGTCAAGGTTCTTTCGAAAAGGGTTTGATGTGAACTGTCAGAAATTTATTTAATTGCATATGCTTTGTGATTGTGTGTTTCGCTTGCACGCACGCAACTGAAATAGGAAGGGTTTCTTGCCTCTTATAGCAAATATGTTGCTTGTTTCGATAAATGTTTCGCTGGAAAATATTTCTGTGAAATTTCCAGCTTTTGTAAATTTATCATGTTGTGTAATTTTCGAGCTTAGTAAATTTGCATACATGTGTTGAAATGTGATACGGGGAGAATTTTTGTGGTAACGCATAAGTCACGAAAATAAACAGGTCTGTTGGAAGCGTGCTTGAGTTTCAACAAAATGACCCCCAAAATCGGCAAAAGATTGTGACGCTGATGAATAATAAAGTAGCTGCTATTACCAAAACGATGGAATTACCTGGTGATAAATAACCTTGTCTTGCAGAGTAAATTTTTTTATTTTCCAGAAACAACGGTGAACCTGTGAGAGTTGGGCGATTGTGATCTTTGTGTTGAATTCGCACATTTCTTGTCAAAATTTATAACAATTAAAAGAAAAAGAAAACTAACAAAAACAAAAACCCGGTATCTAAGCATTATTTAACACAGATGCTTCACTGTTTCACGAGTAAACATGTCGCGGTAACTTGATCATTGCGCCCGCTGAATTCGATGTGCGATTTACTCGGTGGAGCCAAAAGTACAATTACAACAAAACAACTAAAATCTCCCAAAATGTTTTTCGCTGATGGTAATTTTTTATATTCGTGGTTCAAAATTAATGTTGTTTTCATGTCGTAAATTTTGTTACCGATGGCAAAATATTTTATTCTCGATCGACCGTCCTGAAACTTCCTTCTGCTCTTCTTAAAAACTGTGTATCCATATTTATTTACTTTTACATCAATAATTGTTTTACATAAAGCAGGCTAACAAAATCTGTATCTTGCTTGGTTTGCATTTGATAGCATTAAAATATAATTTTCGGTCCTATGCTTTGACACAGATACTTCACTGTTTGGCGAGTAAACATGCCGCGGTAACTTCATCACGACGCCCGCTGAATTCCGGCGATTTTGCGACTTATTTGTGCAGCCAAAACGTACAATAACAAAATTGAACGTTGCAAAAATCCCCCAAAATGTTTGTCGCTGATCGTAACTGTTTATATTCTATATTCACGGTTCAAAATAAATGTTGTTTTCATGTCGTAAATATGTTATTCTCGAGCGATCGTCCTGGAAACTTCCTTCTGCTCTTTCTAAAAACTGTGTCAATATTTATTTACTTTTGCATCAATATTTGTTTTTGCATAAAGCAAGCTAACAGAATCTGTACCTTGCTGAGTTCGCATTTGTTAGCGTTAATAGTATTTTCGGTCCGATGCTTCTCTTTTATGAGGGGTTATTATTTTGGTCTCCCATCCAAACACTAACCCCGCCCAACAGAGATTAACTTCAGTGAACTTCGGTATTACAAACCTGTCAGATGGCTCAGAGGGCACGCTTAAACTTGTGGTCAAAAGAAGTTTATCAACATGTCAGCCCAGAAGCCAGTGTTTCTCGCTTCCCATTTATTTTCTTCAATCTTTCTGGGTTCAGTACTTTGCTAGTAACCACATGTCTTCTCAGACTATTTACCCAAGACTTCTACCATGGCACTACAATGATAGACAATACCAAAACAATATCGTGCACTGTTAGAGCTACATATTACGCAAGGACAGATCTGTTTTGTCGTACGAACGTGTTAGGACCTGTGAGCCAAAGGGCCTCGTCTGGTATGACTTCTTAATGCCCCCCGTAACTTGAAAAAAATTGTCTGGAACGGTGCACGTACCACAGGCAACCCAGTGTACCCTTACGGAGGGTCTAGTTTGCCATTAAAAAAGGCAACTAAGGTGAAATAGTGAAATCAAGATGGCGGATCTGATGACGTCATACGACGTCAGCGACATCCAAAATATATTGTCATCTTGGGTTTTGCACTCCATGTGAATTTATTTTACTGTGACCAAATTTAACGAAAGCTTTGGGGGGGGGGGGGGGTCGATCAACATCCCCCCCCCCCCTCAAATTGAACCGGGAACGTGTTTGCTGACGTGCAAGGCTTATAATTAGAGCTTAGTTGGATCATTATCAGCTTCTGCGCAAAGTCTCCTACGAGAATTTAACTAAACAATTATATCAAAAGTGGCCTATGTAACTTTTTTGTCGAAAAATTACATAATCTACATACGGTGGGTAAAGAAATGAATGGGGCGGCATTTACCATAAGTCCTTTAAGAATTTTAAAGGTCTCAAAAGTTGAGCTTTTTAGTGACCTTAAAATTCGAGCTTTTTACAGACCTTAAAAGCCGAGCTATTTAGAGACATTAAAAGTCGAGCTTTTTAGGGACCTTAAAAGTCGAACTTTTAGAGACCTTAAAAGTCGCGCTTTTTACAGACCTTAAAAGTCGAGCTTTTTACAGACCTTAAAAGTCGAGCTTTTTACAGACCTTAAAAGTCGAGCGTTTTAGAGACCTTAAAAGTCGAGCTTTTTACAGACCTTAAAAGTCGAGCTTTTTAGAGACCTTAAAAGTCGAGCTTTTTAGAGATCTTAAAAGTCGAGCTTTTTAGTGACCTTAAAACGAGCCTTTTACAGACCTTAAAAGTCGAGCGTTTTAGAGACCTTAAAAGTCGAGCTTTTTACAGACCTTAAAAGTCGAGCGTTTTAGAGACCTTAAAAGTCGAGCTTTTTAGAGACCTTAAAAGTCGAGCTTTTTAGAGACCTTAAAAGTCGAGCTTTTTACAGACCTTAAAAGTCGAGCGTTTTAGAGGCCTTAATTAAAAGTCGAACTTTTAGAGACCTTAAAAGTCGAGCTTTTTACAGATCTTACAAGTCGAGCGTCGAGCTTTTTAGAGACCATAAAAGTCGAGCTTTTTACAGACCTTAAAAGTCGAGCGTTTTAGAGACCTTAATAGTCGAGCTTTTTAGAGACCTTAAAAGTCGAGCGTTTTAGAGACCTTACAAATCGAGCTTTTAGTGACCTTAAAAGTCGAGCATTTTACTGACCTTAAAAATCGTGGTTTTTAGAAACCTTTAAAGTCGAGCTTTTTAGATACCTTACAAATCGACCTTTTCAGTGACCGTAAAAGTCGAGCATTTTAGAGACCTTAAAAGTCGACCTTTTCAGAGACCTTAAAAGTAGAGCTTTTAAGCCATTGACTTCTGGGGGTTTGCCATTGACGAGTAAAATCACCTTGCGTTAGACAGAGTAAAATACTCTGGCGTTAGTACGGCCGGTTTAGGCCGGTAAAAGGGCCAAGAGACCTTAGAGTCGAGCTTTTTAGAGACCTTACATGCGTTTCTGCACCTTTAGGTGTCGAACTTTGTAGCGGTCTGAAAAGTCGAGTGTTTCAGTTACCTTAATTAAAGGTCGAGCCTTTAAGGCCTTAAAAGTCGGGATTTTATTGGCTTTAAAAGGCAAGCGTTGAAAAGGGAAGCCTCATCGCTTAGAAGCCGAGCTTTGTTGTTGACACGCCGTGGGTTAAACTCTTGCCGGACAAACACTCAGCCATGTTTAATTCCTTGAGGATCAACCCTTAAGGATTGAACATCTGTGCGAAATGTGACCTTCAACTCCCCTCGGATAAGGAGTATATTAGACATCAACATATAACACTTCCACGAATGAGCTGCGGCACTTATCGCCTAGAGAAGGGGACTAACTTCCCGGTGTGGTGGTCTGGCCTTAGTAAAATAAAATTGATTGCCTTCAATCATGGTCTAATACCGTCGGCAAAATAATGTATGCAAAGAATCAGGGTAGATTGGGTAAAGCTTTGATACACGGTTATAACTTAACCGCGCTGCGTTTTGATGTCTGGATATAGCTCACGAATGGAGTGCATGTGTGTTAAGAAGATTAGAAAGTTTTTCCAGCTGAGGGTGCTTGCTAAGACCAAAAACTCGTGCTGGTTGGAATGAATCACAAAGTAGAATTTCTCTATTGGTTTTCATTTTTGCATAGGGTCTACAACAGTCATACTTTCGAGGGTAGTTTGAATAATGAACATATAGGCGTCCATTTTTGCTCAAGGCTGTAGGTTTGTTGTATTTGGGTCAAACGATATGGGAACGGGCGGAAGGGAGATACAAAGGCTGTAGGGAAAAGGGGCATTGTCAACAAATTACATTTGCCTTAGGGGTCGAATATGCTCTCCTTCCTCGCTACATTCTTTCTTAACATTTTAACCTTTGCTTTTAATAAACAAAATCTCCTTTCTTAAAAATATTGTTATTATTGGAAATACAACTGTCACTATTTTTACAAGACATTAATTAAAAGGTGCTTAATGCACAAACATTCTCATAAGAAGACTCAAATGAACTTCGATGAGTTGTTTCCAGAATAATGAAGGTTGAAATACAATTCTTTCTTTCGTATGCTTTTATCAATCTAAGGTAAGGAGTTAAAGTAAGCGCCATAACAGTATTACATTCCAAGTAAAGTGTGTGAAACAATAGATCTGTTCCACAAAAATTCAAACCGTTCTCCATACATGCATATTAATTAAATAAACAGTTGAAACTTAACTAAGGAGTAAAATAATGAGAAAAGCATTATAGTTTTGTTTTAAGTTGGAGAAGGCTTGTGTCTGAGTCCGTGTCACAGGATTGGTCAGCAGGCTTTACAGTATATGAAGGGAAGGTCGGGAAGGTCGTCATGCTATATCCTAAAAGTGACCTGTGGCAGACAATATGAGAAAAAATGACAAATAAGCAACAATCATTTTTTAGAGTACATTTAGTGCATTTATTTATACTACCTAATTTGCTGCTTAGACATTTGCCTTGTGCTGGGAAAAAAGTCACTTTTTATAATTTTTTTTAATTTAGTCCATAACTTCATACAGCACCTAAAAATAATTCAAGTTGCTTTACAACCAAACAACAAAATATTCATTTATGCACCTCTATGCCTCACATCTGCATTCAATGTAAGAAATTGTCCAACTTCTTCAATAGAGACAATGAAACTAACTTGCTGCCAAACCAACAAATGTCAATTTGTTATTGGAAGTGGACGGGTACGAATGTATGTGCCCAAATTGACTATTATTATTATTATTATTAATATTATTATTATTATTATTGTTATTGTTATTATTCTTGTTATTATTATTATTGTTATTGTTATTATTATTATTATTATTTTTATTATTAGTATTATAATATATTATTATTATTATTATTATTATTATTATTATTATTATTAATACAAAATGACTACTATCTCACCGTACCACTATCTTCATCGCCATCATCTTCATTATCGTCTCGCCGCCTTTTGTCAGCCTGTCTCTTTGAAGATGGAATAGTAAGATTCAGTTAGAAGGTTGTCACGAAAGAATGGTTGAAGTGATATGGTAATTTAACATAATTTTATGATTTCGAGTTCCATTATTAGTTTTCAATAATTTTTATTTTCATTTTCCCTAGCTTATATTAGATTACCGCAATGACTATTGAAAAAACTGTGCAAGAAATGAAACTTTAAAAAATTTTGACGCATGGAAAAAATTTCAAACTCGACTATCTCATGATTGTCATGAGAATGACCGTGTATGAGCCAAAATGTCATGCTCGAATGAACATTAATTTTGTTGAATAAATTATTGTATCATCATTGTTTTGTTTGTTTGTTTTTTTTTTTAACAGATGAGATGGTGAACATCTATTGCATGTCAGCTGTTCATTTGTGATACATGGTTCATTCACCATCTAACATAGAATTCCTGCTTGTGAATCAATACTACAGTAAATAATTTTTGCCAAATAGTTATTGTGCAGGTGTTGGATACTTTACCTGTTGATCAAATGCAGCTAGCCTTTTCTTTCTCATCTAAAAGTGAGGAGATTCATTCCTTGCATGAGACAGTTACATTTGTTTTCAATAAATTTTTAATTTAGTATATTGTGTATATTTAGTATGTGGACTACCCATTATCATAAAGTTCATAAGCAAAGCCATAAATAAATTACTTATGCTTATCAAATTTACACACAAACATGTTTATTTTAACTCATTCCATAGCGATGTATTGATAATTTAATTACAATTTTTTTGGGGGCATGTTAACGTTGTTCAAGTTTCCGCGGCTATTAAATTTTCACTTCACTGACCAAACCTATATATAAGCCTTTGATGTTCCTCATCACATAAGGTTACCTCTTCTGTGTCAATTACTGTGTCTTCTTTACTGCTTTCGCCTTCTCTCTCGTCCATATTGGCCTACATGTAGGACAAATGATTATAATGATAATGACGACGATCACAGTATTAAAACTAAACTGCATATTATAGTCAGACAGGTTTCTTAAAGGTTTGATTATTTCCATCTTTCCCAAGCAACTGCAGTTTATAGTTGACCTAACTAAAGACCCCTTTATTGTCAAATCCTGCCTGTACTGTATGCTTGCACTTATCTCTCTTTTTCAAGCATGATATTTTTCTTGGGGGAGGTTTGTTTTCATGAGGAATAGGGAGGAGGAATTACAGTTGCCACCTGAACCTTTTTGCTAGTCGACAAAGCACCACAAGTCTCCCATAGGATACAAGCATTGCTCGGCAATCATAATAACCATACCGGTATCAATTCAATTCTGATTGGAATCCTAAAATTAAGACAGCAAAATTGCACTGAAAACGACCAGAAATAAATCTTAGGAAGATCTTTAATGCCTTCTCTTTATTCCTGCTTTCTTTTCTTCTGTCTTCTTCTTCCTGATTAATACAGATAATTACAAAACAAAAACAAAAAAAAGAAAACACCAGAATTACTCATCAAGAAGTGTGTATGTTATGCCTTGTTACCTAAGGTATTTATTAATAGGGTTCTTAAAGTGCTATTATGATGAAATTCGCATCATTCCTATCTAATCCATTTAAAGACACAAACATGTAGTCTGTACAAGAAGAAGAATGCTGTTTACTATTTTCAAATAGCTTTTTTTTCCCAGAGATATTCAAGTTTTTACAATAGCCAAATTAGCCAAGTGATGACGTCTTAAACTTAACCGAATTATGATCTTGTATATGTATCGTGGCAAAAGATATCCCAGCCAATTTGAATCAAAAATGCTTGATTCTTCGCAGTAAGATTCAAAAAGATGTCCTCCAATATATGAGCTGCCAGTTTTGTTACCATGGCAACATACTGGGTTCCAGACCTCCCTGATATTAAAGACTTTGCTTGCCACCTTTGGCTTTCTATTTTGATATTTTGCCAATCATGCATGATCCTGCAAGCATATATATACCTTAGGTCGAGTTTGTTGCCTTGCTAAATGTTTTTCTAGCTTATGATCACCAAAAATATTGCATCTGGTTGAAGGGGATAGGAAAAGAGTGAGTTGCCATGAGAACCGATATTTTTACAGCCAAAGGTGTGCTGCCTGTATAACTATTACCCTACCAAGTTTCAATGATCTCTGCTGCAATTTGACTGAGATAGCTCTATTTATTATTATATACTTGATTTCATGTTGGGTTGAGTAGATGACGTCATCAGTGATCTCCTTTGCATATTTTACATAATTTTCAAACTTTTATAAATATCACCGGAACAATGCGGATATTTCCAAATGGCGTTTTCTATCTTTCCTGAAATTCTATATACTGTACATGTCATAAACCTAAAGATTCAAGGGATAAAAATTTGATAATAGTTGCACTTTAACCCTTTCATTTTTAACAGTTACTTACTGATCTGAAATACTCCTCCTCTTGTTGTTTTCTCAGCTCTCGATCCTGCTGTAGCATTTCTCTACAACAGTAAACAAACAACAATTTAATACAAAAGTACCAGGTATGCAGAAATAATATATTTTAAGAGTGTAAGCAGCTCCAAAAACATGCTTATCAAACTAAAGCTTTCAGATTTATCTGACAATCTAGGAATATATAAAGGCATTGGCAGGTGCAATTTTTATGTAACCATAGCAACAGTGATCGTTTTATGTGTGAAGATATCATGCATTCGCGCTTAAGCTCACTTGGTATTTCATTGGTGCTTACATAATAAGTGTTATTTTACCGGTGCTCCTTGACTGCATCTGCTCCCTGACAAGCCTCCTCTAGTGCCTCATTTAGCTTCGTTAGGAACGTGTTCTCTTTTCCTTTTACATGTTAAAATAGTAGACATCACAACTCATCATGAAAGAGTATAAATAATTCACAAGGTACGATCTAAAAATTGTGCAATCTTAAATTAGTACACATTAGTACATGGCTTTTATTTTCATTGGGTAACAGATTGCTTAAATGATAATAGAAATATGCATCGTACCTGTCAAAATATTTGCAACAACCATCCTTGTAGATGAAAGGGTCGGATGTAGGATGTGAAACTGAACATCACTCTTTTCAGTCAAACGTTTTTGCTTTCCATAAGCTTTTCAAGAAAAAAAAAATGGAGACCTTGATAACATGTGATATATTTACGAACTGGCCTCTTGTTTCCATAAGTGCTAACAATGACTAGATAGCAATGATCATATCCTATACAGTACACCTTCCTTAATGCCTGAATGAAAATACTACATGTATGCAGGTTATGATTACATAGTAAAAAGTTCAAAAGTACATTATGGGACACTTGTGATAACATCGTACGTTAAAGATTACAAAGGTGGCTCTATTCCCAGTGAACTAGAGCGAGTTTCAATTCAGTGTCGTAAAACCAAAACCAAAGTAATTACTTTGGCCAATGAAAAAGGACTGAGACAATCCGGCAAACCAATCAAAACTCGAAGTAATTACACGTAGCCGACACAAAGCGCGGGAAAATGTGCATGCGTGAGCCACGATTGGTTTTGGTTTCACTTCTGATTGGTTGAAACAATGGCGCGAGAACTTTGAACCAATCACTGAGTGAAGTAATCATAAACCAAAGTAATTATCAACTTGTTTGTTGAGCGGTTGAAACCCGAACTCAACAAACAAGTTGATCATGTCAGTTTAGCATTACACTTTTAAACTTTTACCGTTATGTCAGTTGTGTTCTCTATAATATTGTTGGTTCGTTTGAATTTTACGTACTTGTAACGAACATTTAATCTACAAAGAATCATTGTATTGATAGTTATATATATATACGAATTATCTTGTAAAAATTTTAATGTTACACTCACTATGGCTGAAGATGATGTTTGAAACATCGAAACATGTTCCGAAAATTCAAAAGTGTGGTTGTATTTTTTTAAATATTATTTCATTACTACAGAAAACTACGTAATGACTAAATGGCACCATTAATTAAGTGTCCCAGCTCTCAACAGGAATAGCCAACGTACGTAATTATGAGACAAGTGAGTTTTCGAAAAGGTCAATTAAGTTCCATCGTCAGTACAGTGCAAACACCATTTTAACAGAGCTACGTACATTTACTGTTTCCTGACAAAATAATGAGTTGACATTATGATTTCTGAGTTTGCCCTAATAACTACTGTTTGATTGTGATTGTTAGAAGAATAAATATTGCAAAATCACAGATGGATTGTGTGTATCTGCTTGATCAAATGCCGTATGTATCCGCACGGTAAAGGCATTTTTCCAGAACAAACGATGTGAGGTTTTTTTTTTTTTTTTTTACACTAAGCTGCTACCTCTCAAAGAGAAAAAAATTGAAAAAGTCAACTTTTTAGTTACGCACTATTTTTTGACATTATGGGGACCAGTCTGTATTTTTAACACAAAACTGCATTATGAGGACATCTCTACTTTGTGGACTCCAAAGGCAGTTTCTGACCATAAAGTAGAGTTTTAAGGGCTTTTATATGTGGGGACCTGATTTTGGTCCTCACAGAAAGAACGGACCCCACAGTACGTGTGTGTAACTATCTATGTCCACGTCCCCATAAGTAAGCATTGGTAAGTAGACACACACAGACACAAAACATTGCTCAGCCATGACAGGTGAGAGATGACAACGGAGGATCTGTGCTTGAAATCTAACAATGTCGCAAAACTTTCGTCCTGGTTACCTGCTGAACTTTATTTATCTCAATGGCAGTTGTGTTTGTTTCGTTTTCTTTTGTCTTTCTTTTTTGGCAACAACAATGATAATGTTACCCTGCAAGCAGTCTCTTTCGATCTTCCTATATAAGTCGGGAACAGGAAAGAATTAAGACTCTGCCAGCCGCCTCGACATTCTTTGGTTTGCCGCTGATCCAAAGAATTGGATGAGTCAGTCCAGTTTGGACTTGTCAAACCTGCCTTTTCTTTATTTTGCGCATGATCAATCGCCACGCGTCATCAATATATTTTTGAAATTTACAACAGCGTGGCAATTTTTAAATTTCTAAATTCCCATGAGTATTTCCTATGTCTGTTACAGAAACTTGTCTGCCAGAAACCTACAAATTTTTCATTAAAAAAATGAAATGGTAATTTAAAAGTATGAGCTGTCCTAAGTTTCCAATGAAGTGAAATGTCGAGGCGGCTGGCAGAGTCTTCTTTCCTGTTCCCGACCTAAAGAGGCTGTGATCGAGGGTATAATAATGTATAGTCAAACAATATATTATAAAGAAGAAAAAAATGGGTTGATTAGAAATTGTGAAAATATATTGTTCGTGGTTTAGTCTTACGAAGCTCGTTTCATCCCTACCAAGGAACTCGTCAGAGACCTTTCTGCTTGGCAAACTCCTTATAGGCATCTCGCCCAAAGTCCCTTTCGCTAACAAAATGATGACAGCAATCTCGCCTGATATATCTCATAAGGATTCCAGACTGCGCAAATTCACGAGTGAAAATTGACAATAAAGTTGACAGTTACTTGTGAAAATAGATTGTTCGTGGTTTAGTCTTACGAAGCTCGTGTCATCCCGACCAAGGGACTCATCAGAGACCTTTCTGCTTGGCAAACTCGTTAGGCATCGCGCCCAAAGTCCCGTTCGCTAACAACTAACCACGAACAATGTATTTTTACAAGTAACTGTCAACTTTATTGTCAATTTTCACTCGTGAATTTGCGCAGTCTGGAATCCTTATGAGATATAAGGCGAGATTGCTGTCATCATTTTGTTAGCGAACGGGACTTTGGGCGCGATGCCTAATGAGTTTGCCAAGCAGAAAGATCTCTGATGAGTCCCTTGATCGGGATGAAACGAGCTTCGTAAGACTAACCACGAACAATGTATTTTCACTGACAAGTAACTGTCAACTTTATTGTCAATGATTAGAAATTGTCTCGGGCTCGAACTTGACTCGTCCTGCGCTATAATTGTGCATAGATAGCAGTGGAAGAATAGTGAAACAAGTTCTAAAACCATTATCGATATTCTAAAACTGGCACCTTTGGGTCATTTCATTGATTAGCATAACAATTTCTTGCAGAAACTAAAAAAGTCAGCCATTAAATACAATTATTTTTCAGAGTTTTACTTAAACTGGCAAACTAGAGGTAATTTGTTGCTATGTGTGCCACCCTGGGGAAAAATGGTAAACAAACAACATATCAAGCCATCTGTTAGCTTTTGAAGGGAGTTTTTTTCTGAGGAAAAGTAAATGGAAATGGTGAGTAAATTATTACGGCAGAACACGAAGGAACTTGGAAGTTTCCATGTTCCTTTCAAATACAACCTTCAAAAGAACAGAAATTTTTTCGCTTACTGAAAACGTCAAAGAACTTGATGGAAATTTCCACGTTCCTTTTACACATAACATGTAAACGAAACATGGAAATTACCATGTTCTTTTCCCACATAAAATGTAAAAGAACATGAAATTTTCTCGTTTCTTTCGTGTGTAAGATGTAAACGAAACATGGAAATTTCCGTGTTAAGGTTCATCCATAAAGTGTAAAAGACTACGGAAATTTCCATGTTCCCCTTTAAGAGACAACATGCGAAAGAAAGGGACATATACATCTTCCCTTCATAGATCAGTGTAGGATCTAAAAATTCCATGCTGGTTTGAGTGAGAGTTGAGTTTCTACTTTTCTTTCATAGGCATATATCTGAAAGGAATTTCCTCACTATCCACTTTTTTTTTTTTTTCAGTACTAATACTTTACTTACATGCATACACTACTTACAATACATAAATTACAGTGCAATCACACTGATTTGCTTATTTACAATGCAATTTTCTATTATAGAAAAATTACACGTATACATACAAGTTACAAAACTGTTACATTTCTTTTAAATACTCTTTGTTTTTTTGTTTTATAAAATTACTACTTTTTTGAAAAAAAAAAAGATATATAAGTGGATAGAGCTAAATAATAGATATGAAATTAAACGTAAATTAACCTAAACATCAACAGCATATAAAATTACAGTAAAAAAGCCCACGTTCGATAAAATTTCGGAAGTTCTTTTTTTGCAGTCGCGATCTCTTTTAGGATTTCAAGTTTTCCTGTGATGAACAGTAGGAAATTTTGGAAATCTAAGACATCTCCGCGAAGGCTTGTGCAGAAAATGCGATATTTGGCTATCAGTAGACTATAATTTAGGACTTGCCAATGCTTTGTCCTATCATGCCAGCCATATAGTATGTGACTTGTGGATAACGTTATTGTTTCATTTGTTTTTTGGTACCACCAGTCTTGAAACAGGATCCAAAAATCGACTGTTAGTGTGCAGTTTATTAGCAGGTGATGCAGCGTTTGTTCTTCCGTATTGCATAAGTTGCATAAGGGGCTTTCTGAAATGCGGTCTCGGTAGAGTGTAGCGCGGGTTGGAAGCACGTTATGAATCACTTTATATTGAAACATTATTATTTTAACTTCATTTGTGACTTTAAATGGCATAAGATAAACGTTCTGGATGGTACTTTCTGTAAAACCGTGGCGTAGAATTTTCGTTTCGGCAGTGGGAGGAACGAAGACGGTGTTTAAAAGAGAGGAGTAAATAGAACTGGTTTTTAGACTGTTTACAGTGGTGTCGTGTGTGACGTTTGGAATAGGGTTTCTAAGATTAGCTTTCCATTTTTTTGGGATTGCGTTAACTAGGCCATAGTATGTGGTGAAAGGAACATTCAAAAATTAAATTTTATGGCAAATTCATGCCACTTCAAAAAATCCTGATTTTGGTTTAATATGTCGCTTATCTTGGTAATGCCAGCGTCATACCAAGTTTGGTAAAATCAGGCTTTTTTCCTACAAGAATTTTCCTATTATTCCACACTATTTCGTTTTTAGGATTTGATTTGGAATCGCTGCCCGTTGAGATTTTGAACTCGCACCAATAATCTAACACCTTTTTAAAAAATATGGGAAGTTTATCATCAAGGTCTAGTGTACTTGTTGCGAAGTTGCATTTTGTTAGGAAGGCAAGACCACCATTTTTGTGAAAGAACTGGTTAGGAATAATTTTCCGGGAAGCTTGTGACTCGTCTTGAATTCTGTCGATCTAAGCTATTTTGAGCGCTTTTTCCATAGTCTTAAAATTGCACATTTTCAAACCGCCATCTTTTTTCCTTCCAATTATGATGTTTCTTTTGATTTTAGGGGGTTTCCCTGCCCAAATAAAGTTGAAAATTAGCTTATTTATTTCTTGAATATAGTGATCTGGAACAGGGAGCACGGAGGCTGAGTAAATTAATTTAGGTATCCCAAGTGTTGTAACGATGTTTGTCTTTCCATAAAGAGTTAAATTTCTCCGTTGCCAAGTGTTCAGCGTTTTTTGGAGGTTAAGTATTTTTTTACCGAAGTTCAGTCTGTTAGCACTTTCTTGGTTGTAAGAAAATAGGACACCAAGAGCACTGACAGGTTCTTTTGGCCACTTAAAAACAAAATGTTCATCTGTTCTGTCTTTCCATTCGCCTAACCACATTGCTTCGGTTTTAGTTGTGTTTATTTCTAGGCCAGAGTGCTCTTTGAAATCGTTTAACACCTTCAATAGACTCGTAACGGAGTCGAGGTCAAGGAAAAAAACTGTTGTGTCGTCGGCATATTGACTTATTTTAAGCTCTTGCTTGTTGACTTGGATACCTTTGATAGTGGGATCATTTTTTATAGATCTAGAGAGGAGTTCTATACCGAGAACGAAGAGGACGCCAGACAACGGGCAACCTTGTCTGACTCCCCGCTGTAGGGAGAAAAAAGTTGAGGCATGACCGTTATTGAGAACACAGCTAGTAACATTATTATAGAATTTTTTTTTATCCAATTTTGAATGTCGTGGCCGAAGTTGAAGAACTGAAGTGTTTGTAAGAGATAGTTCCATTCAATGGAATCAAACGCCTTTTTGAAGTCCAAGAAAAAGGCAATACCTTTTTGATTTGGCTTATCTGTGTAATGTATTAAGTCGTAGATTAGCCTTACGTTTTCACCAATGTAGCGGCCTTTAACATAACCCATTTGATCAGGGTTTATTAATGTTGGCAAGACTTTTTCTATTCTCTTGGCAATAACTTTAGTGAGAATCTTGTAGTCGATGTTCAGAAGTGAGATGGGCCTTAGATTTTCCAAAATAGTTTTATCTTTGGATTTTTTGGGGATAAGGGAGTTTATTCCTCGTCTTTGGCTTATAGAAAGCATGCCATGCTGAGAAGCAAAGTTGTAGCTGGCTAGCAGGTCATGACAGATGTCAGGCCAGAAGAACCGGTAGAATTCAGCTGGCAGACCGTCGGTGCCCGGGGTTTTGTTATTGTCGAAGTCCTTAAGCGCATTTTTGCATTCTTCTTCATTTACCAAACCCTCACAAGAGCTCTTCTCTTCTTCACTTAGAGCGGTTACATTTTCTGAGATAAAAAAAGGCGAATTTTTGAACTTTTCGGGATTAATATTGGTGGAGCGGTATA
>OX421448.1:16953300-16965800 GCA_949126865.1 Montipora capitata | reverse complement strand
TGATCTTAACCTTAAGAAACGTCGTTGACGCAAGAATAACCGCAAGGATCAAAATGTTTCCTTTTCCTTGTGCTTGTGCTTATGCTTGCGTTCACTTGCGTCGTGTGAAAACGAAACGCAACATAAGCAAAAGGAAATGTGTTAAAAGCCTCATTTTTCATCACCCTTCCAACCTACACCGGAAGTTATCCTTCATAGGTGTGATGTAAAAACAAGTGCTTTTAGGCTTTGAAAAGGTACTTCGAAAGTCTGTGTCCCATGCTGCTTATGAAACTGATGAAAGATTTCATATACCACAACTCTAAGCGCGTTGTATTTGAGACAACTTTCTGGCAAAATGTATTGATAAAGCTTGTATAAAAAACTTTATTCACAAACTTTGTAGAGAGTAATAACAAGAATCAAATTCAAATAAGGACTCACTCTACTGTGAAAAGTATGGTGATCTATGAGACATTCACCGATTTGATCTTATTGGTTTTATTTGCATGCGTAATAGGACTACATGCTGTCCAATATGGAAATAATTGGGTGAGAAAAATGCTGAGGACAGCCAAAGTTGGACGCGGCGTAGGCCGAGTCCAGTTTCTCAATCCGAGGGATTTTTGACTCCAATTATTTCCAAAGTGGACAGCAAGTAGTCCTATTACATATATAGCTAATTAGTTCTAATTGGGCATTGTTCGGTCAAGCTATTATCCTTAAATAAAAGCAAGCTAAAATATTGTGATTTATTTTTTATTTCCAAAATATTGCCTGAATTGCAGAGGAATTCTTCGTTTGCTTCGATTAATTAAAGCGCGAGAGGCATTTTTTTCGCTTTCCGTAACCCTGCGATCTCCTCAAGTTGTTGCCTTGAATTTGCAAAATACTGTAGTTTCTGCGAAAGTTTTTTTTAAAAATGACGGCCTAATGAGCACTGCATGACAGCCAAACTTAATTTCTAGTTCGATTCGTGACTCTCCTGATGCCGTAGAAACCGTTAACGTGAGTCTCCGCGAATCATGCCAATAGCAAAAAACGTCAATTATTTTCCGTAAATACTGGATTAAAAATTTACTATTTCACGGTTGATGGACCATTGGGTGACGAACTTACGTTTTATATAGCAAACAACTGGGAAAGGAAGTGACAATACAAAGGCAATTTAAGTTCCACATGAAACTGATACTGGTCTTTTTTTTTTTTTTTTTTCGCTACCAATCTGGGAATGGCCCACGCCTTTTTCACCCCTAAAAGAGACCATATTTGAAAGATATGAAATATAGATTTTCATATTTCTTCCCGTGCGACCGTAAACGAGACCATCACTACGACATATTGACTGGCGTTTGGTCCAAAACAGCGGGACTATGTGAGACCATAATCCAAAATTTACACCCCTAAGTGAGACGACTAGTATCCCCAGCGGCCCTGCTTTTATTTACGAGTTCCCCACCCCGCATAAATCAACAATTTCGTTCTCAGAGCCTCCTTTACCCTTGTTCAGCGGAACGGGAGTGGGTGTCTCTCAATTAACTGCGTGTGCTTGAAGGGAGGTGGTCAGAAATCAATAACACTTCCTGAGTCTCTCTTTTCTAACCGCTAGTCAAGGAAACGATGGGGAACGAGATTGATCGTGTTGAAATGAACTCACACTTGACGGTGATTTCGCATGCACTACGCTTTCCAGCTTACCAAGAGGTCGGTACTCGGTGGTACTCGTTCCAGTATGACATGTACATTTTCTGGTGGTATGATGTAAGTGAATACAGAGAGCCACAAGAAATCGCTCCGGGACGAAAGTCGCCACGTTATCATTCCACAAGGTCTTGGTGGAGGTTGGAATAGAACCACAAGATCTTGAGGGAGCTTGGAATAGAATCTGGACGATTTGCTTTGGAAGAAGTAATGATTTTAAATTTAATAATTCATGATCAATTTCGAATCAATTGCTATCTTTTCGAGCAGGCACAATGAAGACCTTCGTGGTTTTGTAATGAATTTGAAAGTGTAATTTAAGTGTTAAGAATTTATTTGAAACAATATTTTCATACATGCTCACTCCTGTTTTGTCGACTTTCATAGCCACCTTGCATATAAGGCTTGCCTTGTAGGCATGTGCTTGTCTGTGTATGTACTTGGGAGGCTTATGGTTTCAAGAAAGGTTTAAAATTACCAATCCTATTCAGGGCGTGTAACCCAGCTTCACACAACGTAGCGTTTAATTGACATTGAGAGTCCAAAGGTTGCTATGTTGTTTGACTATCCTGGTTTGAACGCCTTTGTGTTTCTCCTTTCCCCACATTAAATGACACCTTAAAAGGGGAAGTACGGTCTAGAACAAGTTTCTCTAAATTACGAAAACTTTTTCCCAGAAATTCGAAAATAATTGCCGTTTTGTCCAGTTCCCTGTTAAAATGTGACAAGAGCACTTTGAAGTTGCCTCTTTTGTGACTTGGAGAGCGCCATCTTGGATATGACGTGTTATGACGTAGCAATAGTCAACAAACGTGTTCAACCTTACCAAATTCTTCGTTCCCCGATCACTTTCTCAATGTTGTGTGACCTTTCTGCTTCGAGAAATTCAAATGTAAGATGAACTATGGCAACTGTGGCTATAGGTTTTTTGAAGTGTGGTAGATTGTTTTAATCAAATGACTCGTCCCAGCACCACCACCTCCAGTTATAAACAAATAAACTGGCTCAATATTTTGTGACTTCAGGCTGTTGAGGTTTTTCATTTTATTTCTTAATCCATGAAAGCACCCTGTTGTAAGCTTTGTGTTGCATTTTATTTAATGATCTAACTGATTGACTGACGTAATTGATCATCAGATATTTCTGTTGGCTGATTATACATTGTTATATTGCTGATGGACTGTGATATTCAGTAGTTTGGGGATTTGCAGCAAGCTCTGAGGGTACTTGTTCCTTGAACACCTCATCTACTCATGATTTATCTTGCAATTCTAGTTGTATTTCAGCATTCTCTTGATAATTTATAGGGTCATATGTATGTATGACAGTGCCCTGCTTGTTTATTAGCCATTCTAGTGTTTCTGTTACTACTAAATAGCTGATAGAGATGATGTAGTGTGCAGCAAAAGTTGTCTTAACTGCGCAAATGGCTGTAAGAGAAAGATTAGCAGCGAGTCAAAGCTGTAAAATTCTGAACAGGTTCTGAAATTTGAAGCATACTTAAGGAATCCATTCAGTCAGTGCTGCACTGTTATGGCAAATTTTCAACCAATCACGGATGGTAAAAGTGAGACCGCAGTACCAAATTCTGTAAGGGCCTAATGGAGTTAATTAAGAAAATAACACAAACAGCGGTGATAAACATTGTATTCCAACGCATTTTTATGAAACTTGACGTTTCGTATGCTAGTCAACACACATTTTCAAAAGTGACCGTTACAATTTTTAAAAACTATATATATATCGTAAACAATAGGGGTCTGGAACCTAGACTGAGAAAAATGATCTGCAGCAGTACGTGTCTAGACATAATGAAACGTAAGAGCTAAAACAGCAATAACTTCTCACTACTAATATTGACATTAAGGGAAGGCTTTAGCTCTTGAATGAACAAAGTCTCTTTAATTTTGCAGTGAAAGTCAGTTTTTCCGGACGCTAAAATGTCAAAGTGATCCCATTTAATGTCGTGGCCAGTGGTTTTCACATGATCAGCAATGGCTGATGAATGGTCACTTTTAGCTAGGGCCTTGAAATGTTCTGTTTTTCTGTCGGGGAGTCTTCGTTTTGTTTTGCCAATGTAGAATTCATCGCAGTTCCAGCAGACAGCTTTATAGACGACCTTGGACCTCTGAGATCGGTTCAAGCGATCTTTGTATGGAAAAAAGGAGTTGATGCGGCGTGTGTTTTGGAATATGATCTTGAGATTGACGAAAGAGTAGAAATTGTATACGCAGGATTTCAGACGTTTCGTGACTTGGTTACTGTGAAGACCTAAGTAGGGTAACACGATTAAGATATCGGCTTTTTTGGGGACTGTGGCTTGAACAGGGTTATTTGATTCGTTTTTATTTTTGTTCAATACATCGTTAATGTTGAACGTGATAACGCCTTGAGGGTAACCATTTTGCAACAGGAGCTTTCTCAGATCTTTAATAGCGGCCTGTAATAAAGATGGCGAGGAGCAAATTCGGAAGCATCGATAGGTGAGAGTGCGGATGAGGTTGATTTTGTACTTGATCCCACTTGGTGTAAAGGCCTGTTCACGAATGTCTTCTTCCGGTAGACAGATATAGAGAAAGTATTGTCAGGGCAGCGTTTGAGAAAGTCACTGCTTACGAGCCAGAAGGCCCATCAGGCCGGCGCTTATCTCCGGTTTCAGTAGCATTAAGCGACTAGGAGTATTTATACTCCCCCCTGGATGGGATGCTAGTCCATCACAGGGTTACCCCCAGCATTACGCCGGTACCCAATTATACACCTGGGTGGAGAGAGGCACCGTGAGAGTAAAGTGTCTTGCCCAAGAACACAACGCAATGTCCCCTGCCAGGGCCCGAACCCGGACCACTCGATCCGGAGTCGAGCGCACTAACCATGAGGCCACCGCGCCTCCAGCGTTTGAGAAGGATGTCTAAAAATGGAATCTTATTGTCTTCTTCGAATTCAAGAGTAAATTTAATGCTATCGAGTCGATTATTTAGAAAACTTAAAAACTCATTAGCATTGTCCTTGCTGTCAAACATGGTGAAGGTGTCATCTACATATCTGAACCAAAGTGAAGGACAGAATCTGCTGTTCATCAACCATTTCTCTTCAAAGTGGCACATGAAAATGTTAGCCAAAACGGGGCCTAAAGGTGAACCCATGGCTACACCATCAATCTGATCGTAGTATTGGCCATCAATTATAAAATTACTCTTCTTAGTGGCAAACTGCAAAAGATCTTTCAAAACAGAACGAGGTAATTGCGGAGGATCAGGGAGAGAGTACAATCTGTCTAGACAAATCTGTATTGTTTCGTCAAGCGGCACGTTTGTAAAAAGAGAAGTGACATCCAAAGAACACATTATTCCGTTGTTATGTTTGTATGTTTTGGCCCAATCTGCAAAACTAATAAATCTTTAACCATGTGTTGGTTGGTGGAAATTGGTTGAAGTATGCCAACGAGGTAGGAAGCAAGATTGCAATTGTAGGTGTTCACAGAGGAAACAATGGGGCGGAAAGGGCATCCAGCCTTGTGAACCTTTGGCAAACCATATAAAGCACCAGGAGAAGATCCACTGGGTAGAATCTTGTGGAATGTTACGTCATCAATAATTCCGTCTTTTTTGATTTTGCGAAGATATGCAGAAAGGCTCTCTTCTCTAGATTCAGTAGTGAGAAGTTATTGCTGTTTTAGCTATTACTTTTCATTATGCCTAGACACGTACTGCTGCAGATCATTTTTCTCAGTCTAGGTTCCAGACCCCTATTGTTTACGATATATATATATAGTTTTTAAAAATTGTAACGGTCACTTTTGAAAATGTGTGTTGATTAGCATACGAAACGTCAAGTTTTATAAAAATGCGTTGGAATACGATGTTTATCACCGCTGTTTGTGTTATTTTCTTAATCAAGCTACGATGGCCTAAGAACAAGAGTTTATACGATAATGGGGTTAAACTTAGGATAAGACCTCAAGTACGCATTGCGGACCTGTTTTTTGTTTGTTTTGCTCAAAATGAGAGCTAAGAAATACTTTTTTTACTCCGTTTGCCTAACTTTTTTTGGGCGTGCCTCGACAGTAGCAAGAAAATTTTGCCCATATGTCACAAACACGTAATCACGATGAGTTTTCGTAAACTTAAGGGGGAATATCACCAGCTTGTGCTTTCAGAAGTTTGTTTCAAGCACGTACAGGTAATTTGTTGGAGGTCTTGTTTGAAGTTCGTCCTTTCTTGGTTGCCGTATTTTGCCGATTCTTGTTCCAAGCAAAGCTGGCGTGTTTTAATGAAGTATATCAAGACTTGAATGACCTCGTTCTCAGAGATAAAGTGGAATAAAGTACAAGTTTCCTAACGATCTGTCACATCACGAGCTAGTTCGTCTGTGATTTCTAATTTTATCGTGATTCCTATCCACTGGGTTTTGCAGCTTTTGAAGGTTGACGCTGAAATAGCTTTTTTCCTTTTCCGTTTGCTGCTGAGGATTTGCTTGTTTTCTTTAAAACTCGTGCAATTCAAGACAAAATGATTGCCTAACTGTTGAATTCCACAGTAAATTTCACTTCGCTATTCATGCGATATCATTTTTTCGCGCGAAATTTACTAGTTATGCAATGAATTTTCCTTTCGAGTGTTTTCACGTGACGTCACGGCGGCCATGTTGGTGTACCTAAGCAATGAAAAGGCGGCCATGTTGGTATACCCAACTAATCCTCCGGGAATTGAACTCTACTATCTTGCAAACGTTTTCTTTTGTCTCGGTGGAAAACAAGTTTACTATATAAAAGAAAAAGAAGAAAATTACTTAATTAAGCAGTAGCCAGAAACACCAAAACGCGGACAATTCGAAAACCTTTTATTTTCACTAACCATACAGCCAGTAAGATTAAATAAGCCGGGAGCTCCGCTTTTAGGCTTGGCTAAATCTATATATTATCAATAAGATTTTAAAAAAATCGCTCTTTCCGGGTTGATTTGCAGGTTCAACAAAAATGCGAACCAAGCCATGCTGTAAAAGTTATTTTGGTCTCGGGCCCGTGGTCATACATTCAATGATAACCATGCATGATCAGGTGTCCTCCTTAAAATAGGCCAGGCATCATGAACACGGCCTAAATTTAGATTGAAAAAAAAAAAAAAAAAAAAAAAATATATATATATATATATATAAAAGTAGAATGATAAAGATTGAGTATCCAACGGTGATGCCACTTGCGAGGAGGATCCAAAAGGATACAAAACGTCTTGACTCAGATAAGTTAATAGGAAGAACGAAAAAATGAGTCGCTGGCGAACTTCTCACAGGTCTGGTATATTATAATCTCGTGTAAACGTTTCGCCCTTCGGGCTTCTTCAGTACACGCTAAAAACTAAAAACTAAAAATACCTGGTACAACTGAACTTGCGCTATTTATACAAAACTATGAACCAAAAGGTGTAAAATGTTTAAAATTACGAAAAAATTTATAAAAAATCACAATAATATGTCATGTAATACTTGCGGTTGAAATACATCAAGTGGACAATCCGTGAGATAAGAAATAGTTAGCTCTATTCCGAAAAAGGCGTTAATCACCAGACATCGAAACTAATAATTTAAAATAAACAACAGGACTTTGTAAAACATGCAATCAGGTGGCGAAATGATGAGCCCAGGGCCCCTAAAAAGTAATAGAATCCCTGAACAGGGCCTGTGAGAATGCCGATCTGCACAGCGTAACTGGAAAAAAAGCCCAACTGGTTGCACAATTACTCCAGTGAATGATTAATTAAACCTTATTCTATTTTTGGAATTAAACTCGGATCTTTTGTTCAAGCCGTAAGGTTGGAGGGTGCATAACTGTGCGCACCAAAAAGCCTCTCTTGTGAGTAAAACCTTGTCCATATCATCAGTAGTGTCATTAGCAATTTTTTCAATAACAATGAACTCAAAGTCAGACATGTGATGTTCTTTTCTATTGAAATGGACGGCCAATTCACACGTGGCCTTGTTGGTCAACATAGCCGATTTGTGATTACGAAATCTGACCTTGAATTCATTCGATGTTGAACCTACGTATTGAATCTTGCATGTTTTACAGGTGACTAAATAGATGACATTCTTCGACCTACAATGTACATCCTGTCTAATGGAGTAAAAACGGCCTGTACAGGCGCTGTGAAAGATCTTATTTTCAACAAGATAATGTTTGCATAGATCACATTTGTTCTTACATTTAAAACATCCTACGGGAGTGTTATTGCTGTAATGGGTTTTTTTAGGCCTTGCTAGAATCTCTTTTATGTTTTTGGGTCTTCGATAAGAAGGAATAATTGACCCCTTTGGGAAAATCTGGGATAGCAATGGCGATTCATAAATAAGATGACTAAATGATTTGATGATTTTGGTGATGTTTGGTAGATGAGGGTTGTAGTCGACTACCAGAGGAAAGACGATTTTTTTGTCTTTCGGTTTCGAGGCGAGTAAGTCCTCCCTGGGTAGACCTTTTGCCCTTAAAAATTGCTTATTGACTTCCGCTGGATTATAACCTCTCTCAACGAGATATGTCTGGTATTCATCACTACGTTGGTCAAATTTTTCAATAGTTGAACAGTTTCTGCGAATCCGGGTGGCAACTCCAAATGGGATTGCCTTAGTGCAATGCCTTGGGTGAGCACTGTTACGTAATAAGTACATATGATGGTCAGTAGGTTTAGAATATACATCCGTTTGAATAAACCCGTCAACCAATGAAAGTGTGAGATCTAAGCCGTTGAGAGAGGTTTCAGATGATACTACAGTAAAATTTATGGTGGGATACAAAGCATTAATGAAATCAGTGAAATCATTAAGTTTAGTGGCACCTTGCGTCCATAGATCGAAAATGTCGTCTCTATACCGCCACCATAATCTGGGTTTGATTGTACCGGACTTAGCCTTTTGGTCAATAACTCCCATTGCTAAATCAGCGTAACTACAAGCATTTTTCGGGCCCATAGCCGTTCCATGAATTTGTAGGAAATGTTTGCCTTGAAAGTTGGAATTGTTGTGTTCAAGACAGATCTTGACAGCTTCAACAATACATGGAGTGGATGGGACCTGAATTTCACGCGAATTGAGAGCATCGGTAACAGCTTTAATTCCCAAGTTGTTATCGATGTTTGGAAACATCGAGACAACGTCCCAAGAAACGAGAAGAGTACCTTTGGGGAATGGCCCGTCCTTATTTAGATCTTCGATTTTTTGCAATAAATGAGTTGTATCTTTGACAAAAGAGGGCAACTTTTGAGCTAATGGTTTGAGATAGTATTCTGTAAAAGCTGAAAGATTTTCAATAGCTGTCCCGCAACAAGATGCAATTAACCGTAAGGGATTCCCTTCTTTATGTGTCTTAATTGTGCCGAAGGCCTTGCCCGGTTTAGGTTTGTTGTTAACAACCCAGTTAGCGATGTCCTTATCGATTTGTCCCTCGAGTAGCCACTTATTACTCCACTTACTGATGCTGTGAACGGAGTTGATGCTAGGATCCGAATTTAATGTTTCATAATGGAGTGGGTTTTCTAGCTGGCCAAGCATTTTATCAGAATATTCTTTTTGGTCAAGGATCACAAATTTAGATCCTTTATCCTGGATTTTGATGACTTGTTGATCTAATGAATCTTTGTTTCCTAAAGTTAAGAAAGTGTCATCGTGGAAAGCCCCAGTTTCTAAATTCCCGGAGGTTGAGTTGTTTCTTGAATCGGTAAAGAACGATTTATTTAATCCTAGCAATTTTTCCATTGTTCCTGACAATCTCACGGCAGGCGAGAGAAGGGCCCTTTCAAAACTTAAACATAAGATCAACAAGTCATCAAAATCCAGGATAAAGGATCTAAATTTGTGATCCTTGACCAAACAGAATATTCTGATAAAATGCTTGGCCAGCTAGAAAACCCACTCCATTATGAAACATTAAATTCGGATCCTAGCATCAACTCCGTTCACAGCATCAGTAAGTGGAGTAATAAGTGGCTACTCGAGGGACAAATCGATAAGGACATCGCTAACTGGGTTGTTAACAACAAACCTAAACCGGGCAAGGCCTTCGGCACAATTAAGACACATAAAGAAGGGAATCCCTTACGGTTAATTACATCTTGTTGCGGGACAGCTATTGAAAATCTTTCAGCTTTTACAGAATACTATCTCAAACCATTAGCTCAAAAGTTGCCCTCTTTTGTCAAAGATACAACTCATTTATTGCAAAAAATCGAAGATCTAAATAAGGATGGGCCATTCCCCAAAGGTACTCTTCTCGTTTCTTGGGACGTTGTCTCGATGTTTCCAAACATCGATAACAACGTGGGAATTAAAGCTGTTACCGATGCTCTCAATTCGCGTGAAATTCAGGTCCCATCCACTCCATGTATTGTTGAAGCTGTCAAGATCTGTCTTGAACACAACAATTCCAACTTTCAAGGCAAACATTTCCTACAAATTCATGGAACGGCTATGGGCCCGAAAAATGCTTGTAGTTACGCTGATTTAGCAATGGGAGTTATTGACCAAAAGGCTAAGTCCGGTACAATCAAACCCAGATTATGGTGGCGGTATAGAGACGACATTTTCGATCTATGGACGCAAGGTGCCACTAAACTTAATGATTTCACTGATTTCATTAATGCTTTGTATCCCACCATAAATTTTACTGTAGTATCATCTGAAACCTCTCTCAACGGCTTAGATCTCACACTTTCATTGGTTGACGGGTTTATTCAAACGGATGTATATTCTAAACCTACTGACCATCATATGTACTTATTACGTAACAGTGCTCACCCAAGGCATTGCACTAAGGCAATCCCATTTGGAGTTGCCACCCGGATTCGCAGAAACTGTTCAACTATTGAAAAATTTGACCAACGTAGTGATGAATACCAGACATATCTCGTTGAGAGAGGTTATAATCCAGCGGAAGTCAATAAGCAATTTTTAAGGGCAAAAGGTCTACCCAGGGAGGACTTACTCGCCTCGAAACCGAAAGACAAAAAAATCGTCTTTCCTCTGGTAGTCGACTACAACCCTCATCTACCAAACATCACCAAAATCATCAAATCATTTAGTCATCTTATTTATGAATCGCCATTGCTATCCCAGATTTTCCCAAAGGGGTCAATTATTCCTTCTTATCGAAGACCCAAAAACATAAAAGAGATTCTAGCAAGGCCTAAAAAAACCCATTACAGCAATAACACTCCCGTAGGATGTTTTAAATGTAAGAACAAATGTGATCTATGCAAACATTATCTTGTTGAAAATAAGATCTTTCACAGCGCCTGTACAGGCCGTTTTTACTCCATTAGACAGGATGTACATTGTAGGTCGAAGAATGTCATCTATTTAGTCACCTGTAAAACATGCAAGATTCAATACGTAGGTTCAACATCGAATGAATTCAAGGTCAGATTTCGTAATCACAAATCGGCTATGTTGACCAACAAGGCCACGTGTGAATTGGCCGTCCATTTCAATAGAAAAGAACATCACATGTCTGACTTTGAGTTCATTGTTATTGAAAAAATTGCTAATGACACTACTGATGATATGGACAAGGTTTTACTCACAAGAGAGGCTTTTTGGTGCGCACAGTTATGCACCCTCCAACCTTACGGCTTGAACAAAAGATCCGAGTTTAATTCCAAAAATAGAATAAGGTTTAATTAATCATTCACTGGAGTAATTGTGCAACCAGTTGGGCTTTTTTTCCAGTTACGCTGTGCAGATCGGCATTCTCACAGGCCCTGTTCAGGGATTCTATTACTTTTTAGGGGCCCTGGGCTCATCATTTCGCCACCTGATTGCATGTTTTACAAAGTCCTGTTGTTTATTTTAAATTATTAGTTTCGATGTCTGGTGATTAACGCCTTTTTCGGAATAGAGCTAACTATTTCTTATCTCACGGATTGTCCACTTGATGTATTTCAACCGCAAGTATTACATGACATATTATTGTGATTTTTTATAAATTTTTTTGTAATTTTAAACATGTTACACCTTTTGGTTCATAGTTTTGTATAAATAGCGCAAGTTCAGTTGTACCAGGTATTTTTAGTTTTTAGTTTTTAGCGTGTACTGAAGAAGCCCGAAGGGCGAAACGTTTACACGAGATTATAATATACCAGACCTGTGAGAAGTTCGCCAGCGACTCATTTTTTCATTCTTCCTATATATATATATATATATATATATATATATATATATATATATATATATATATATATATATATATATATATATATAAAATTCTCAACCTCGGATAATGCAATTCTCGTTCTCTGATTGGTTCACTCAATCTCGGTTATCAGCTCATATACCTTAGTTTGACCTTATATGGTAAATGATTGCGCTTAGCGTTGCTAAACTAAAAACGTTTACGCCAGAAAGCGAAATTTCTAGACCCAGTTGGCTGGCCCGGTTTCCGGGATTTCCTCTTCCCTCTAATCCTCTATATAAACTTCGATGTGTTCATATGAGAGGCCGGGCTGGCTCGGTTGCCGCGATCTCGGTTTTTCCAACCGTAATCGCGGTAAGCCGGCTGGAAATTTAGCCATGTCAACACTTCAGCCTGGTTATCGGGATGAAAATAATGCAATGCATTTTCGTAATAGAACGAACATTATCGAAATTTTACTTCCGGGTCTGCCGTTTTCCGCGCGGTATGAAGCTCGGAATACTTCCCGTTGATAGGTAACGTAAGGTCAAAAGAAATTTGAGGTTGCTTAAACAAAACAAAAACAACCGAGAAACAGACCTTTTCACGGTTTCTGACGCCATATTGGTTTGGGGGCAAACACGGCTTAAATTACATTGAATGTATG
>OX421448.1:16930800-16948300 GCA_949126865.1 Montipora capitata | reverse complement strand
TCGCCTCTTTGAGTTTCTACATTACCACGGTCTGCGTAATGGTGGAACATGCAAGTTCCTACCGAGGACTCTTTCAAAGGTCTACTGTAATTCGCTAGATTTTTTATTTTCTTTGCTATAGTTTTCAGAGTAGTTTCAAAATGTGATACCGATGAAGGGTTATTTCAAGAGATTATCAAGGTAAGAGAGAGAGAATCCCCCATATAGACTTTCTACCAAAGGTAATCCCTCTTAAGTTATTTTTAGACATTTCTTCCACGGACGTTACTCGCACGTTGCGTGGATGTTTTCGTGGAGGATTTGTTTATGTTTCGTTTCTTTTCGTTTCAAAGGGAAGGAAAACCTCCAACGCTGTGAGGATGTCTTCTTTGATATTTTAATTATGAGCTAAGGTGCTTCGACTGTCACTATGTTTTAATACAATTTGAAACTTAAATAGGAGTTTCAATATAAGAGACAAATTTACCCCGCACAAACAATAACAACTGAATGAATGGCAGGGAAGTTTGTAGAAACACGAGTGTAAAGCGAACAAACGCCGAAACACAACGCAACCAGATGGTCGAAAGTGCAGATAGGCACTTGCCGCCAAGGCAGCAAAAAGCAGGTAAGGAACAATGGCAACAACGCCGGAGAGAACGTAGATTAAAAAACGACTTTATATTCAACCTACGAATCTAGATTCATTCAGTTTGTCTACCACTGTCAGAAAGATCCAAACAGAATATGTGAGACAGCGTCAAAATTCGAGAAGAAACTCTAAAAATTGGCCGTTGTCGTTCACGTTTTCTCGAATGTGCAGAATGTGGTCATTAAACGTTGTTTTGTACAGAACGGCAATGAAATGAACAGAATTATAACCCTCGCTTACACAGCCATTGTACTCGTTCGTCGTTGCCGTTGAGGTTTGCTTAAAACCGACCGGGTGAAACGGCAAAATAATGAACAGCCAAAGAGCACAAAGCAAACGAAGGCCCAGCCGAACAAAAAGACAGCTGAGAGTACAGAAAACATCTCTGCTACGAAGCATCTTTTGAAAATCAAAACATATAAACGACGTTTCACCAAATTAGCCACCATTTCTGTCAGGTAGTTTCGAGAAAATCGCTTGGGCAGTCCACGCGTCGCGCAAGTAAAATCCTCGGAAGAACTGGGCACCCTGCCCTAAAATAACTTAAGAGGGATTACCTTGGGTATAAGGCCTATAGAGCGTTTCTACGTGACGTCACGGCGGCCATGTTGTTGTTCCAAAACAAAGGAATGGCGGCCATGATGGTGTATAAAACTAATCCTCTGGAATTTGAACTCTATTTTTATGCAAATACTTTCTTTTGTTTCAGTAATCTAATATGGCTGCTGGTCATGTGAGTGAAAATGCTCCATATGGGGGGTTTACTCCCTTACCTTGATAATCTCTTGGTTATTTGCAAAATGTAGCTGGATTATGAGGCCATAAAATTGTGGTAGTAAGCCATTTCCTTAGTGAAATTTGCATAGCTCTTTGAGAATTGTTGTGATAATGAACCGTTATAGTCGGTTGATCGTACTTTAGATTGGGTATGCTTAAGCATAGAGGGGAAATAACTGGAATACTGTCAGGTTGAGTTGCACGTTCAAATGCATGTTTGGACTGATCTCGTTGCTATTTTAATGGTTTTGACACTAAGGAAACTGGGCTGTGCTAAACCCAGTGATTAGTATAACTGTTTTTGGAGAGATTGTAAAGTTTGGAACGCCAAATCTGTAACTCAAGGTAGATTATTTTTGGCTTTATGAGAAATTGACTGCATTGTTGATTTTCATGTTTATCAAAGCTTAATTTGAGGTATCAAAATTCTTGAAGTATATTAATTTTGGTCAACATTGTGCTTTATGATTTTGAAAGTACTGTATTGTCCCGGGAGCGGGGGAGAAAAGTTTGGTTCTGACGTACGAAATTGCCCCGCATAGCGGGGAATTTGCTTCAGTTAGAAGGCAGGCATGGTCTAATGCCCCGCTATTCCCCGGGTATGGGGGTGCGGGGCTTTCCACTGACTAGTTCAATAGTTTGAAAAATAACCAGGCCTTTTATTCCACGGCTGATGTTTTTCCTTCTCTTTAATTTGACACGGTTAAAATCCAACGTTTCGTCGCGCCGTAGTAAAAAAAGAAAATCGAGCGGTCAGTACTCGGGGTTCGGATGGGAAAATACTTGCAAGGATTACTTGCAGGATTAGCCAATCCAATCCAATCAAATCGAGGCGAGTAGTCGTCAGTCACACGAAAAGTCTTAAATCGTCACGATTAGTAAGCGTCTCGCTTCGATCGAACGCAATGAACGGATGACAATCACAAAGTTCCCCCTAAATCTGCTGTTCAAGAAAACATAAAACGGTTGTGATTACCCTAACTTTGAAAAAATTCGAAAGCTATTGTTCACTGGATTGTTGTAGATACATAGTTGACGCTTAGGCTTAGCAGGGCACTTACTGCACGACGCTTATTGATCCAATATCTGCGTGCATCTAGAGATTAGATGCAATCCTGAGGAAAAATGCAATCAAAAAGACTAAAATCACTCTTCAAGACTTTTTTTGGTCAATGATAATATTCTTAAGAGATACAACAGCAGGAACCCATGACCCGGAGCCTACAGCTCCCGTAGTGGGCCTATGTAACGGCATTTTTACAGACCGATCTATTTTTAGACTATCTTTTCCGGAAAAAACAAAGGCAGTTCCAGTTCGGTGACCCTATGACGTCAGCTTAATTTTTTGTAATTGGTCAACCTCGTTCCCAGGGTCTCTCTTGTCTGCCTCCCTTGGTCATTGGAAGAAAGACCCTGGTTGCAGCTGGTCACGTGACCATCCAGTACCTGGGTGGTAAAAAAATCTGCTGGAAGGGTGGGGTAACAGGGTTTTTGATTGTCACAGTGACAAATTTACTAAGGGCCGATTTACACGATACGATTTTGTCGCATGCGACAAGCTCACAACAGGCCTACAACATGACTTACGATTGTCGCAGCGTTTTAAAACATGTTTTAAAATGCTACGACATTTTTTCTGACGTACACAACAATCGTAAATCAGGTCGTGGGCCTGTCGTAAGCCGTTGTCGCATGCGACAAAGTCGCACCGTGTAAATCGGCCCTAAGGCACTTAGAGAGCGGTATGTCGCTTGACTCATTAGTTTTCGCACTAAAGTCATGTTTCAAAACCAAACACCAAAAACGTTTTTTTACTCTGCTGACTCAAGTTCCCACTGGGAAATAACCGGCGAATCCGCGTCGATTCCTTTCTTTACTCCTAGCACGCTGCTTCCACACCTCTCGCTCTCAATTTAGAAATCTGATCATACATCAAAGCGTTCAAAGGTGAAACACTGACGTGGTTGCACGTGTTTCCTTTCTTTCCCTCAAAAATTGTGGCAGAACTTGGAAAACTAAGGATTTCCCGTAGCCGTAGAAAGAACAGCAACTAAATATTTCTTTAAATATAAACTTTCCAGGCATATGACTTGTTTCACTTTCATAATTATATCGTCATAGCCAGCCGAAAGTAGCGCCTTCTGAACACATCTCAGAAACTCGAGCGCCATTTTGAAACAAACAATTGTTCAACTTCACCTTCCCCTGGATGGTATTTTATCGTCCTCTCGACCAAATTTACTTGAGCACCCACCTACCCTGCGGTTTTGGATGGATAGATGGTCACGTGGTTTTCGGGCTCTTGTGGGAGTCTCATTCGCGGGAAATTCAATCTAAAAATAAATCGGTCTGTGAAAACGCCGTTACACGAACACAGTAGAGTTGTAGGCTCCGGGTCATGGGTTCCTGACGACAGCTTACACCTTTTACCCATCCCCCTTCCTCGGAAAATATAAAAAAAAAAATTCTCGGAAATTTCGGGGTAAATTGACACTCATTTAAGCTATTTTTTTTTCTTTTTTAACATGATCACCATGGATTTAGAGCAAGATGTTTCTGGTCTTGCTCGGGTCTTTTCGCACTTTGAGCATTTGTTGCGATACATTCACTTACATGGAGAACCAAAGCTGAAAAGAAAAAAAGCTGACTCGGAGCAACTTCAGAGACCTTGCTTCCCCGAGCAAGATAAAAGGACTGCTTACAAAAAGCGTAAAGAAAGAAAAATTTCGGCCAACTAAAACTCCCTTGCAGAATCTTTCCCCGTCACTTAAAGTTTAAATGACCAACTTCAACTGGCAGAAGCTATGTAGAACGATCGAACAAGCACAGGTTGAAAGCCATCTTTGTTTACATCGCAGCGCGCGGTTGGGAAAATGGATACTACAATTTTCAACAGCCAATCAGACAAAAGTCTCCTTTGTTTTGTCCCTGTCTTTTTAGGTTCAATATGAGCTACTTCAGTTAGTTTTAATTTTTCTGGTGCTAGCTTTTTTCATGTATACCTGTGGCCAACTTGTTTCCCCTGTTTTCTGCTCCAAAACACTTTCTCCGACTGCAACGACTACTGTAAGGAACAAGTTCGATGTTTGACTCAAGTTTACATCAGCAATCACAGCATAAATAACGCACTACGCAGGAAGAAGAAAAGTGAAGTGCATCATTGTGAAATCTTGAGAAACACATTAGAAAGATGCTGAAGCAAAGAGTGTTTGACTTTCCCCGATTTTCAATACTAATATTAATATTTGTTTTTTTTTTCTGGCAGCAAACTATTCGATGACGACAAGTGCAACTCAAATGCCACGTATGTATTGAAAACCTTTTTATTTCAATTCTTTAAGATAAACGGCTGACAATTCAAACCTTTTTTTTTAAATCTCTGGCGCCTTTAGCAATCAGTTCACTCTAAACATAATACAATTTTACCAATGAGATCATTCTCATATATATGTGAAACTTGATATTCGTAAAACAGTGCTCAATACATAGAAGTAGAGCGAAGTATCTATGGAAGGAAAAAAACAAAACAAATAAACTACAAGTTCATCCCTACAAGCCTCTTTCATGGTCGCCCACTCATCACGGGATTTAATGAGAATAAACTTTACCATCGCTTATATACACTATAGTTTGTCTAATTTATGCAGCGGAAATCGACAGTTTAGTTATGTTTCTGTGGCGGCAAGAAGACACGAGTTCATTACGTTTGTTTAGTCTTGTTAGTTCGGGTCGGCAGATGATTAGAAATTTTTCTTTGAGGCAGAGGTTACATATTTCGCTTGAGCTGTTGTACGGGGAGTGCGATGAGAGAATGCGCCAGGAAATAAAGTGTTCGATGTTGTTGTCTTTGAGGGTCCAGATATGCTTGCTGAGTTCAGAAACCATAGGCAGCCCAAGCTCGCGTCACTACCGACAGCCGTTGAGAATTTAAACGCGTTATAAGACTTTGTATGGGAAATAAAATACCGTCGATTATGAAGCCTAAAAAATGCTCGATTTAACGTTCATTCAATAAAATGAATAAAAATGACTCACCTCTGGTGTATTCTTGTGCCTTTTGGAGCTTATTTTACCGTTTCGGGAAGTCCGTGTTTTCAATGTTCTAAGACGAAGTCAAGGCTGCACACTAAGATTTCGACCGTTGTCAGCTCAGAGGCGGTTTGCGACTCAAAAATCCATCCCAGCCGCGATTTTTTCACGCAAAGCTAAAGCCACTTCATTTGCGAACCTCCGTGAATGTTTCGTCGAGAAAAATCCCCACGCACTTGGCTGGAAATGAGCATTTTCTGCTTCGATTCCACGATAGCTGATGAATTTAACAGCTGCTGATAACCAGACAGGACACGGAGCTTGGGTCCGAGGTTAAATTAACTCCACCCGATGAGGTACAGTCATTTCATGTACAACACTTACCCCATCACCACAGCGTCACTCGTAACCATGGAGCTGTTCGAGAAGCCGCTATGGGTATGGGGTAAGTGTTGTACATGAAATGACAGTACCTCATCAGAGAGTCAATTAGGTACATCCCTTGAGCCAACAACGTATCACCCCCAGGAGGATCGCAAATGGATTCACAGTCCAAGTTGAGGAGAAATCGAGAGAAAGTTACGGGAAACTCAACACTGGACAACTTCTGGGGAAAACTGTAATTGCCCTGAGCGGGATTTGAACCCACTCAGGGCAATTACAGGGTAATTGCTCTGGGCAATTACAGTTTTCCCCAGAAGTTGTCCAGTGTTGAGTTTCCCGTAACTTACCAATTGCTGGATTAGGATGGAGAGCGAGTGAGACAATGAAAACGATTTTGATATATATACGAGATTAGTGACATGAATTTACATATGCTGGGAAAAAGATTGTGTGCAATTACAACACTAAATACAAGGCTAACACATGAAACGGAGACCGAGAACAAAGGGCAGAAAATAGGTGTTGATTACAGGCAAAGAAAGAAACAAAACCGTAACAATTGGATTTGCTGGTCAAAGAAACATAAACTCTTTAAACAGCTATTCCAGTACGTCCACAGGGCAGCAAAAGGACAGGTCCTTGAAACTCAGCAGGTACATCGATTCATGTGAAGGACGTAATAAACCTGTTCTTGAAAGCCAAATACCTACGTCAAGAACTGTTCCACAGCAGGATGAAAATGGAGGCAAAAATGTGTTCACTGGAGCTGTTTTTAACAACTGCCAGTTCACCTTTACTGCTGCTGATGCTGGCTACGCTATCGACCATGCCGCAATTCCAGTGAAGAAATTGAAGAAAATCCTGCCCCTCATAGATAGCGCCGACGAACTATGAACCGACGTTTGTTATTCCTCTTTATCAGAACTGAATTTCCGCTACTCGTTGACAACACTTTCTTGATTTTGATACTTTTTTGAAGTAAGATTTTTAAGCGTTGTTTTCGATGAAAGAATTGTTTTCAACAATGGTGCCTGCCCGAAAAGGTTTTACTGGCACTCCAATTATCTGTCATTTATCTTTGCATTTTATCCAATCAAATAAAGGACATTTGGCTGCATGGCTTCTTGTACTGTTTTCATCGGTCGCATGCACACTGATTATGCTCTTTTTCAATAATCTTACCCAATAAAATTGAAGCAGAATAATACCTTTTTGTAGTGGAATAATAAATCTCTTATTCGTTGGTTTAACATATAATACTCGCAGACATTTTGCTCATTGCTAGTATTTTTCGTCGAAGAAGATGGGAACTCTTCTCGTTTAAAGTCTTTAATTCAGGTGGACGTTTCGCCCATTCGGGCTTCTTCAACTCTAAAAATATCAATACTCCTAATACTATGATAATATTTTCAGTGTTGAAGAAGCCCGAATGGGCGAAGCCTCCACCTGAATTAAAGACTGCAAACGAGAAAAGTTCGAATCTGCTTCTATTTATTTAACATATGATAATTAATTTAAAGAAGAAATGTTCTGTATCCACTGGATCCTTTTCTCCAAGGCATCATCATCGTTGGCAAACCAACATCGTTCACACATCTATACATGTATATATAAGTGGAATGATAGAAAATAACTAGCCAACGATGATGTCACTTGTGAGGAGGATCCAACTCAGGATACAAGACGTTTGGACTCAAATGGAATAAATACATAGAATGAAAAAGTTGAGTCTCCATCCAACTTCTCACAGGTCTTGCCTGTCACCGCCTGCCTAGATTAGCTCGCTATTTGCAGGCGGTGTTAATTGTAAGTAATTTTCTGGAAGACTTAATAAACTTGAACTTGAACTTGTGTTATTTAATACTGTGTAAACGTTTCGCCTTTCGGGCTTCTTCAGTACACGTTAAAAAATTACCTGGTAAAAGCTAAGATTGATGCTGCGTTATTTATACAAAATTATGAGACAAAAGGTTTGAGAAAAAAAAAGTTGTATAAAAAAGTGTGAAAACGCGAGAAATATGACCGAAGTAGTAATGAATAACAGACATATCTCGTTGAGAGAGGTTACTATCCATCAGAAGTCAGTGAGCAATTTGAAAAAGCCAAAGCTCTATCTAGGGGAGAACTACTTGCCTCAAAACCAAAACACAAAAAATTCCTCTTTCCTCTTGTAGTCGATTATAACCCTCATCAAAGCGTATAGTCATCTTATCTATGAATCGCCATTGCTTTCCCAGATTTTCCCAAAGGGGTCAATTATTCCCTCTTACAGAAGACCCAAAAACATTAAAGAGATCTCAGCAGGACCTAAAGTATCTAATTACAGCAATAATAATAACACTCCCACGGGATGTTTTAAATGTAGAAACAAATGCGATCTACGTGAGAATTATCTTGTACAGAATTATCTTGTACAGAATAAGATCTTTCACAGCGCCCGCACAGACCGTTTTTACTCCATTAGACAAGAATTAAATTGTAAGTCGAAGAATATCATTTAGTTAGTCACCTGTAAAATATGCACGGTTAGATACGTAGGTTATACATCAAACGAATTCAATGTCAGATTTCGGAATCGTAAATCGGCCATGCTGACCAACAAAGCCACGTGTGAATTCGCGCCCATTTTAACAAAAAGAACACCACATGTCTGACTTTGAATTCATTGTCATTGCGAAAATTGTTAATGGTACCATTAATAATATGGATAAGGTTTTACTCACAAGAGAAGCTTTTTGGTGCTTGCAGTTAATTTTAAAAATAGAATAAGGTTTAATTAACAGTTTGCATTTTGACACATTCTGCCAATCATCGGAGTAATTGCATGCAGTAATTGTGTAACCAGTTGGCCTTCTCTTCAGCGGCGCTTAATTTTGTAAAAGTCTGAATTCTTAGAGGCTCCTTTTAGGGATTTTATCACAATTATCCATTCCATCATGATTGCATGATTTATAAAGGTCCTTTTGTTAATCCTTAATCTCCGTGTCGGGCAAATTAAGCTAACTTCGAGCCACCGCGCACAGGTGACTCAGTTGGTTGAGCACCGGGCTGTCATGCGGGAGATCGTGAGTTCAACTCTGGCCGGACCAACACTCAGGGTCTTTAAATAAATGAGGAGAAAGTGCTGCCTTTGTAATCACATTTGCAAATGGTTAGACTCTCTAGTTTTCTCGGATAAGGAAGATAAACCGAAGGTCCTGTCTCACAACCTTTCAATGTTCATAATCCTGTTGAACGTAAAAGAACCAGCGCACTTGTCGCAAAGAGTAGGGCATGTAGTTCCCGGTGTTGTGGTCTGTCTTCTGTGTTGTATCATGGTTGGGAGGGTTAATGCTCTGAGAGGGCCGTTAGTTAGAAAATTATAACAAGCTATTACGTCTCCCTCTTTAAATAAGGATATTGATTGATTAAGAGTTAGCTTTTTCTTTCTCATTTTTTCATTTTTTTATTTCACTTATTGTTTACTTAATGAGTTTATTTGTAACTTAGATTTTTATCCAATTTTATTTGTACATATTACGTAATACGATTATGTAACGATACTACGTTTTCTTACACTTTTTTATACACCTTTTTTTTTCTTACACCTTTTGTCTTATATTTTTGTATAAATAACGCACCATCAATCTTAGCTTTTACCAGATAATCTTTTAAACGTCTACTGAAAAAATTCGAGGGGCGAAACGTTTACACAGTATTAAACAAGACCTTTGAGAAGTTCGTTGTAGACTCAACTTTTTCATTCTCTGTATATATGCATAGTACAGTAAGGCAGGGAGGGGATATATTAGCAACTGATTTCCTTAATTACTTAGGATCACCAGCCTATTCCCGTTTGGATGATGATTCATTAGGGATTTCTGAGAAATACAAACGGGAAAGGTTAATTTGGGAGCAGAAATCAACTCAACTAAGTAATTAAGTGAAAATGTGGCTCAGCCAGGAATCGAGCCTGGGTCTCCAGGTCACCGGTCGAATGCCTTAACCACTAGGCCACTGAACCAACCACACTGTGAACTCATATTTTCACTGAATAACACATACACAGTGTGACCTTCAGACGGTCAGGTCCGAGTAGACAATTTCACATATCTTTTTACATTCAGGATCACGTCACTACTCCCAGGTCGATCGGTTGATGCACGGCAAAATCCCCCTGGAAATACAAACTGCCAAGGTTAATTTGGGAACAGAAATCAACACAACTAAGTAATTAAGTGAAAATGTAGCTTAGCCTGGAATCGAACCTGGGTCTCCAGATCACCAGTCGGATGCCTTAACCACTAGGCCACTGAACCAACCACACTGTGAACACATATTTTTACTGTACAATACATACACATTGTGGCCTTCAGACAGTCAGGTCCGGGGAGACAATTTCACATAATGTGGCTCACACCGGCATAAAATGTTGTGTAGATGTTTTCTCCAAGCAATAAATAAGAAATAGACCACAAATGAAGAGATGACACAACTTTAGGCCTAAAAGCCGAGCCTAAAAGAGAGCTTAAAAAAGCCAGGCCTAAAAGCCAGGCTTAAAAGCGGAGCTCCTCATTTATTTCTTTAGTATGGCGTGAAGTCTCGTCTCACCATAGATCGTGAACAATACGTACAACAATGTCATGTAGTGAAAACATTAATAGAATCTGCCAAACATTCGTATTATTCTAATATCATCAACGAACATCAGTCAGATCAGAAAGAATTGTTTTCTACCTTTACTAAGATACGTTATGTTAAAGCAGAGAAACACTATCCTGAGTGTACGTCATCCAATCAACTTGCAAATAATAAATAACAAATAACACTTATATAGCACTAAAACTATAAAATATTCTAAAGAGCTTTACATAATAAAAATCCTATTCTGACTGAAAAAGAATAGAGAAAAGGAAACAGAAAACGACATAGAAAATTACTGATAATAAACAAGTTTAAAAAAGTGAGTTTTCAGTTTCCTCTTGAAAATATCAATGTTGGCGGATTCCCTGATTTCAAACGGGATGGTGTTCCAGAGTTTCGGTGCTGCATGCTCAAAAGATCTGTCACCGAAAGTTTTTCTGAAGCTCCGCGGCACAGCAACCAAGTGTTCATCTCTGGACCTTAGGTCGTATTTGGGCTGACTTTGTGGCTGTAGAAGATCTTTAAGTAGGCAGGTGCGGTTCCATTGAGGGATTTATAGCCAAAAAGGGCGATTTTAAATCGAATACGAAAATTAATGGGCAGCCAGTGGAGCTGGAGCAAAACCGGGGTAATATGGTGGAATTTCTGAGATAGAGTAATAATTGTAGCAGCTGAGTTAAGGACTTTCTGTAAAGGTTTATCTGGTATTGAGAGATTCCATGTAGTAAAGAGTTACAGTAGTCCAGATGACAGGTTACAAAAGCGTGAAAAAGGATCTTGGTCGATTCAGGTGAGAGAAATTTCCGAATTTTCCTGATGTTGTATAAGCCATAGAAAGCTTTACTGCATATTTTCCCGACTTGTACGTTCATGTTCATGTGACTGTCAAACCATGAGCCTAAGTTACGAACAGATTCTGAGGGCTTAATTAATCTGTGAGTCGCCAACCTTAATTGAGTCAATGGAAACTTTCGATAACTGTTGTTTAGATCCAATAATGAGTAATTCTGTCTTAGTGTCATTGAACATAAGCCTGTGTGACACCAACCAAGCCCGCACGTCAGCAACGCAGCTTTCGATTGCACTTGCTGCAAGATCGTGAGAGGCAGATGAGTGTGGGCGAAATGATAAATATATCTGAGAATCATGAGCATAAGCATGCGCTGTTGGAAGATGCTTGTTGACCACTTGGAACAGACCTAACGCATAGAGAAGGAAAAGAACTGCTCCAAGGCAGCTTCCTTGTGGGACACCGCAATCAAGTTGTTTCGGTTTGGAGATCTCGTCTTCCACAAGAACATGCTGCTGCCTTTTACAAAGAAAGGACTTGATCCACTTCTTAGCATTGCCAATGATACCGAAATCATTATCAAGAATAGCCAAAGATCGTGTGGTCAATGGTATCAAAGGCAGCGCTTAAATCTAGGAGGATGAGTAGAGTGACCTCCTGCCTGTCCATGCTCATTAGTATATCGCTCTGGACTCTCAAGAGAGCAGTTTCTGTTGAATGAAACTTGCCGTATACAGACTGATTTGTTGGTAGTAGAGCAAAGGACTTACAGTGTAATAACTGATTAACAGATGCTTTCTCTGTTGTCTTAGACACAAAAGAAAGGTTGCTAACTGGTCGAAAATTCGCAAACTCCGCATCAAGTCCAGAACGTTTCAGCAGAGGGTTGACATGTGCTATTTTCCATGACCCGGGGAAATGGCAATGTTGAAAAGATAGGTTGATCATCTTTGTTATGACAGGAGAAATTTCACTTGAACACCGTTTTAGTAGCCACGTTGGTACAGGATCAAGTTTGCATGATGCGCTGGAAGAGGTCATTATTAAATAGTGAACATCATTAACTGACATGGGAACAAAACTGTCGAGCTTGACATCAGGTGAACTACCGCGTTCAAGGATAGGTTGCGACTGGCTGACCTCTATTCTGTCGATGCTTTTTTTAATGCGCTCAATTTTCTTGTAAAAGAAATCACCGAAATCATTTTGCCAGTTGATATGGACTAGTATGTGGTGGTAAAGGATTGGTCTGATTTCCTTTACATAGCGAATTTATAACCTTGAAAAGTTTCTTGGTGTCACCTGAGCATTGATTAATGAGGACAGTGTAGTACAATCCCTTTGCCTTTCTTCAGAAGGGCAGAGTATTGGTTGCATACACAGCGATAGGCATCCCTGTCACACTTGTTTCCAGTTTTTAACATTTTCCTTTCTTGCTTCCTTCGTTTACTTTTAACACGCTTTAGTTCTTCACTGAACCAAGGAACTCTGGGTCTCACAACAATAACTTTCGTCTTCAGAGGGGCGTGACTCTCAAGAAGGCCAGTCAGTGTCTCATCATAACATTTAACCATATCATCCAAGTTGGACCATGAAGTAGTACAAAGATCTGATGCCTTTAAATCAGATTTTAATGCTTCCACATTTATCTGCTTCAGTTTACGAAATTTCACTTTCTCCACTAACAAATGAGGCCGTGGAATAGAAAGCTTGCCATGAACAAAGTAGTGATCAGATATGCGCAAACTTGAGAAGTTTGTGGAACAGACACAAATGTCATTTGATGATCTCGTTATCAGAAGATCGAGAGTGTGTCCAGATACATGAGTTGGTAGAGTGATATGTTGTAGCAGGCCAAAGGTTTCCAGTAGTTCAGTGAAAGTGTTTGCATCAGAGTTTGTGGGGTCATCCAGGTGAAAACTGAAATCACCCGTGATTACCAGAATTTCAGGACACATCACAACATTCTCTAGATAATTGGCAAATTCATCAAAAAACATATTAGCAGTCACTGGGTAAGCCTCAGAGTAGGGTGGGCGGTAAACAGCAATAATCCTGACAGCGCGATTATGTGCAGAAAGATTCCATTCGGAGAATTCAAAAGATCGATTTTCCCCTATATCAGTTAAATTGTGTTGAGATTTATTTTGAAAATTATGCCTGTACCACCGGCTTTTCTTTCAGATTGTCTGGGAAAGTTCTTAAAAATATATCCCGGTGGAGATAACGCCACAACACTGACTGAATCGCAGTCTTTCAACCATGTTTCAGTTAGAACACATATATCAACGTCGTTGGTAATAACATAGTCGACAATATCTGTTATTTTGTTTCTAACTGACCTCGCATTAACATTGACCAAATGCAGTGGTTTTCTCTGTGTGTTCAGGAGATGTCTCCCCAATTAGTAGGGCACATGTACCCGGCTATAACATTTGAGACTTGAATAAAGTTATTATCATTATCATTATCATTATCATTATTATTATTGTTTTATTATTATTATGTCGGCAATTCTGTGCTTGTGTTTTGTTCTGATGGTTTAATCTCCCTGGACTGATAACAATAGAATTGGAGCTATTTCTGTGCACAATGGATTTCGTTCGTGGTCGCCGGTATGTAACGAAGACTTGAATTTTTGATTTGTTTTGAAATTGATCTCTTTTATTCCTCAACAATCCCGCATCCCCATTTCCAAAATTAGGTGATTTTTTTTTATCGTAGGAAGTTGTATATTGGGCTTGATGCAGACAAGATTTGCAATGGTCCGTAGGCGTGGATCAATAATTTGAGGTACTTTGTGGCCCCCTTGAAAGCCCGCAGTTAAATCCGTTCCTCCAAGATCGAAAGCCGTGGCAGAGGTGACAACTTGAGGTGACAATAAGCTAAAAGAAGCAATATGCAAATTTCCAACATTACGATGGACAAACTCTCGGCGAACCGGACCAGACGATTCCGAAACCAAGCCGTTCTTTGATGGAAACAACGAACCCGTTAAAATATCAGCTGCAGTTTTCCTACGTCCAGCTTTGCAACCTCTTCGAGTGGCTTTTACACTTGAAATCCCAAAGTGATTTAATATGCGCCAAACACTGAGCCTCACATGAGTTCGAGGAATAGACTCAAAAATTGTTACAAGCGCAGCTCTTGAGTATACGAGCGACATAAATGGTCCAAATTACATATAGCAATAACGATGTAGAGAAATAGGAAACAATGACGGTTGTGCCTCCTGCTTCCTGAACTTTCATTTCCGGTCGCGTTGCTATGATACCAATGACGTCAGCCCGTTGCTAGGGACCTCGTCCGCACGTGTAAAAGAGATGAATTTAGTTTTGGTAAAAATGTGCGTGAGAAGGCGATGTTGTTGAACGTTCTGAATGTAAATCGGAGAATAAAGTTGTACAAAACGACCCAGCAGAGTTTTATCGTCGCCCAGCAGCGACATTTGGTCCACCAAGCCGGAGATTGTGAAATCAAGGGGAAAATCGCCGAGTCAAGCTGTAAGACAGCCGTGAAACTGCGTGTAACTGTGTGTAAAATTTATCATCGAACCGCCTGGTTCAATATTGTGGAAGTCATTCAAGTCGTGCCAAGATGAGTGCCTCAAACAGAGAAGAAGGCGAAACACCTCGAAGTGCCAAGTGAGTCTACTACTTCAAGTAAACGTTCCGTTTTGAGAAAGAAATTGCGAGCTGAGAAGTTAGCACTGGAACTAAAAATAGCCGAGCAAACGTTTGCAAATGAGATCGAGTGTCTGCGAGCCGAACAACAGAAGCGTGCAAAGCTCTTGGAACTTCAAAAGAAAGCTGAAGAATCAAGATTGGAATATGAGTTCGAAGATGCCATCGCCCAGGAAGAAGGTATGTCAAATAAAGGTGACATTGATGAAGAGTTAAATGAATTACCTTCAGACAGTGTGAACGATCGGGTCTCGCGCTTAGACCTCGAAATTACTGAAAACAATGTTGTTGAAAAACCTCACATGGAGGAAGTTAAATCTACCGTCAACAGATTCTTGCGAGGAAGCTATTGAAATGAGGAAGCAGATGACAGAGTTGCTGCGTCGTGGAGGTTTCCGCCTACATAAGTGGCTTACAAATGACCCAGACGTCTTGGCAACCATCCCGGAGCAGGATAGATCTCCACGATTCCTCGAACTGAGTGAAGATAAGTTACCAACAGACAGAACTTTGGGCGTCATTTGGGATGCCCAAGAAGATATGCTCCAGTTTACCGGACTGAAGGATGATCCAGGTACGACAAAGAGGAAGATCTTGAGTCAATCATTCTCTGTTTGGGATCCGCGAGGACTTCTCCTCCCATTCTCAATCAGAAGTAAAATCATCCTGCAGAATCTAGATCGTATGAAGTACGGACGGAATGACGAGTTGAAAGAAGCTGATCTTCCAGAGTGGCGTGAATGGCGCAAGAAAGCAGAAACGCTTGATGAAGTGAGAATTCCGAGAGCTCTTATCCAAGAACAGAAACCTGTACGAGAGACTGCACTTCATGTGTTTTGCGACGCTAGCCAGAATGCTTATGGCGCGTGTGCCTACCTAAGACGAGCGTTTATAGATGACACAGTAGAGTGTAGTGTTATAGCGGTAAAAGGCCGTGTTGCTCCATTAAAGTCACAGTCTATCTGCCGATTGGAGCTCATGGGAGCTTTAGTTGCTGTGCGGTTAACTCAAACACTGGTAGAAGAAATGGTTTCAAAGATAGAGAAGATAACTTTCTGGAGTGACTCCACCACAGTCCTACATTGGATCCACCAGACGAGCTCCACTTACAAAGCATTCGTCGGTAACCGGGTGTCTCACACAATCATGAGCAGTCTGGAGGCCGCACTAGGGGCGGGCGCTGTGAGTTGGAGATATGTGCCGACAGAGGCTAACCCCGCAGATGACATCACCCGGGGACTAAGTCCTACGGAACTTGGCGTGGGCTTTCGCTATATTAGTGGACCCAAGTTCCTGTAAGAATCAGCAGAGCTCTGGCCAGAAAATAAAGTCAAACCGCCCTGCGAGAACGATGACATCAAAGAAAAGAAGAAGGAAAGATGGGCTGGAGCATCTCAGGAAAACAAGGCCCTGTTAGGGTGGAAGAAGTATTCGTCACTGACCAAATTAAGAAGAGTTACAGCTTATGTGATGCGATTTGCAAACAATGTAAGAGCTAAGAAGGAAGTACGTCTACTGGGAGCACTTACGTCGAGCGAACTGAGAACTGCTCAGAATCATCTTGTGAAGAGGGCGCAAGTTGAATCATTCGGCGAGGAGATACAGTGTCTGAAGATAGGTGAGGAGATCCACAAGAAGAGTACAATTAAATCTCTTGACCCAAGGTTGGAAGATGGGTTCTTGGTTGTCGGTGGAAGGCTGCAGAGAGCACAATGCCTACCTTACAAAACACGACATCCCAAAATAATTGACTCGCGCCATGAACTTGCACAGCTGATCGTCGAAGAAATGCATCGTATCTACTACCACCAGCCAATTGAGCACCTGCATAATCAAATTCGGCAGGAGTATTGGATAATCCATGGTCGCCAGGTAGTGCGAAGCGCGAGATTCAAGTGCAACTACTGTTATCGCCAGACAGTAAAGCCTCAAGAGCAGCAAATGGGTAGTCTACCAGAGTGCCGACTTGAGCCAGAAATGGTGTTCAGGAACACTGGAGTTGACTTTTTTGGACCTATGTTAGTAAAGGAAAGACGCAGTGAAGTTAAAGTATACGGGTGCTTGTTCACTTGCATGAGTACTAGAGCGTGCCACCTTGAACTTGTGGATGATCTTTCAACAGATCACTTCATCATGGCAATAAAAAGGTTCATTGCGCGACGTGGACGAACGCAGAGCATCAACAGCGATAATGGAACGAACTTTGTTGGTGCAAATAATGAGTTGCGGAAATGCATCAAACAATTGGATGAAGAGAGGGTACAAAACTTCTGTGCGCTTAAGGAAATCGAGTGGAAATTTCAGCCGCCAGGTGCCCCGCACTTTGGAGGTGCATGGGAGAGGCTAGTACAGTGCACCAAGAAGACGCTGAAGGCAATTCTGGCGGACAGGGCTGCTTCTAAAGAAGTGCTGAGAACCGCACTAGTCGAAGCAGAAGGAATACTAAACGGTCGACCGATTACTCATATGTCCAAAGATGCAGGGGACATTGAAGCGTTAACCCCAAACCATTTCTTGCTGTTGCGGGCAAATCCGAGTTATGAAAATGCTGAAGTTAGTGACAGAGAGATTAACTCGACAAAG
>OX421448.1:16920800-16923300 GCA_949126865.1 Montipora capitata | reverse complement strand
TTAGCTCTTGTCCATTATACATGATTTCACAAGTGCTGAGCCAGTGCATGATGAAACTAGTGATGTTTTCATGTAACAGTTACCTTTCATCTTTTAGAGAAGTTACATCAAATGATCTCTCTATGCTTATTGCACCTTTGGCTTTAAAATCACGTGATTTGGATCCTATCCCTGGTAATGTTATGAAAGAGTGCTTGGATATATTACTTCCTACTATTACAACAATAGTTCATCTGTCGCTGCGTTCCGGGGAAATGCCATCACAACTGAATTAATCTATGATTCGACTGTTACTTAAAAAGCAAACTTTCCCTTTTGATGAATTCTCAAGTTTTAGACCTATCGCCAACGTCAAATTTCTTTCTAAAGCAATCGAGAAGGTGGTTGCTGCTCAATTGGTAGATTATCTGACCTTTATGAGACCTTCCAGTCCGCTTACAAGAAAAACCAGAGCGTGGAAACAGCCCTATTAAGAGTTCAAAACGACATCCTCTGTGCCATAGGTAATCAGTGCTCCGTCATGTTAGTGCTACTTGATCTGTCAGCAGCCTTCGATACTGCCAATTCTCTTTATGTTGTACACCTCACCAATTGGAGATATTGTTCGAAACCATGTTATCAACTTCCATTTATACGCTGATGATTCTCAGTTATACATCACGTTTTTAACATCCTCAGTGTCTCAGCTTCATTTTGCGAAATTGAAATTGCAAGCTTGTGTGACTGGAATCGACAGGTTGATGGGGCAGAATGGACTGAAGATGAATGGTGATAAAACTGAAGTTCTTCTACTCTCTTCTTCCCATCGTACCAGGCCTCCTATAGACTCTTTACAAATTGCTGGTCATAACATCTTATTTTCTATAAAAGCACGTAATATAGGCGTTATAGTAGACGAGGATATGTTTCTTGAACACCATGATACTGCTATTTGTAAATCCATTTTTTTTTTCATTTAAGGAACATTTGCAAAATCAGGAAACATATCAGCGTTAAGGCCTGTGAGACACTTATCCACGCATTTATTTATTTTTTTTTTAGATTTTTGCAACTCGCTTCTTTATAGCTATCTAAATCTTCAGCGCAAAGGCTACAACTGGTACAGGATTCTGCAGCCAGAGTCCTTACCTTTTCTCACAAATCCGAACATATTACTCCAATTCTGCGTAGCCTACATTGGCTCCCATTGAGCAAAGAATTCAATATAAGATTTTCCTTCTTACCTTAAAAATCCTCAATAAGTGTGCACCGTCTTATTTGTCTGCCTTAACCAAACCTTATAAACCTTTAAGGACTCTAAGGTCGTCTGGCCTCCAAATTCTGCCTAAGCTGTCTTATAATCCTAACTCTTATGGAAGGAGAACTTTCTCTTCTGCAGCCCCTGAACTGTGAAATTCACTCCCTCATAATATCCGATTATGTCATTCTATATCTATATTCAAAGGCTTACTTAAAACCTGGCTTTTCAAACAAGCATATCCGGACTAGTCATTGCCATTGAGTTGGTGCAAGATTTTATGATATGTGAAATAGGATGCATGATAATTACAAATTAACCTATGTTATCCCATGGGTTTATTCTATTAATGTTTATGTGTTCATTGTTTTATTTTTTGTCTTTGTCTATCATGACATTTTTATTAATTATTTGACTATACCTCTTTTTACAAATACATTCTTTGTAAATATTTACTTTTATTCTTCTGTACATAATTTTATAATCTAGTTTTTAATTTATTGTCATTGTAAGGCGGCTTTGAACCTTGGAATTATCGCTATATAAAATAAAGATGTTATAATAATAATAATAATAATAATTATTATTATTATTATTTACTGGAATCTCATACGATAAACTAATATCAATGTCAAGACTCGAGGCAGGGCTCCATTAAGGTCTTGTTTACTGTATTTATAATTGTTTCATTTTTTTGCTCCATTCAATCGACTGCAAACACGCATTTTATAAATACCTTTTAGACTGCATGATTATGAGCATAAATGACTAACAAATTTTGCTGTAAAAAGAAACAAGCAACATAATTATCCAAATTTATCAACAAAGAGGATGCAAAGATTTATGTGCAAAGAGGAAATGACTACACTAAGCGGTAGAAATGAACTTACCTCGTGCTATAGAAATAAACTTAAAAAACTTTTCCTTGAAGAAGCCATGCTCATTAAGTGATAATTTATACATCTTAAACTCAGACTGAATCAGTTAGTCTTGTTCCTGTCCAAATCTGTCGTAGCGTATTCTATACACCCTTTTAATAAGTCTAATATATGCCGTTTTCCGTTAATTTTTATTTAGAAATGTGCAAAGGCCGAAAACGTTTCCGATTTCTTTTCTTGTTTGAAGCCTTTTTACATTTCTGAATAAAGTTTAAAAGCATGAGTTTGACGTCATTAGCAGAAAACGACATATATTAGACTTATTAAAAGGGTGTATAAAACCAATAGTGAAGTCTTCGATCTATCATGTTATAATTTTAAAACT
>OX421448.1:16908300-16915800 GCA_949126865.1 Montipora capitata | reverse complement strand
GTTCCTTAGATTTCCTTTTTCAATAACATCAAAAATCTCCGCAAAATCGACTTTACTTTTTATTGAGAAAAATGATCTTGACAGAGCGAAAGCATAATCCATAAATCAACTGCAAATCTCGTAAAGTTGACAATGGTTTCAGTCGTTTTATTATTGATCGATCAGTTATAATTATTGCAGACTACAAACCTTGACTACAAGTCGTCAGAGCTTTGAGATCACTGATAATGACAATTAGTTGGCCATAAACATAGAACAAAGGATGAGCAGTTATTACTACAATCACCTCAAAAGTTTGCGATTTTTTAGTTAGAACGAGAATTGTTGTGACGGAAAGTATTTCCAGTGCTCATCTGCGGAAATCTTGTTCAGTTTGGCAAGGAGTTGTTGCTCTTTGCGACAATTTTCGAAATGTCAAGCTCTTGTAAACTTCACCATAAACTTATGAACACGAAACCAGTCGGGATGAAAGCCGTCCGGATCTCGCTTTCCGCTTCTCAAAGAAGTTAAAAATAATCAGCGACAGTAGGAAAATCGATTCTCAGCATCCAACTGAACTATTGGATGGCAAACATTTGGATGAAACATATAAGCATTTTTTAGTTAATTAACTTTCGATGCAAAGCGAATTCATGGCGTGTCGAAACAACAAAACATTTGAAAAGAAATCAAAGCAGAGATGCGAATTTTTCTTCGACTTTTCTTGGAAAAACTGGAGAAGTAAGACAAGTAACAAACATAGCTGGTAGTAAGCAATTTGACATAAATGTCCCTACAAAAGGCAAAAAAAGGAGTAACAACCTGGTGACCGTTAAGTCAACAATCACTCATTTTACACAAAATCGTTTCTTTGCTAAGCGTAGCTTTGCTAATACAAATCCTTAGGTGCCTTGATGGTTTTTTTTTTACAGTTTCTTCCCATGCTCACCGAGCAACTGCTACTCCAAGTAAGGATTCTTTGCGGCAAAACATCCTTTCGTTTTGCAGCAACGTCCAAAGACAGCACCATTACAATCTTGCCAAACAACACTGGACGAAAAAATGGATTTTACGAATTGAGCACATGTGTGGCAAATTTAGGGCTCTAAATTTGCTTTAACAGCTTAAGTCTGAGCAAACTTACATATTTGTTTTATAGGAATTTGAGTGCAAATGTTAAGGAAATGTAATTGTATGCTGCAAATTTGCTTGGCATTTGCGTGCGATGCAGATCTTTAACGTTTCCACAGATTTGCTCGAATTTGCTTCACCGCAAAGATAGCAGTTTGACTACAACCGGAACACCCTGCGAGCAGAGCCTCCTTTTGTCTTTTTCTTTACTGAGGAGGAGAAAAGTAGGCTCTGCTCGAATCGCGTCAACTCTTTGAAGCTGCCGCAGCCCGAACTTCTGGACTAGTCAATCTTGTTTTCTCTCGTCAAACCGGTTTTTCCAGTGCGAGCGTCCGTTTAGTGACAAAACCGATGGTTATAATTGAGCCCGCTGTACCATGAAAAACCAAGATGGCGGCGAGATCTGGCATATTAGGCTTGGGTTCGAGACTGTATCCTGGCAACATGCAGCGCATATTCAATAAAGATCTTACTCGATTCATGCAGAGCCTTTCTCGAGAACGCCAAAATCGAGCAAGCAAAAGAAAGGCTCTGCTTGCAGGGTGCAACCGGAAATGCAAGCAAACATGTCGCAAAACCAATAATCTTCATTTTGCTTTTCAAAGGCAATTTGGATATGATATTTGTTACAAATTTTACTGCTGTGGCAAACTTTCAATTTTGACATAACCTTTATATTATTGCACGAAAACTGCACTGGTATTCGGAACCTTTTTACATTGGAAAAAAGGCAAATTGCGGAAAATCGGTTAGTCGTGAAATAACATTGCTAAAAGTACCTTTTAGAATTTAGAATTAAGTACTTTTTATATTAATTTTATGTCTTTTGATTGCCTTTGACATTTTGACTTTCTCCTTCGTTATCTGCTCATTTTTCAAACATCGAAGTAACTTGTGTAATCATTCTATTTTACAACTTAGGTGATAAACATTCAATAAACGTGAAACAATTCATCTGTGTGGCTAAGATGTTCATTACAACCTCTTGAACTTGTGTTGTTTGCCCCCTCAGAAGTGCGTAGCTACTTTTGCATGATAATAGCAAATCCAACATGGTGGCCATCGCGAATAAGGGCTATTGTCCGCCATTTTAAATCAACCCGCCGCAAAGAGCCTGGAAACGAGGTATCGGTTATCGACGGTTTGAAATTCGCGCGGGAGAAAGCCGTGGGAGCTGAAGATGTTAAAGTCACGGCAATTAACATGTACAAGTACAAGGAAAGGTTACGTTTATACAAACGTTGGCCGTGTAGCACTAATATTTTAAACAGAATAAACAGAATTAACTGAAGAGAGTGTAGTGTAACGTGAAGTGCTATATTTCTATTTCTAACCCGACGAGATTGACTGCACAGCTTCCATTATATACTACTTTCAGTAGGAAGGGGGGGGGGGGGGGAGGGGGTGTAAATTTCGGATTTTGGTCTCACTTAGGGTGTTTTGGGCAAAACGCAATCATCTGTAGCCGTGAAAATCTCCCCTAGGGTTTCGCGCGAAGAAATATAAAAGTGTATATTTACACATTTAACCTTTGAGCAAGTTCCTGCTGCTATGTAAAACAAGGAACAAACAGTACCGGTCAGCTTCCTCGATGCAATCGCATGTCAGTATACAAAGACTAAACATTCCATTCGAATCTCCAAACTGTCAGGTCTTAGTTATCAAATAAAAATGTTCAATTAGAGGGTTTTGATTGAAGTTTCCAGAGCTATAGCTTTTTGCGATTGCAAAATTGCATTTTTAGAGAGGACTTGTGTGCAAATTCTCCTACGTTAACTTGGCTCCATTACCAGCTGCTTTACGGAAAATGAGCTCACAAAGTCCGGGCTCGAGAGAGCGGCAGAAATAAAGCCTATGATTTTAGCAGGTACTAAAAGATATGAAGGCTTTAGACAAGTCCATGACATTCACAAATACTTTGATGAAATAAAGTGTTAGTGTAGTTTGCTCTGTACGCCGCACTTGTCACCATTGTATCGGTTTTCTGACGATTTTGTATTCGGTTTTCGGTTTTCGCCGAATTTTGTTGCGGTTTTGCGGTTTTGGATGATTTTTTCTTCGGTTTTGCGGTTTCTAATACACCCCAATGTCCCCCTCATAAAAAGATTGCGATTACCCAAACTTTGAAATAATACGAGAGCTATTGTTCACAGGACTATTGTAGATACGTAGCTGACCCTTAGGCTTAACGGGACACTAACTGCATGACGCTTATAAATATCTGCGTGCATCTTATATTAAGTGCAATCCGGAGGAAAATTTTCAATCAAAAATATTAGAATCATTCTTCAAGACTGTTTTTTTGGTCAATGATAATGTTCCTAAGGTTACTGCTAACCTTTTCGGTCGCTAATTTTGCAAAATGTTTAAAAGCTGCCATAAAATAGCTCATTATATTTGTTTTTTCTATAAAAAAAATTATTTGAAAATGTTTTTTTCTTGCAGAGTTATTGCAAATTTTGTGTTTTTCGTGACTAAAATGTTTATCACCCAAGGCCTTATAAGATGTCAACACTTAAGACCTCCCGTACAGTTTGACGCGGGAATACATCCAAGTATCTTCACTTTATCGCGTGTTGAGTTCGCCATTTATTTGTAGTCGAAGCGGTTGTGTTAAAGGAATATGCGAGGCGATACCAACCTTACTAGGCCATGAAACGAATGAAACGAGGAGAGAAGTCGAAACGGGAAAGTTCTCCCTGGGTAAAAGGTAAGAAAAAGACCGGGCCTAAAAAAAAAAAGGATTCCATCGAGGAAACAATGAAAACTCAGCTCGCTGCTAACGACAAGGGCTAAGTCTGCAATGAGGTATACATACTGTTATCTATGGCTAATGATGCAGCGCTGAATGCCTTTTCCCGCGAATTCAAAACTGTTTTAATTTGCCACAAACCCTCTTCAAGGGTCCTTATTACCTCGATGTTCATTGGTAGGCGGCATCATAGCGGCATAACCGCTTTCACACCCGCAAAAACCAACATTTGACTTGATTTGCGTTGATTGTTAATTACAGTGTCCCCAATTAGTCCTCCAGCGCTTTGTTTTTTTCCATTGACAAGGTGTGAAAACGTGTAAGGTCTTTTCTGCCCAAAACTTCTAGGTTTATTTTTCCAGGAATAGCTCCTCTTTAAATGAATTTATATGTTATGTAGATTTGTCGGATTTTTACGAAATTTGGCTAAAGTGATGATCGGTGCATGAGAGTGTGTCGGGCTTTTCAAAAATTCGAAATATTTTTACTTGACGCGGTTCTCCGTGTCGCGAAACGGAAAATTTTCTATTGGTCAACTTCAAAGTTTATTTTCTCGGAAATCAATAGGAAGATCCTAAGAACCCAACACACTTTGGAAGCCTATAAAGTGCTGATTATTGATAACAGTACAGTTTGGCTAGTTCTAAAACAGGGAATGGGAAATCGAGCAACGGGGAACGGGAAACGAATCTCTAAAATAGGAATCTTTAAAAGGGGGAATTACTAAAATAGGGAATCTCTAAAAGGGGGAATTACTAAAAGGGGGAATCTCAAAATGGGGGAATCTCTAAAATAGTGAATCTCTAAGAGGAGGAATCTCTAAAAGGAGGAATCTCTAAAATGGAAAATCTCTAAAAGAGGGAATCTCTAAAATGGACAGTCTCTGAAAGGGGTGAATCTCTGAAAAGGGGAATCTCCGAGACCGGGAAAATTAAAAGAGATCTGATCAGTTGATTTTACTGAGAAGGATCCGTTTAACAGTGCAATTGTTCAACCGCTGGTACAATTCGCACAGAAATGCAGGGTATTAAAATATCAACGAAGCACTGTTTCTATCGTAAAGCTGCGGACGAAAAATACATATGAAGGAAACATACAATATGAAAGTTGTAAAGCTGGAATCCATAAGCTGGAAGACAAGTTAATGACTTTAAAGTCAGAAAACCTTGTTCATTACATTACGCGAGAGGAGTAAAGAAGCGAGTCCTTCTAAACACCTTTGACAATTCACCATTACAGTCGAAAAAGACCAAGCGAAAGAATAATCTTATTTTCGACATTTGGTTGCATTGTGGGATATCAGCCGTGAGCGGAATTTAATAACGTACTGCAATAATTTCTCATTTTCAAAGGCCCTATATTTTTGCACAACACGAAACCTTGTAAATGTAACAAACAACGAGAATATCCGCAAGAATTCACACTCTCGAGAGCAACTTTCGCCATTCAAAAAGATGAACGCTGATGATCCTTTTACTGGCAAAAGCCAAGGGAAACTTAAACTCAGCCATGTTCACTTAACGTCAACTCGGCTGAGAAAAGACAAAACGTTGGTTTTCGGGAAAATATATATTTTTATGGTTGTCCCGCCATCTCGAACATCTTTGGGAGAATTTAGTATTTCTTTAATTGGTCTTTCATGCTTTTCGTCATCCACTGCTATTGTACGATTTCCCCTTTATGTGTTTGTGTGCCAGTGAACGGTGAGGTATCCATCAAATTGAGTACCACGGAATTAAAATTAAGGAAATGACTCGAAAAGCCAACAATGTAACACTAGGATGCTTTGGATTCTACATACTCTCATTACTATTGAATTTAGTTGTACACTACTGTTGCATGAATGCCTTTTTTTGTATGCGTCCGAGAAAAGTAAATGCCATCATGTTTTCCCCCCATTTCTATTTGCAGACAGCCAATTAAATTATTTTTTGCCCTACCTAATAAGATGCCTGCGGATGGTGGGTGTAAAGATCGACTATGTTTAACACAGCAAAAAGGGGAGCGGTGTTAATTGCAAAAAATTATAAATTGCTAATTTGCAAGGCCGATCTGTTAGCTCGCGAAGGCCGACTAATACGAATCCCTTGAAACGTAAAAGGAAGCTACATCCTTCAGTGACCTAAGAAATATGTTGTTTTGTTTACGCTAAATTTCTTTCAAGTTGAATCGAAATTGCCACTGATGTTGGCTTGTGAACACTTTGTCCTCTGCAGAGCCCCCTCTTTCATAATCCGGCTAGCGGTGGAGAAAGAACGCCAAGCGAGACGATCGCTAAGGTCTAAGGCGAGTTTACAACCTTCACTGATGCGTTTATGGATACATATATTAAATAAATATACTGTATGAGAGACTTGCGATCGCAGTAAAAAGTTGCCAGCTGCTGATAGATTTCCTACGCTTTGATGCAGCGCTATCTGAAAGCCATTTCCTGCCTGGTGATTGATGACTGTCACACTTTCTTAGGAGTTAAAAAGATGTTAGAGATTCCCCCTTGAAGAGATTCCCTCTTTTAGAGATTATTCCTTTTAGAGATTCGCCATTTTAGAGATTATTCCTTTTAGAGATTCGCCATTTTAGAGATTCTTCCTTTTAGAGATTCTTCCTTTTAGAGATTCCCCCTTTTCGTAATTCCCCCTTTTAGAGATTCCCCATTTTAGTAATTCCCCCTTTTACAGATTCTACATTTTAGTAATTCCCCCTTTTAGAGATTCCCCGTTCCCCATTCCCCATTCTCCGTTTCCTGTTCTCATTCGTCGATTTCTCATTCGCCGATTCCTCATTCCCTGTTCTAGAACTAGCCAGCACCAGTTTGTTTGGTTGTGCGTGATAATGCGAGGGCGGGTAATTCAGCGAAGTGAACATGTATGGTTTTGAGTTTGCTTCGCGTGTGCTAAAGAAAGCCATAATAAACCTAAAATGTTCACATACTTGGATTTTTTATTTATTACTTTTTCGGTGATATATAGTTCGCTGGAGTTTTACCGAAAATAACGCCCTTACAAAAGATTCCCCAGAAAGCAGCTTTTTACCCATTCCCCTTCCCCAAAAAAATATGACAAAAAAAAAAAAACCTTTTCGGAAATACTATTTTCGCCTTTTCAGCGTAACTTGACATTCATTTAAGCTGTTTTTATTTTTATTATTTTTTAACATGATCACTATGGATTTAAAGCAAGATTGTTTCAAGACTGACGCGGCAGAGCTATACGACCACTGCATTTCATGTTTCTTCCTTTCGGCTTTTTGTTTTAACCACAACTACAAAAATGCTATAGTTTTATATCAATTGTTTCTTTGTTATGCACATCGGTATTTACCCATTTTGTAGCTAATCCTCTAATTCGAAATCTCGGATGATGCTCATCAAGTGATATTTTATACATCCTAAAATCAGGCTGAAATCTCCCGTAGCGTCTTCTATAAAACCAAACTGAAGTCGTCGATATATCATGTTATAAAAGTTTATAATTTTAAAACTTCTGTATCCTAGATTGATTTTTTCTGTTTTTGGTTGTTGCTTGATTATGCCCCGGTAATTGAGAAGAATGAAATTATGGGTAGGGAACAAATACGCTTTAGCCAGTCCTTCTCTATATATGAAAGACTAACAAAGTGCTCGTCTTTCTCTTAGGGTC
>OX421448.1:16895800-16900800 GCA_949126865.1 Montipora capitata | reverse complement strand
TTCTATAGAGTAAAGGAAAGAAAATGATTTAATTAAGCAGCAACGGGAAACACCAAAACGCAGACAATCGAAACCCTAAACGCGGTAAGAATAAATAATCAGGAAGCTCCGCTTTTAGGCTTGGCTAAATCTATATATTAACTTGATGGAACCTCTTAAAAATGAGTGAAAGAAGTGGTGCTCCAAACCAACGTAATTGTTATAAAGTTCGTATTCCCGTATATAAGAAACAGTAAATCCTTGATCAAACATTGAATCATCACGTCCACCATTTTTTTTTTAAATCTTGGTGCCCGTTGTATCATTTTATCTTCACCGTTGCACTCCTGTTTTCCTGTATAAAGCGTAGCATTACCTGGATCACAATCGGTGCATTCTATGCGTTTTGCTTGTTATCCCACAATGGCGATATGCTCAAGAATGTATCCAAAGGATTCATATTTGTAGTGTTGACGAGACAACCACTCTTGTAAGTAGCTTTCAAACAGATCCTTGGGTGTTCCTGTTGGATATCTACTATTCTTCATGTAACTCCCTACGATTTAGTTTCAAGCCCAGCGTGTGGACGCGCGTGTCTGGGTTGACGACGTTTAAAGCTGGTTTTCACTAGCGACGAAGTCGGAGTCGGAGTCGTAATCAGAAGCGCAGAGCGATACGATCTAGCAAAAATCAAACTGTTGGAGTCGGAAGCAGAACACCGATTCCGCTTATGACTCCGTCGCTTATGACGGATCCAGTGAAAACTGCATTGTCCGAGTCGGAAGCAGAAGCGGAAGTATAAACTAAGCATTGTGATTGGTTGGTTCTTACGCTTCTGATTCCGACTCCGGCAATCTAGTTTTCACTGGATCATAAGCGACGGAGTCATAAGCGGAGTCAGAAGAAAATGGGAACGTTCGGATTCTTCTGACTACGATTACGTCGAGTTTATGACTCCGCTTACGACTCAGATCTTTGACTTTCACCACGTCATAAGCCCTCTTACGTCTCCGACTACGACTCCGACTCCGACTTCGTCGCTAGCGCAAACCAGCCTTTAGCAAAGGATTATATTTGACAAGATGATAGCCCTGGTCTTGCAAGCAATGTTGACTTTCGCACACATTGCTCATCATGGGCGTCCTTGACAATATTTAAGCGTGGATTGTGACCTACCAAAAGAAGAAAACAGGCCTTGGTCTCTAGGCAAATGCCACCAAACACTCACTGTCCTTCAAAGAAGCGGCGTCTGTGATATTTCTTCTTGCCAAAATTGCACATGTCTCTCTCAAAAGTTGTACTAAGACCGCCTATTGGCCCCTCCTACTGTTTTATGATTGTATCTGCAAAAACCTCCTGACATTAGCTATATCAAGTTATCATCTTCAAGCACTGCTTGAATTGAACTAAAGCCATGCACCCTAGTGTAAATGAGGCCTAATTTTGTTTTTGCTAAAGGAAAGCTTGCTATCATAAATTCATGAGTTTTGGTGGATTGATGCTTGTCCTTTGCATTTTTTGCTGTAGCATCTTCAAACAATTTCATTTCCTGTTGCATTTCATTTTTGTCAACAGAGTTTCCAAACGCACTAGTAACAGTAGACGAGAGTAGAGTGCGTTCTTTGCACCATCCCATGTATTCATTGTGATCGGTTATAAAAGCTATGAACTTTTTCACGACTCGATGTGGTCAAGGGCTGAAAGAAAATTTAAATAGTAATATAGTAGAATTTAATGAAGTGCTAAGAGACTGCCGCATCTTGTTCTTCACAGCGTTAAAACGTGTGAGAATCCTGGAGATGGTCCTATGAACAAGCTGCGGTCATAAACAAATTTCATGCATTTTAACTTGACGTTTCATATGATACAACATACATCTTCAGAAGTGACGGTTGAACAAATTTTAAAAAGTGTTTATGTAAAACTTTGTGAGAGACTAGTAACTAGATTAAGAACAATGCTCTTAACCAGTAAGTGTCATATAAGCATTGAAAACTGGCTTGTTTAATTGGTTAATAAAGCCAGAGTTTCTCACTGCCTACGTTTTTAACGCTGGTTTAAGCTTACAGAAACGGTCTTTGTAGGGGAAATAGACTTGATTCGGCGGGGGTTTTGAAATGTCAACTTAACGTTAACGAAGCCATAGAACTTACTAATACAAGAGTTGAGACAGCGTTGATCACTTCACTTTGAAAACGTAAAGAGGGTAAAACAAGGATTACATCTCTTTTAGGGACTGTGGAAATAGGATCTGAAACATTATTCTGATGTTTCCTTATGATTCCCTTCATAAGTTAAATTTTATACTTCCTGGGTGTAAAGGAGTCCCTTTTTGTGTAGAGACAGGAAAAGTTTTCTTTCTGTAAGCCATTCCCAATTAAATAAGCCAGTTTTCACTGCTTATATTACCTTTATTTCTTAAGAGCATTGTTCTTAATCTTAGTTACTAGTCTCTCTCAAAGTTTTACACATAAAAATTTGTTTAACCGTCACTTCTGAACATGTATGTTGTATCAAACGAAACCACAAGTTGAAATGCATTACAATATGTTTATCACCGCAGTTCCTTTATCGTTTTTGATCATCTTAAAATGGCCGAAAAACAAAAGTATTTATGGTGGTCCTTTGACGATTTGGGGGCTCTGATTTTCCTCTACAATTTACTATAGTTAACTGAAGGCTAAAATCTGTACATCGTTTTTTCTTTCAGGTAAAGCGAAGGTAATAATCCCCTTACGAGTGGTTCGAACAGTCTCGGAGCATTTTGTGTGGTGCTTGTCTGAAGGGACGCCACCGATCAGCATATCAATGATGAACTCGTCGACAACCTTGGCTTCCAGGACTGAGGGAATAGTGTGGAGCAAAATCAACCAGGGTGGTAACCATAGTTGCATCGCTACCAATGAACTTGGCACTGAATCAAAGACGTTTTCCGTTTCTCTTATAGGTGAGATTTCACTGCGCTGATTGCCCTTAGAGTGTGGTTACTTCGTTATCACACGAAGCAAAACTGTAGCAAGAAAGCGATGAATTCTAGAATAATTTTTCATAACATTATTACCCCTAATCAATAGTTTACAGCTCACAGCTCTACGCAAGCCATTTTATCCCGAGTATCACTGAATCTTGTTCTGTAGTGCTTTGTGTTTTACCCCGATTTCCACTTGTTTATAATCAGATGATCTATTCTCAGATGTAAGAATTACGGAAGAATTTAAATTGAGACAAGAGCACTCAAATATGAAACACCAAAATCCTCACCAGAATATAATCTTTTTTTTTTTTTTTTGTTACTTGGCCACTTGTTTATATTTCCGAAATTTGAGATTTAAAACGAATCCCATGAAGGCTAGGCAATTTCTTTACTTTTTGACCAGGTTTTGATTATCTTTTTTACAGATTGCGTGAATTTGTGTCGCTGCCGCGGCCGCAGAAAATATCCGGGGTTTCCATTTGAGAACATCTTTAACTGCTCTGGCAAACATTCAGCTCATCTATTGAACAACATACCAACAACCACGACAAAGCTGTGAGCTTTTAACTGATAATACTCCTAAACACTTTCATTTATTGCTTCTACCTCTAATCAATCGTATACGCAAACTTGGTAGCAGTAGTAACCTCCATTTGCTAAAAAAAAAAAAAAGAAAAAAGCCTAAACACTTAAAATGAGGGCTGTAGTCTCGAAAGTAAATGTATCATAAAAATGCTGTTTTTTTAAGGCAGTTGCAGTGTATTTGTAGGGAGCTCAAGCAACGACAACGGCGGCAACGAGATCGTCATCTCAAGATATATATTCGCGTTTTTGTAATCACTTCGTGACTATTGTAACCTCTTTAATATGACAAGAGTGTGGTAGTTCCTCAAAAGTGACAATGGTCCAAACGGCGCTTAATTTAGGGGAGTAAATGAAAGAAAAAATGAAAATTTATCCTCAATCATGTGACGTTCGTCATAAAACCTCAAATTTGGCTATTTTACGTTGTTGTTTTGCAGACGACAGCACAGAAAGGGACAAAAGTGAAAAACGCACGTGCAGGCCGTGCAATGCTATTGTTTTTGCCCACTAAATATGCAAATTTTGTGACGTTCTCGTTGTCGTAGTCGTTGTCATTAAATAGGGAGTTTAAGAAACGACGACGGCTACGGCAACGACAACGCCAAAAAGTTAAAAGAATCAAAATGCTCGTGCTGCACTTTCGGGACGCATTTTTAAACATTTCTCTTCCGTACTCGTCAAAACTACTACGTGAAATGACCAAATTTAAGGTTTTGACGACAACGTGGACAAACTACCGTGAATCTTTCAGTCTCACTCTTTACTTCAAATCCGTCTGTACCAATCCAGTTTTAGGACACTTTCAATAATATAAACAAGATGGAATAATAATGAAATACTTAAAACAGCTCAAAGTTATATTCTGGACTGACGTTTTCGTCTCCGTAGCCGTCGTGGTTTCTTAAACTCCCTATTGCTTAAAAAGCTACCTTGTGTGTCCTAACTGCCGTACAGTACTAGTTTCAAGTTTGAAGACCATTGAACAAACAGCAGTTTTCATTTGGGACTTTTGTCTTTAAGTACAGCCAGTGACCGTGTCATTAGTTTTGAATACTAGGGCCCGTTTCTCGAAGGTCCCGAAAACTTTTCGGGTCCAAAAAGCCATATGTAAAACTCTCAACCGCTTGTTTTGGAAATCCGATCTTTTAACATGTTTTCAAGGTGACAAAAATCAAAATCATTGATAAGTTTGACTACTTAAATCCTCTCCTTTCTTGAGATACAGAGGGAAATGTGACACCCGAAAGTGGCCCGGAAAGTTTCGGGACCTTTGAGAAACGGGCCCAAGCTCTACTTTTATACGAGGTTTTTGTCCTGCATTATGAGAAACGTGAAGAATTGAAGCTTTACAGGGGGATTTTTAATGACCGATTGGTATGAGAAGACGATTGTTTTGCCGAAAACTGGAAGGAAGAACAAACTGCAAGCCTTCATAACCATAAAAATAACAATCCCTTGGACT
>OX421448.1:16878300-16885800 GCA_949126865.1 Montipora capitata | reverse complement strand
TTAGTAGTGTTACAATACGCACGTGCTCTGCCTAGAATTTTCCAAGTGATCTTATACTCTGTTTTTTCTTTCTTTAAGCGCCATACATATTTGCTTAGCTCAGTTTGATTACTGTATTTTTCTGTCTTAAAAGACTGCTTATGGTTGCCGAACCTCGCCTTAAAGTCCGTGTCCGTATGCCCTACATAGTGCTCAGTCCCCTCGCTAGATGTGACAGAGGCCTGGTGCACAATGCCCTTTGCGAGACACTGGTTGTCGAGTGGGCACTCGCGTGTTTCTGCTCCTGATTGTAGCAGTAGGCCCTGATTTTTTTAATCTATTACGCTTTTACAGTTGCGTGCCTAACGTAAAAAGACTTCCACACTGGAAAAACAATCGATCCTTCAGCCCTACGTAGTTTCAAATGATTAATAACTCGTACAATTAGGGAAACCGGGGGCAATAGCCAATTGTTCTCGTGTTTCCAATCTGAAGTAAATGCGTCAACCACTTCTGTTCCAGGCTGATAAAGCCTGGAATTAAAAGCTTGTTGTTATAACAGCAGGCGAACCTGTCCACGGAATGTGGGCCCCACTTAACGTCCAACATTCTAAAAAAAATAACATAATTTAATGTATTATCATCGAAAGCTACGATTCTACTCAGACAACCGCCTGTGCGTTCAGGTCTCTAGGAATACATTTCATTTCCAGTGAAACGCAATTTGTTACACACAAAGTGAATATCTCTAAAACTAGAGAAATGAAGGAAAAAGATTGTAGTAGACAGTGAATTATCATAAAAGTAAAAGTACTTGACAGTCCTCTTTTATAGAGATGAGAGGTGAAAGTTTCAGAAATAGGAGTACATAAAACTGTTTTATAGTTCTAAAAGTCCTCCACTTTTAGAACTATCAGGATATTATGAAACTCTGTTAATTCCTGTTTCCATGCAAGAAAACTTTCTTTTTTTATGATCACATCACAGTGAACCTTCTTTATCAAAGCTCGATAAAACAATGCATGTCTTTAAACTGCACTTGGTCATTAAGATCCTAAATTTTGTTTCGATTTTTCCTATTGTTTCCCATTGAAGTAGCAAATTCACTGTTATCCAGTTTTTTCCTTGATTTGAACCCTCTGAGTCGTTCACGGACTCCTTTTAGGAAAATTGGAATTAAATAAATAGAATCGAATACAACCGTGATCCGCAAATGCCGAGAACGAAACGACAACTAAACTGGAATGGGATTGATTGCATTTTTCTTGTTGAATTCGAATTTTGTACTCATTTCTGATTTTTTATTTTTATTTTTAGATATCTTGATAAGAACAAAATAACTCAACTCCCAGAAAACGTTTTCTCAGGACTCACACATCTATCTGAGCTGTACGTATATTGCACCAAATATACAAAATATGACATGGCTTTGCGCTTCTCCACGATACTTGTGTGACTTAGTTATAAAGTGACTTACACAGCTGATTTAAATAAAGTCGTCAAAGTGATTTCATGGCTCTGAGTCGATCACGGATTCATTTTAAGACAATTGGGATTAATTTTACCGCTGTTTTCTAAGTAGAATCGAGTACAACGACGATCCGGGAATGCTAAGATTTAAACGGCAATTAAAACTAAAATGGTGTTAATTGCATCGTTCTTCTTTGATTTAAATTTAGAACTTATTTCTAATTTTAATTTTCATTTCCAGATATCTCAGGGAGAATGAAATAACTCAATTGCCAGAAAACGTTTTCTCTGGACTCACACAGCTATCTCAGCTGTAAGTATATTGCCCTAAATACACTTTCAAAATATGATACGGCTTTGCACCTCTCAACTTTACAAATAACTGTGTGACTTTGTTACAGGATGACTCACACAGCTGAGTTAAATAAAGTCTTTACAGTAATTAACCCTTTCATTTCAAAAATTAAAGTGCATTTAAGCCTTTGCCTTCCAAGATTAATACTAAATGTTATTCCAGTCTGTCACTTTGGTTCTTTCTGTAAAACCTTTCATTTGATCTTAGCTAGGTCCCCATTTTCTAAAGAAGGAGCAAAAAAAAAACCAAACATATTCATTGCTACTGACACACATCAATTTTTGGAGTTATTAAAATGACAATATCGCCAACGAAATGGTAACTATTTATATACTAGGTACTTAAAATTAAAATTTGGTACTTAACCCTTTGATTACTATCTGGAAAAATACGTCCAGCTTTATCCACGGTCCCATCTACCCCTTGTGACGTCATCACTTTTAACAGTCAGGAACAGCTTTGTCCACTAACTAATGCAGGGAGAAGAGATCTTTCAAACTATACCAGAATGAGCACAATTCAGTCAAGGAAACTGGAGAAACGGCCAAAAAAACCATGTAACACTGACCTGAAAATCTCCATGAAGAGCTTGCTCCATTACCCACCTACCTTTCTGAGCACCTAATTCTAAGATGATGAAAGGTTTCACAGAAACTCTTCCCACCAAAATAAAGCCTACCAAATGCCCAGCAAGTTGAAGAAAAAAATGAGGCAAAGAAAGAGAAAAGAGAGGAAAGGAGAGAAAGCGAAAAGTGAAAGTCGAAAGTGTTGTGCTACTTTTAAACCCAAAAACTGTCGAAATTTTGTTTTCTGCGCATGCCCGAACTTTGCAAGCGCTTATTTTGCACCTGGCTGAAAAGGCCGCGGAGTGTACAACCTGGAAACGGGTTTGTAGGGAGATTTAGCTCTTAAACAGCACGACAGTCACCAAAAAACCCCTCAACTAGCTTCAAAACGTGTTTTTCGGCGAAATCTCTAGTAGCCAAAGGGTTAAAATTAAAATTTGAATTGTTTCGGGAAATTTCCGAGGTTAAATATCTTTAAAGCCGATGTTTCGACCAGTTTTACTCGTCTTCTTCAGGTTGTTTAAATAATGTCATCGTTATGGCGGATCATTTTTAGTCGTTCAGCGTGGTGACCGCACATGACGTATCATGACCATTACACGAAGTGTAAATGATGTCAAATTGCGTGGGAATTGAAATGAAGGGAAAAGACTGTACCCCACGCAATTTAAAAAGTAAGACATCCAAAATATGCCACAAGGCATTTCATGAAAAAAGGCTCCTTTACAGGTTGTAATGAACACGAAATCAGATTTATTACTGTTATGTTATGTTATGTTATGTTATGATACAGAGTTGTCTAAGTTACACTCCAATAGAAAGTAATATTGGGACAATCTGTCGTCATAACCAATTGCTACAAGGCATTATGTGTTCCAGCCTCGTTTTCACGTTCACGTGATCCGTTCTATTACTGTTGCGTGTCAGATAGACCCCAATTTAAAGTATGACGATTTTTGTCGAAATTCATCACCATTGACGATGGTAACAAAGCAGTTGAAGGTCAAGCCTTGTTTCCATGTTGACCTCTGAGGGTCACACTTTTAACCCCCCGTAAAAGCTGTCGGTGCAAGTTAGAAAATTGCCGACAACTTTTGACATGTTCCTTAGGGCCCCCTTAACACATTTAGATAGGCGGCTTCCTTTCTTTAGGAAATTCCCATGGGATTACAGATGCTCCAATACTAATTCGCCCGATTTGCCAACAGGCTTGCTACCACGTACTGAACTAATTTACATACATTTGACAATCGCCATATTTGCCAAAATGGTCAAATTGTTAGTAATGTGTTATTTTACCAATTTTGTTATTGTTTGCATTTCTGGACATAAGTGTAAAGAATCAATGTTTGATTTTACTTAGTGAACCTAATCAGATTTATGTGTTCAGTGCCCCCAACGAGTGCCTCAGTGCTAGAAGTCTTGGCACCTTAATGAAATTCATTATTATTATCTGCAAAGAAACTATACAGGAAAAATCTTAGACATTCATTGCACTGCCGTGTTAAAAAAAAAAAAAAATCTGGAAAAACTGTGGAAGTGAATTCACCATGCAATCGAAGCTGTGTACCAACCTTTGGAGATGGAAGCTGTTGCTCATCATGAGTAAACACAGCCTGCCACAGTGACGATCCAAGAGACACAGTGAGGAAATAAAACACACCCTGATCAGTCCTTAATACACCACTGCCGTCTCGTCCACTCGTCTACGGAATCGGGCGCAAATTTGTTACCTAGTTGGCAGTGTCGGAAATGGTTAGGTATCATCATTTGGATTGGCCGTCTGGTACGTTATCGGTCTGGACTTGCTAATTAAGAGATTTTGCCAGAACAAAAGTAATCATTAGCTCCTCGTCCGCTTTCTTAGCAGCTTTGATCATAATCTCATGCGCTGCACTAAAATGGGAGTGCTAAAGGAGGGTTAAAAACCAAGTTCAATCCTTGATTTCCAGGCCTCTCGCGAATTTTTGACTCATTTAGTTTTGCCACGAGTTCTCGGAGTTCTCTGTCTGCGGCAATGAAATTCGTGTTACGATCACTAACCAATTCTTGTGGTAATCCTCCTCAATACGCCACTCTTGCGCAGGCATTTAAGAGCAGCTAACTGTAAATGTCAAGAATTCGCGCACAAATTAACGTGAAATATCGGATTTCTTCATGATCATATTTTGTCGGGAGAGACCCTTTTGTGAACTATTACCGATCACATCAATTAAGCTTCCTAACTGACTTAGTTTTTGAGAAATCTGGCGATTGAAAACATCAAATACCGAGATCACAACAAAAATGACCATGAAATTTACTAGGAAATTTCAGTTTTTGAGTGTTTGGGTGCAGCAAATCAGTACGTCGCGATGAACCCATTTTTTACACATGGACACCTACTTTTCTTAACAACTAGAAAACGCAAAACTTTTGCAAAGATAGATAAGTATACATTAGATTTTTGGCAGACGAACGTTACCACGTCGAGCGGTTTGAGAAACGTCTTAAATTACATTACATCGCGCAGAATGCCTATTGTTCTCCAGACATTTACTTCCAGGGCAATAAAAGTTATAGATCATTAAAATTAGCGGCCAAGAATGACTCAAATGGTTCTCATTGGTCAAATATTACGCGCTCTTTCTCCCTTGGGGAATTCTGCTTTGCTCATTAACTTGTCAGGGCGGAGCTAAGAAACAAAGGAAGTTTCAAGTTATTGTTTTCGCTATTGTTCCTCGATATCACACTTTGAGAATGCATTACAAGCCGACTTTCACAACTTTACATGAAGAAAAAAAAAGCACAAGAAAAAAACCTATTATTAAACTATAATATTGTCTTGGGCATTTAAAGCCCGACGCATTTAGAGCTCTAAACGTGAAAGCAGTTTTTAGGTGTTTCTAATAAAAGAACACAATGTCACCGTAACACAATCAACAGGTTTTGGGACAATGAATTGCCTACGTGTATCGTTTAATACAACAAACTGGACAATTTCCAGCACACGATGGATATTTTCTAGCATAATAAGAGCGCCAAAAAATGAAGTTCTGTTTACTTTTACCTAATTCTAGGAATTTATAGGAAATATCACCACTTCAATTCAGTAGGTGATGAAAGTAACAATCAATCAATTATCATACGATATGTATATACCTGTTAAACAAGGTCGTGCGTGCAAAACGACTCGGAGTAAAAATTTCAATGCTACGCTAAAGGTAACTTTAAAAGCGATATACCTGGATACTTAATACAATATTATGCGACAAAAATTTCCTTCAAGCCTATGTTTACAGAAGCATGTGAGTGACCCTACAATCTAAATTTCTATTTCTATTTTCTCGATCAAACAGGTGTATCAACGAGTTTTTGAGCTCAATTCTAATCAAATCCTCAACACAAAAATCAATTAATAACGGAAATACCTCGAAAATGGCGAGCCGTCTTTCTCCGATCTCTCGTGGGAATCGAACAAATCTAAGCATGTACATTCAGTTCATGATTCACTGTATTTTCCAGAAAGGACTGAGTGTGAGAGAGAATGAATCAAAAGCATATCTTTCTTAAAATCCTCAGAATACTGAGTGGCTCTGACCTACTTTTGGTACAACTCTTCGCGGACGATAAAAAGAGGAACTTCGGAGAGTTTGACGCCCAATAAGCTCTTTACTTGAAGATCGGGCAAGGGGTCAGCGGTTACGACAACCGAAGTGGGATAAAAGGGCGGGTGGGTGGCCGTCTGCTCACAGACAAAAGGAAATGTGATGATAAAAACTCAATCAAAGCTTTTATGTGATTGAAGATACCTCTTAATTGTTATCGTGTTGTTACACTACAAGTTATACGGCTGGGAAGATATATATTCTTTTTTGATTTACCAATATTTCGTTAGGCACGGCCTGACTTCTTCGGGGAGTTAAATGATTTGCCGCTACATTTTTTTTGAAATTCAAATGAAAGCCATAAGAAAAGTGGGTTACGTTCAACTTCGCCTCGCTCAAACGAACGTTAAATATTTACCGCTTAAGTAACCGCAAAAACCAGGCGAAAACAGATATGGGTGCATCATGTGCGAACCCTAACACTTTAATGAGAAGTGATCTTACAGCATTGGCAAAGGAACAACAGATAACGTATTTAGATATGAGCTAAATACCTAAATATTTGGTCACACTTAAACGATTAGAATCAGTCTCTAAAACGTACATGTTTTTCGCTTTATCTGTTTTCCAGCGCCCATGAAGTTTTGACACCCTCCCAGAAACCTCTTTGGAAGCGTTATTACTGACAACAGCTGAAGCACCCCCATACTCCTTGGGATCATAGCCTGAAGCAGGCGTTCAAAGTAGTCTTAAATATTTCCCTGCAGCGAGTATGAAATAAATTGCCATTCCTAAAACTATAACCCGACTTGTTCCTCGTTAATGTCCTCAATAAAGGCAAGTGACTAGACAGATCCAAATTGGCTCCTTCAATATACTTACGCAGGATAGTTACTGGGCAGTATTTGCTCTCTAACCTCGCGATATAAACATAGTTGCTCTCACTATATACATCTGCTTTACTCCTTGGCACAAAAATTTTAACAAAACCATCGCAAAACGTGAGGTGTCTTGGCTGAATATTAGCCAACTCGTTAAAACGAAAAAAATTCTTCAAAACCTGAAGAGCTTATTGCGGCAGTACGTAAGTCCTCTGAGGATACTTCCTCAGCGCCATGAATGTCAACAATGCTTCTATCGGTGGCATGGTCCACAGGCTTTTTTTCGTTAACTGGATTGCTTCTTGTCCTCTTGGCGCTCTCAATCAAGTTCTTGCAAGATGCGTTATCCAAAGGATTGGGAACATATCATCACGAACAAAGGAATGGAACCACTTCAGCGCAGCATGGATCAAAACCATTGCGGCCGGGGACCTAAGTTGTTGATCTAAGCCAAATAGATGAAGGGCGACAACAGAAGAAGAAAATGTCAACTGTAGCACAAGTTTCCTAAATCTACACCACAGTAAAAACTTGTTTATTTCCTTAAGATATTTCTTCATAGTAGAATACGCCCTGGAACTCAGTAAAGAAGTAAATAAAGAATTAAAACCCGACCTAATAGCAGGAGGGGGCACCATCCATACTTTACTTGCAATTAAAAC
>OX421448.1:16823300-16863300 GCA_949126865.1 Montipora capitata | reverse complement strand
TTATGCGTAACCACAAAAACTTAAGAATGGTTTCTGTGAGCTAAAATAGCCGTTTGGAAGAAAATCTGGGCCTTAATTTTTGTTTGCCAGCGGTAAACAGATTTCCTTAGCTTACCAGATTTTTACTACAATCCATGACACTGCCCCTTTTTAACTTTGACTTAAACGGGGTGTACACATGGCTATCAGCCAATAAAGTGACCTTGAATTTAACAAAAACTGAGATCATGTCAGTTGTGTTGAAACAGAAGTTATCAACATTTCCTGAAATTCCTTCTTTCAGTATAAATGAACATCCAGTGAAGCAGGTCATCTTCGAAATCTCTTGATGTGCATATTGACTAAAACATGAATTGCGAATGTGATATACAAAATATTTGCAAAAAAAAAAAGACTGTAATGGCAACTTTATTCATGTAATTCAATAAAAGGGAAGGATACCAGAGGTTATCCCTACCGAGGATATCCGCCAGCAGCCGGATTTAAGTGACTGAGAGTCGATTTTGATGAGGGAAGAAAACCGGAGAACCCGGAGAAAAACCCTCTGAGTCCGATTGAGATCGACTGAATCTCAGCCCACATATGACCCGAGGCCATGGTTGAACCCGGGTCACAGAGGTGAGAGGCGCGGTTGATAGCCGCTAAACCACCGTTGACCATGCCAATGCTTCTGCATTGGGCGCAATTAAGCGAATACGACATCTTATACCCCCTTAATATATTTAACAATGATTCCATGAGCGCGCGTTGGATATGAGATGGTAAATAGCCAACGAGGCGCGTAGCGCCGAGTTGGCTATAACCACTCTCATATCCAACAAGCGCGAAGGGAATAATTGTTTTATTAAATTCCTTAAACTCCAAAAGTTTAGAAGTACGAAATACGAGCGAAAAAAGCGAGAAAATCCTAGCGAAATCGAAAAAAAGTTGATGAAGATGCAATGTTGTGTAATACCTCATGTACTTCAAAGATTCGGAATTGATCCAAACTTTCCACAAAAACGTTCTTTTTTTTTTTTGCTTTACACGGAGAGAAATTTCGCTTTCCGGCGAAAAAAAATTAATTTAACAACGCAAAGAGCAATTGTTTACCACATAAGGTCAAACAAGGTATATGAGCTGATAACCGAGATTGAGTGAACCAATCAGAGCAAGAGAATTGCATTATCCGAGGTTGAGAATTTAATAATAATTGATATATATGACAGCCTAGTTCAACCATATTTTAATTACTGTAGTACTGTATGGGGCAACTGTGGCAGTGGCCTCTAGAAAAGCTTCAGAAGCTCCAAAATCGTGCGGCCCGTGTTTTTATATGTGCTACTTATGATTTTAATGTCGATGAATTGTTCCGGGCAATGGCTTGGGGTAAACTCAAATAACAAAGATTGGAATCAGCTGCTGTTATGATGTATAAATCTTTGCGCATGCATGGGATGACACCTGAGTATCTGAGTTCGAGATTTGTGTTTCGAAACGACATAACATCATATCGATTTAAGAATACTGAAATGAAATTGGCTCTTCCGAAGCCCCGCACCAATTATTTGAAGAACAATTTCTCTTACAGCGGAGCAAGGTTGTGGAAGAGCCTATCAAGTGACCTTCGTGCAGCTACATCATTACATGATTTTAAGCGTAATCTACGTCACCACAGTTTTAAATGACTTGACGAAATAAAACAACATTTAATTTTTTTTTTGCAAGACATGTTTCGACATACTTGTGATGAGTTTTACAATTTGAATTTAAACCTATTTATAACAAAAATACAATGGATGAATTGATAGATTATTCGCATACTTACAAAAACAAAGTAAATGGATTAGCTAAGATACTTAGATACTATTGTCGCGACAAAGTCGTTAAAAATGGAAAAAAAAGAAAACGAAAAAGTTCGTTGTAATTTGCTTTGTCGCGACAATAGTATCTAAGTATCTTAGCTAATCCATTTAATTTGTTTTTGTAAGTATGCGAATAATGTATCATCAATTCAGCCATTGTATTTTTCTTATAAATAGGTTTAAATTCAAATTGTAAAACTCATCACAACTGAAGTTGGCATAAGTATGTCGAAACATGTCTTGCAAAAAATAGGTTTAAATTCAAATTGTAACGCGGCATGAGCACGAGGACATTTGCTACGCCTGGCCAATTAAAGCACTCGTTTCGATTCTTATGTCGACCTTCGTTTTCACTAGCGTAAGCTACTTACGCTTGTGCTTGGGCTTGTGATTGCGTCGCTAGTGAAAACCACACTTTACTGTGGAGGTGACACGACGTTAATATGTCACGAATTACTTGCAGCATTACTTAAGATATTAGGGAGCTTAAGCACCAACGACAGCAACGAGAACGTCAAATTCTCGTTATTGTAATCACTTGGCGACTATTTCAACCTTTTTAATATAACACGGGTGTGGTAATTCCTCAAAAATAACACTGGTCGGAATGGCACTTAATTTTGGGGAGAAAATAAAAATTTATCCTCAAGGGCTGACGTTCTTCATAAAACCTCAAATTTCAAGTTGTTGTTTTGCTGAGGATGGCAAAGAAATGGACAAAAGTGAAAAACGCACGTGCAGGGCGTGCAAAGCTATTGTTTTTGCCCACTAAATATGCAAATTTGTGAGGTTCTCGTAGCCGTCGCTGTTGTCTTTGCTTAAGCTCCGTATTCTAGGAACCTTAAGATCTAGGAGGGCAACCTCAGCGAGAACGCCACAAACAATAGACACTAATGGGCAAAACAATGGCTCTGCCTTTGCGATTTAAAGTATTGTACATTTCTTTCCTTTCTCTGCCAATCTGCAACGTGAAATGATTAAATCTAAAGTTTTAATTAAGAAAGACGAGAACACACAAGGGCAAATCTTCGATTTTCCTTCTTAGTTTCAACACTGTTCCTCCCAATTCAGTTTCTGGATATTTCGGATAGTTTGTGGAAGTAGAACAAACTGGAATAATCGTGAAAAACGTTAAAAAACTAAACTAGCAATATGAAATGACGTTCTTGCGGCCGTCCCCGTCTTAGATCTTTTAAAAGGTCCCTAACAACTCGGATAAGGAACTCTGGCCAAGGAAAAAAAGGCACATTTATTTTCAATGTATCATGAAACGTTAAAGAGATATATATATGTGAGAGGAAGGCTGGAAAAGGTCTCGAAAAGGTAGCTAATCGAGTAGTGGCTGAAAGTTTTGAAAACTCGAAGATTAGTTAAGATTAGATTGTTTTTATTACGCTACGAACTTCTTGATCCACAATGGATACATTTTTTTTTAAGTTCTTTTCCTTTACTTTCATGAAAATAGAGCAGAATTGTATTTTCTTCCCCATCAACTTAAATGGTGCGGACCTACATGGAAACAGCCAGCAATTTATATCTCACAAAACCACACTCCAAAAAATGAGTATGACGAAAATTGAAAGACATGATACAAAACACTAACCAAATAAAGGTGTCGCCTGCTTAAAACGTCGTTGCTGTGCTCGAGAATTTTTTTTTTTACAAAAACCTTTCATCGATTCTTTCTTGGGTTCCAGTCCTTCCCCGACAGGTCACATTAAAAAGTGAGAAACGGAATTTTCCAAGAGCTTCGTAACATCCCATCGATTTTACTTGTTTAGATCATCGGTGACCCCCTTTTTTTTTAAAGCATGAATCACTTACTCTTCTCACAATCCACAAAATATGAGGAAATGAAAAAAAAAATCACAACGCAAGAGGTTATCTTTTTTAAAATTCCTGAATTCCGGAAGTGGTTACAACGGGTAGCGCTTGCGAAAACGCTCGCTGAGGATTAACTCTACTGTTTACGACATCCCTAGCGGTATGCAATTATCTAAAAACCTCACTCCTATATTTCTATGCACGGAAACCTTCACTCTAATACATTATTTTTATGATTTACGACGGATGAGCAGATGAGGCTAAATCTCGTTATGATGACCCATCTATCGAAATTAGACATTTCTCCCTTTTCTTATCACTCCGAAACAAAGTCGTTGACCTCCCTTTTATTTTCCTTTTTGGAATAAGCAATTTATGACGTAACGTCAGGCGAGAAATGAAACAAATTTCAGTTTCACTACACAGAGAAATGTCATGTCTGATTAGGTAATTACAACAAATTGTGCACAAAGGGAGTCAAATGTCTGCCATCTCGAGACGAGACTGTCTAAAAACAGGAAGACTTCCACACTGGAAAAACAATTGATCCTTCAGCCTTACTTAGTTTCAAATGATTAATAGTTTGTACAATCAGGGAAACCCGGGGCAATAGCCAGTTGATCTCGTGTTTCCAATCTGGAGTAAATGCGTCAACCGCTTCTGTTCCAGGCTGATGGAACCCGGAGTTAGAGCGAGCAAGTTTGGTGTTATAACTGCAGGCGATCCTGTCCACGAAATGTCGACCCCACTTAACGTCCAACATTCTAAAAATAACATAATTTCATGTATTATCATCGAAAACTACGATTCTACTCAGACATTCCGCCTCTGCGTTCAGGTCTCTAGAAGTCCATTTCATTTACAGTGAAATGCAATTCGTTGCACACAAAGACTATGTCTAAAACTAGAGACTGTGATTGTTAAACACGACTTCCACTGTTTACCATGGTTACAACGTTTTGATATCAGTCAACCAGGCCACCTGTTGGCCTTTAAGATCATGAGCAAAACGTCCGATGGCTAACTGAACAGCTTTTAATTCTTTCCAAGTAGAGCTCTTCTCTCGTTCGTCAGGTGACCAGTTTTGCTAAAATATTTTACCTTCGTTTTCAACAAAAGAACTGCAAGAATAATCGGAAGCATCCGAATAGACAATCTTAGAGGGTTTACTCTCGGTGGGCCACGCTGACCGACCGTTCAGAAAGCATGCGTTTAGCTTCCAAAACATATCTCACGAATAGCTTCATCAGTGAGCTGAACGTTGGAAAACCATGATGACCTAATTGGAATTAAGTAAAGCCGTGATCACTGATTGCTCGGAATCAAACTGCAATAAAAGCTAAACTGAGATTAAAAGTCAAGGAAGGGTTACGTTTTTACAAACGTTGACCGTGTAGCACTTTATATTTCAACAGAATTAACTGATTAGAGTGTAATGAGAAGTGCTAGTTTTGTACCCCATATGAACCATGTAAGCGTTAGCCCTACTAGTGGAAATGGGCCCAAACAAGGAAAGAGAAAAACTCTGACCAGGGTGGGAATTGAACGGACGACCTTCGGGTTAGATCACCGCTCCTCTACCGACTGAGCTAAAAGGTCAGACGGGAGCAGGCCATGGGAACTGAAAATGTTAAAGTCATGGCAATGAACATGTACAAGTACAAGGAAGAGTTACGTTTTTACAAACGTTGGCCTGCTCCCGTCTGACCTTGTAGGTTGTGGCCGATTTCCACTAGTTGGGCTAACGCTCACATGGTTCATGTGGGGTACAAAACTAGCACTTCTCATTACACTCTAATCAGTTACGTCTGTTGATATTACAAAGTGACTCACACAGCTGAGTTATATTAAATAAAGTATTTACAGTAACTAAGTCTTTCAGGTCAAAAATAAAAGTGCATTTGAACCTTAGCATTCCAATATTAATACTAAATGTTATTCCAGTTGTCATTTTGGTTCTTTTTTTAAACCCTTTTTTTGGATCTCAGCCAAGTCCCCGTTTTCTAATGAAGAAGCAAATAAAACAATCACATTGGTTGGTACTGACCACATTAACTTTTGAGTCATTGAAATGACAGTATCTCCAACGGAATTTTCTAGTAAAAGAGCACATAAAACAACCATATTGACTGCTACTGACACACATTAATTTTCGAGTCAACGAAATAACAATATCTGCAACGGGATGGTAATTACATATACTAGGTACATGAAACTTTTAAAACTATCAGGACATTATGAAACTCTACTAATTCCTGTTTCCATGCGGAAAACATTTCGCTTTTTTTCTTTATGATTACGGCACAGTGAGCTTTCTTCATCAAGCTTCGACAAAGCAATGCATGTCTTTAAACTGCATTAGGTCATTCAAATCCTAAATTTTGTTTTAGATCTTTTCTATTGTTTTCCATAAAACTAGCAAATCCACTGTTATCCATTTTTTCTTTGATTTCATTGCTCTGAGTCGTTCACAGATTCCTTTTAGGACAATTGGGATTAATTTTCCTGCTCTTGCCTAAGTAGAATCGAGTACAACGACGATCAGCGAATGCTGAGAAGGAAACGTAAATTAAAACTCTAATGGCATTGATTTTATTGTTCTTGTTTAATTCAGATTTCGTACTCATTTCTAATTTTGTGTTCATTTCTAGACACCTTGATAAAAATAAAATAAGTGAACTCCCAGAAAACGTTTTCTCAGGACTCACGGGTCTACATACGCTGTAAGTATATTGCCCTAAATACACTTTCAAAATATGACACGGCTTTGCGCCTCTCCACTCCATAAATAATTGTGTGCGATTTAGTTACAAAGTGACTCACACGACTGAGTTTAATAAAGTCTTTGCAGTAATGAACCCTTTCAGGTCACAAATTAAAGTGCATTTGAATCTTAGCCTTCTAAGATAAACAGTAAATATTATTCTAGTCTGTCATTTTGGTTCTTTCTGTGGAACCTTTTATTTGATCTTAGCCAGGATCCATTTTTTCCTTGATTTGAACGCCCTGAGTCGTTCGCGGACTCCTTTTAGGACAATTGGAATTGATTTTACTGCTTTTGTCTAAATAAAATCGAATACAACTGTGATTCGCAAATTCTGAGAACGAAACGGCAATTAAACTAAAATGGGATTGATTGTATTGTTCAGGGGCACATGAGGACTGGGAGCGGCGCTCTTTTCTAGGGAGGTTTGGGCACATTCTCCACAGGAAAAATGTTTGAGTCTGAAGTTCTCTGAGATGCAATCTAGTGTATTCTGGACGCTTAAATTTAGCAAATGCCTGGATGTAATGCTAAAACATTTAATAAAATATATGTGTGGTTCCGGTCAAAGAAGTATTTAATACTTTATGATGCTAGCAGAGCAGAGGCCGAAGCGATCGCGGCGAGAGCACAACCTCCCGCGGCAACATTGTTTCCCTAAAAAAATTATCAATTCCAGTTTGTTTGAGACGGATATTTACTGCATGCATTCTGGGAGATTTGGTCATTTGCGACTAAAAATGTAGGCTTCGAACGCAGGTTCTAAGAAGTTTTATAACAACAATTTCAACAAAGGAAATGCGTCCCATGGACAGACCAATCACAAGAAAATTCATAACTTCATGTGATTAATTGTCTTCTCGGGCTGCCAAAGAAACAATGACTTGCGTGGGCTTTCTTATTTCCGTAAAGTTAAGTAGATCACTTCCATGGGCATGCAGTTGAAGTAAATTTCTACTTAAAGCAAAGACTAAATCTCTAAGTTTAATCGGCGTTGCGTGGTGAGTTAAGACACATGTACAGTTGCAGCCGCTGCATTGATTGCTTAAAGGCCCACCTTCAACCAACAGGCAATGCGTGCCACGGAACAATTTTTATATATGAAAATCCCGTCAAAGCTGAAATTCACCCAATCAGATCGCTACAATAAAAAGCTAAATAGATCTAAAATTGCTTATTACTGGGTTGCCGCAAACCCAGTCGGAATCTGTCTTTAATTTCGTCGTTTTCTTTTTTTTTCTTTTTTTCCATGTCGGTAAAAGTCTTGCCTGTCACTCCCCTGTTAAGTGGTGTCTTTGTGCATAGAGCCTTCTACGCGTATTTTCTTAGAATCGAGAGGGTAGTGGGAAATGCGTAGACACAGTAGAACTGGTAGACACAGTAGAACGATTAACTTAACCGGCAATGGCGTCAAAAGTCATGTAGCGCGAATGGCGTTTTAGTGGATCTTTGAACAAAATGTACCCTTATGAAGGTCAATAATGGCAAGCGAATTGGATACTGAACAAGACAGGTGGTCGAATGTTAGAAGCGACGAGTAATGGAGTTCGATAACAATCTGTCGCCCGTCGAGCCGTAATCAAAGTGAGCTGTCTTCCTAAGATTTTGCCAAGTGTGGTGTTTTGTACAACACTCAAACCTAATGAACAGTTCTCTGGTAACTCAGTATGGGTTAAACAAAGACAGAGAAGGAATCCGTATAGTGGATCTGTTATCTCAGTTGTCTCGCTATTTGTCAGATTTGTATTTACCTGTTCTCAACTCTGCACAGTCTTCCGGTATAACAATCGGAGATTTCACTAATAAGTCATTGTCTTGAATGGCGTTTTAGTGGATCTTTAAACAAAATATACCCTCATGGAGCTCAAGAATGGATCGTCAATTGGATGAGCAAGACAGCGCTGAAAAATACATATATGGATTTTAAGAGACGAGTAATGGTGTTCGACAACAATTTCATTTTTCGCCTTTGGATATCAAGTGAGCTTTGTTTCTAATATTTTACTAACTTGGTATTACATAAAACACGGAATCAAATAGCATTTTTTTTTTATGGATTTAACCATAGTTACTAACTATGATTTAACATTGAAGGAATCCAACGCCTACAAGAATGCATCACAGTGTTTACTCAAGTCGCATCTTAGTTGTCTGACAATTTACATTTACCGGTATTTTGTACTCAACTCTGCAAAGGTGTAAAATATTTGGAAATGTGACAGTGAAGAATTATTTGAATGAAAGTTGTTGTCGCTTTTGTGCTTCATTATTTACGGTCAGCGTTCCGAGTCGAGAAGGGTTTTGATGTGAACTGTCAAAAATGTATTAATTGCATCTCTTGTTTGCACGCACGCAATTGAAATAGGAAGGTATGTTTTTCTCTAATAGTAAATATGTTGTTTGTTTCGATTAACTTTTCGCTGGAAAAGGATTTTGCCGAGATATTTCCAGCCTTTGTGAACTTTAATATCATGTTGCGTAATTTTCGAGCTTAACAAATCTGCATACGTGTGTTGAAATGTGATACGGGAGCATTTTTGTGGTATAGTGTAACGAAAATAAACAGGTCTGTTGGAAGCTTGCTTGAGTTTCAACAAAATGACCCCCAAAATCGGCAAAAAAAATCTGACACTGATGAATAATAAAGTAGCTGCTATCCCCAAAACGATGGAATTACCTGGCGATAAATAACCTCGTCTTGGAGAGTAAAGTTTTGACTTTCAACCTGAAGAATTGGGCGATTGTGATCTTTGTGTAATTCGCGCATTTCTTGTCAAACTTTATAACACTTGAAAGAAAAAGAAAACTTACAAAAACAAAAACCCGGTATCTGTGTCAAATGATGATTTGACACTGTTTCGCGAGTAAACACACCGCGGTAACTTCATCACGGCGCCATCTGAATCCAATGTAACTTTCGATTTTGCGCTTTTACTTGTGCAGCCAAAAGTACAATAGCAAAAATCTCCCAGAATGTTTGTCGGTGATCGTAACTTTTTATATTCGGGGTTAAAAATTAATGTTGTTTTCGTGTCATAAATGTTGTTGCTGATGGCAAAGTATTTTATTCTCGATCGACCGTCCAGAAAACTTCCTTCTGCTCTTCCCAAAAACTTTGTACCACTATTTATTTACTTTTGCATCAATATTTGTTTCGCATAAAGCAAGCTAACAAAATCAGTTCCTTGCTTGGTCTGCATTTGTTAGCGTTAAAATAGATTTTTCGGTCCAATGCTTCTGTTTTGAGGGGTATATTGTTTTTGGTCTCCCATCCAGATACTAACTCCGCCGAATAGGGAAACTTCAGCGAACTATTGTAGCTGTCAGATGCTCAGAGGGCACGCTTAAACTTGTGGTGAAAAGAAGTTGTGAGGGAACTTGAAAATTATCAACGCGTTAGCCCAGAAGCCAATGTTTCTCGCTTCTCTTTTATTTGTTATTCTTCAGAGACTGGAATGCTGTAGTTCAATACCACACAATTCAGTGCCTTCTGATTTTCTGTAACACGTACCACAGGCAACCCAGTGTATGCTTCACGGAAGCATCTCATATTATAACTTGCGTAGAAATTTTCTTACAATCAGGAAGGCGATAAAATGTAACTACAGTTACTACTCACTTGGTTTACAAGTGTCAATGGGATCGTTCTTTTGGCAATTAATGCTCCTACCTACACTGGTACAACTGTTTGTAAGACACACTGTAGAACAGACATTCGTATCCAGCCTACCTCGTCTTTTTGCGAAATTAAATGCGACGCCTGTAACCGGTTGGAAGCCAGTTTGTAAGGGCCGTTGACTCGAACGACGTTCGATAAATTTTCTTATTAACAAGGTTTAGATAAGACAATAGATTTAAGTAACAAAGCTCGAAGTACCATCCAACACACGTTTACAAAAAAGAAAACAAAGCCTTGACAAAAAAAGGGAGGGAGGGGGGGGGGGGACTCAGCCCTTGTTGTTCTTGTTTAATTCGAAATTTGTACTCATTTCTAATTTTGGGAGCTGGTCATTTGTGGGTTCCAATGTTTCCGAGAGGAATGAATCAACGATGAAGTGATATATCATCGTTGATTCATTCCTAATGGGAACATTGGAATCCACAATTGACCAGTTCCTAACGTCAGTGGCGTCGCACCGGTATCGCGAGGTCCTGAACTTTTCGGGCTTCTTTACGCAATTGCAAAAATTGCGTTCATAACTGCGACGATCATAGCTTCACTTGAAACAGTACATTACCTCTTATATTTTTCATGTTTTCGTTTTATTATCGTAAATTCATGGTTTTCTTTTAATTTAATGATGGATTAATTAATAAAGCTATTATTATTTCTGGGAATTGCCTAAGGGACACTACTCGTGCATGTCGTTGTCAGGTTACATGATGTTGACAGTAGTGGCCCCCGAGTTTGTACCATCAACAGCCTGCTAATGGTTTCTCTCAAGGTACAGTTGTACGTTTATACACCATATCTCTATGGGTTGCTGTACAGGGATTACCTCAAGCTGCTCTGTTCCTCTAATAGATGTCATACTCGCGATGTGGGACCTAAATGTACCGATGTTTGCAGCTGCAATGGTGCTGAACATAATGGAAGCTGCGATAATGATGCCGATAATGATGACCATGAGTCATCTGATGTTGATAATGTTGATGATGATCATGACGACGATGATGATGATGATGAAGAGGAGGAGGAGGAGGAGGAGGAGGAGGAGGAAGACGAGGGAGATGAATAGGATACCTTTTTATATTTGTCAGGGAGTTGTGTTAAAATTGCTTTTGGCTGATTGGGACAATCTGTCGTCATAACCAATTGCTACAAGGCATTACGTGTTCCAGCCTCGTTTTCACGTTAGCGTGGTCACGGTATCCGTTCTATTACTGTTGCGTGTCAGATAGACCCCAATTAAAAGGATGACAATTTTTGTGGAAAATTCACCACCATTGACGATGGTAACAAAGCAGCGAAGGTCAAGCTTCGTTTCCATGTTGAACTCTGAGGGTCACACTTTTAACCTCCGGTAAAAGCCGTCGGTGGAAGTTACAAAATTGCCGACATCATTTCACATGTTCCTTAGGGCCCCCTTAACACATTTAGATAGGCGGCTTTCTTTCATCAGACGATTCCCGCGAGATTGCAGATGCTCCCACACTAATTCGCAAGATTTGTCGACTGGCTGGCTACCGCGTACTGAACTAATTTACATACATTTGGCGAGTTGACAAGAATTTGCCAAAATCGCCAGTCAGATTCGCCACTATGTCTAGCCACCATGTATTGATGTGTTAAACAGTCCTTACTACACCACTGCCGTCTCGTCCACTCGTCTACGGAATCGGGCGCAAATTTGCTACCTAGTTGGCAGTGTAGGAAATGGTTAGGTGTTAGGGGGTATCATCATTTGGATTGGCAGTCTGGTACGTTATCGGTCTGGAATTGCTAAGAGATTCTGCCCCAATAAAAGTAATCATTAGCTGCTCGTCCGCTTTCTTAGCCACTTTGATCATTATCTCATGCGCTTCAACAGAATGTGGTGCTAAGGAGGGTTAAAAACCCAGTTGACTCCTTGATTGCCAGTCCTTTCGCGAATTTTTGACTCATTTAGTTTTGCCACGAGTTCTCTCACTGTGACAATGGAATTCGTGTTATGATCACTAACCATTCCTTGTGATATTCCTCTTCAATACGCCACTCTTGCAAAGGCATTTAAGAGCAGCTAACTGTAAATATAGAGAATTCGCGGACAAATTAAAGTGAAATATCGGATTTCTTCATATTTGTCGGGAGAAACCCTTTGATGAAATATTATCGATGATATCAATTAAGCTTCCTAAGTGACTTAGTTTTTGAGAAATCTGGCAATTGAAAACATCAATTTGTACTCATTTCTAATTTTGGGAGCTGGTCATTTCTGGGTTCTGATGTTCCCGTGAGGAATGAATCAACGATGAAATGATATATCATCGTTGATGCATTCCTCACGGGAACATTGGAACCCACAAATGACCAGTTCCTAACGTCAGTGCCGTCATAGCTCAATTAATTAGAGTGTCGCACCGGTATCGCGAGGTCTCAGGCTCAAACCCCGTTGAAGTCCTGAATTTCTCAGGCTTCTTTACACAATTGCAAAAATTGCAGTCATAACTGCGAGGATCATAGCTTCACTTGATTTTATATCCGCATTTCATATATCATTTTGAATGAGGCTTTACATGAATGTATGAATCCAGGCAATAATTTATTAAGGGCAGCTTACTAATGCATGTCATCACGACAATGAAATATAGTAGCAATCCACAGCTATCCATTTTTTCTTTGACTTGATTGGTCTGAGTAGTTCACGGACTCCTTTTGGGACAATTGGGATTAATTTTACTGCTCTTGTCTAAGCAGAATCGAGTACAACGACGATCTGGGAATGCTAAGAAAAAAACGGCAATTAAAACTAAAATGGTGTTAATTGCATTGTTCTTCTTTAATTTAAATTTAGTACTTATTTCTAATTTTGTTTTTCACTTCTAGAAATCTCATTGAAAATGAAATAACTCAACTCCCAGAAAGGGCTTTCTCAGGACTCAGACGTCTAGATTACCTGTAAGTGACAGTGGCGGATCGAGACCTTGACCCTTTTTTGAGTGTGTGAACCCAAAAAAAATTTCAGCCTTAATTTTGACCAAAATATATACTTTTTGCCAAAATAAGGGGGGGGGGGGGAAGGCGGGCCCACCGGGTCCCTCCCCTAGAGTGAGTGAATTGCCTTAAATACACTATCAACTGAATATGACACGACTGTGCGCCTCTCCACTCCACAAATAACCGTGTAACTTTGTTACAAAGTGACTCACACAGCTGAGTTAAACTAAGTCTTTACAGCAATTAACCCTTTAAGGTCAAACATTGAAGTGCATTTAAGCCTTTGTCTTCTAAGATTAATACTAAATGTTGTTCCAGTCTGTCATTTATTTGAGCTTAGCCAGGTCCCCATTTTCTAATGAAGGAGCAAATAAAAAAATCATATTGATTGCTACCGACGCACATTACTTTTCGAGTTATTGAAATGACAATATCTCCAACGAAATGCTAATTATATATACTAGGTACATAAAGTTAAAATTTGAATTGTTTCCGGGAACTTCCAAGGTTAAAACATATTTAAAACCGACGTTTCGATCAGTTTTACTGGTCTTTTTCAGGTTGCTTAAAAAAGGTTCTCAATATGGCAGATCGTTTTTATTCGTTCAGCTTGGTGACCGCACATGACGTATAATAACCATTACACGACGCGCAAATGATGTCAAATTGCGCGGGAAATGAAGGAAAACGATTGTAGTAGACAGTATCCTATTTACATCGATCTTACCCACACTCCTATTGAGGTATGGAAGTTTGGCGGCCACAGAAAGCAATGGCATGTAGAATGCAAGACAGTGCGGGGGACCGCGAGGAACCCAATCTCAAAAGAAATCCCAAAACAGAATAAAACCTTCTCATGCCGGGAAAACTCGAGCAAAACGTGCTACGCAAAATGAATTTCATAATTGTAGCAACAGATAACATCGGCCATGAGGTAACAAAAAAAAAGGCAAAACCTTCTCATGCCGGGAAAACTCGAGCAAAACGTGCTACGCAAAATGAATTTCATAATTGTAGCAACAGATAACATCGGCCATGAGGTAACAAAAAAAAAGGCAAAACTTTCTCATGCCGGGAAAACTCGAGCAAAACGTGCTACGCAAAATGAATTTCATAATTGTAGCAACAGATAACATCGGCCATGAGGTAACAAAAAAAGGCAAAACCTTCTCATGCCTGGAAAACTAGAGCAAAACGTGCTACGCAAAATGAATTTCATAATTGTAGCAACAGATAACATCGGCCATGAGGTAACAAAAAAGAGGCAAAACCTTCTCATGCCGGGAAAACTAGAGCAAATGCATACGGAATGAAATTTATAAATGTAGCAAAGACTAACATGGGCACGAGGGAGGACAGAATGCCAAAACCGACAGCTACGCGCGACTGAAAAGAGACGGAAAAAGAACAGAAGAATGGACATTAGATTACCTCTTGCACGTTAGCATCCTGGGCCGCTTGAGCCGGAGCTGGGTCCACTACAATGCTTCTAACAACGTTGGCTTCAGGAGCGCGAGGAACTTGAGGTTGGGCCTCAGCAGCAGGTTCAGCCATATTGAGGTCAAGAAGCTTCTATCGAAATGGTAATGAATTCATGAAGGCGATACCTCTTATACTCGCTTGGGTAAGACCGCTGTAAATAGTAAATATTATGGCAAAAGTAAAAATACTTGACAGGCCTCAGATTGCATTTCCCGCGCAATTTGACGTCATTTACACGTCCTGAATGGGTCATGATAACCAAGCGGAACTACTAAAAACGATCCGCCATATTGATAACATTTTTTAAACAACCTGAAGAAGACCAGTAAAACTGGTCGAAACGTTGGTTTTAAAGATATTTTAACCTCGGAAAATCCCGGAAACAATTCAAATATAATTTTTATAGAGATGAGAGTTAAACGTTTCAGGAATACCAGTACAAAAACTTATTTTATAGTTCTAAGAGTCCTCCCCTTTTAGAACTATCAGGATATTATGAAACTCTGTTAATTCCTGTTTCCATGGGAGAACACTTCTTTTTTTTTATGATCACAATACAGTGAACCTTCTATATCAGAGCTCGATAAAACAATGCATGTCTTTAAACTGCATTTGGTCCTAAATTTTGTTTTTGATTTTTCCTATTGTTTCCCATAGAACTAGTAAATCCACTCTTATCCACTTTTTCCTTGATTTGAACACACTGAGTCGTTCATGGACCCCATTTTAGAAAAATTGGAATTGATTTTACTGCTCTTGTCCAAATAGAATCGAATACAACCGTGATTCGCAAATGCTGACAACGAAACGGCATTTAAACTAAAATGGGTTGATTGCATTGTTAAGTTCAGGGGCGGACGGAGGCTTTTGTGATAGAGGGGGTCGCGAGATATAGTATTACAGTGGCAATATGAGTGCGATTGGGCCCATGAGGACCGCGAACGGCGCACTTTTCTAGGGAGGTTTTGGACATTCTCCACATGGAAAATGTTTGAGACTGAAGTTCTCTGAGATGCAATCTAGTGTACTCTGAACGCTTAAATTTAGCAAATGCCTGGATTAAAATAAGTCAACTCCCAGAAAACGTTTTCTCATTACTCACGGGTCTACATTGGCTATAAGTATATTGCCCTAAATACACTTTCAAAATATGACACGGCTTTGCGCCTCTCCACTCCACAAATAATTGTGTGCGACTTAGTTACAAAGTGACTTACACGACTGAGTTAAATAAAGTCTTTACAGTAATGAACCCTTTCAGATCAAAAATTAAAGTGGATTTTGAACCTTAGCCTTCTAAGATAAACACTACATGTTATTCTAGTCTGTCATTTTGGTTCTTTCTGTAGAACCTTTTATTTGATCTTAGCCAGGATTCATTTTTTCCTTGATTTGAACGCCCTGAGTCGTTCACGGACTCCTTTTAGGACTACTGGAGTTGATTTTACTGCTCTTGTCTAAACAGAATCGAATACAACCGTGATTCGCAAATTCTGAGAAGGAAACGGCAATTAAACTAAAATGGGATTGATTGCATTGTTCAGGGGCCCATTAGGACTGGGAACGGCGCCCTTTTCTAGGGAGGTTTGGGCACATTCTCCACAGGGAACATTTTTGAGTCTGAAGTTCTCTGAGATGCAATCTAGTGTACTTTTTCTGGACGCTTAAGTTTAGCAAATGCCTGGATGTAATGCTAAAATATTTAATAAAATACAGGTGTGGTTGCGGTCAAAGAAGCAATTAATACTTTATGATGTTAGCAGGGGCCAAAGCAATCGCAGCGAGAGCACAACCTCCCGCCAAAGGCGGCAACATTGTTTCCCTGAAAAATTATCAATTCCAGTTTGTTTGAGACGGATGATTACTGCATGTGATTTGGTCATTTGCGACTAAAAATGTAGGCACAGGTTCTAAGAAGATTTATAACAACAATTTCAAAAAGGGAAATGCGTCCCAAGGACAGACCAATGATAAGAAAATTCATACCTTCATGTGATTAATTGTCTTCTCGGGCTGCCAAAGAAACAATGACTTGCGTGGGCTTTCTTATTTCCGTAAAGTTAAGTAGATCACTTCCATGGGCATGCAGTTGAAGTAAATTTCTACTTAAAGCAAAGACTAAATCTCTAAGTTTAATTGTTACTTGCTGAGTTAAGACACATGTGCAGTTGCAGCCGCTGCATTGATTGCTTAAAGGCCCTCTTTCAACCAACAGGCAAGTCATTTTTTATTTATTTATTTTTTATTAACTTTGCCAGTCAAGCTGGCAGAGCGCCACAACAGCTTGCGCCAATTACTGTGGCCCCTTTTTTTACCCTCCCAACCATGATACACAACAGATGACAGACCACAACACCGGGAACTACGTGCCCTACTCTTAGCGACAAGTGTGTGGGTTCTTTTACGTCCCACAGGATTATTAAGATTGAAGGGTTGTGAGACGGGACATCCGGCTTATCGTCCTTATCCAAGAAGACTTGAAAGTCTAAACATTTGCAGATGTAGTTACAAAGGCAGCACTTTCTCCTCAGTTATTTAAAGACCCTGAATTGAACTCGCGACCTCCTGTATGACAGCCCGGTGCTCAACCAACTGAGCCATCGGTGCGCGGTTGGCCTCGTGCCATGGAACAATTTTCATATATGAAAATCCCGTCAAAGCTGAAATTCACCCAATCAGATCGCTACAATAAGCAATGCGAATTTCCAAAAACAAAAACAACGGTTAAAAAGCCTGTCGGTTGAAGATGGGCCTTTAATATTTTCTTCGTTCATTTTGCTTTTTGACTAAAACCCAAGTAGGCAGTTTGCAGAACCGAATAACCTGGATTCTGTAGCACACTGTAGAACAGATATTCGTATCCAGCCTACCTAGTCTTTTTGCGAAATAAAATGCGACGCCTGTAACAGGTTGGAAGCCAGTTTGTAAGGGCCGTTGACTTGAACGACGTTCGATAAATTTTCTTATTAACAATGTTTAGTAACGACAATATATTTAAGTAACAAAGCTCGAAGTACCATCCAACACACTTTTACAAAAGAAAAAGAAATCCTTGTTAAAAAATGGGGTTCTGCCCTTGTTGTTCTTGTTTAATTCAAAATTTGTACTCATTTCTAATTTTGGGAGCTGGTCATTTGTGAGTTTCAATGCTCCCGTGAGGAATGAATCAACGATCAAGTGATATATCATCGTTGATTCATTCCTCACGGGAACATTGGAACCCACAAATGACCAGTTCCTAACGTCAGTGGCTTCGCAGCTCAGTTGGTTAGAGCGTCGCACCGGTATCGCGAGGTCACGGTGTTCAAACCCCGTTGAAGTCCTGAACTTTTCGGGCTTTTTTACGCAATTGCAAAAATTGCGTTTATAACTGCGAGGATCATAGCTTCACTTGAAACAGTACATTACCTCTTATATTTTTCATGTTTTAATTTTATTATCGTAAATTCATCCTTTTTTTTAAATTTAATGATGGATTAATTAATAAAGCTATTAGTATTTCTGGGAATTGCCTGAGGGACACTACTCGTGCATGTCGTTGTCAGGTTACATGATCTTGACAGTAGTTGCCCCCGAGTTTGTACCATCAACAGCATGCAGCAACCATTTTGTATCAGCCTGCTGATGGTTTCTATCAAGGTACAGCTGTACGTTTATACACAATATCTCTATGGGTTGCTGTACAGGGATTGTCCCAAGCTGCTCTGTTCCCCTAATAGATGTCAAAGTCGCGAAGTGGGACCTAAATGTACCGATGTTTGCAATTGCAATGGTGCTGAACATAATGGAAGCTGCGATAATGATGCCGATGATGATGACCATGAGTCATCTGATGTTGATAATGTTGATGATGATCATGACGACGATGGTGATGATATAGAGGAGGAGGAGGAGGAGGAGGAGGAGGAGGAGAACGAGGGACATGAATAGAATACCTTTTATACAATTGCACTTGGCTGATTGAAAGTAAGACATGCAAAATATGCCGCAAGGCATTTCATGAAAAAAGGCTCCTTTACACCTTGTAATGGACACGAAACTGATCAGATTTTTTACTGTTATGCTATATTATGTTATGTTACAGAGTTGTCTAAGTTACACTCCAACAGAGAGTAATATTGGGACAATCTGTCGTCATAACCAATTGCTACAAGGCATTACGTGTTCCAGCCTCGTTTTCACGTTAGCGTGGTCACGGTATCCGTTCTATTACTGTTGCGTGTCAGGTAGACCCCAATTAAAAGGATGACAATTTTTGTGGAAAATTCGCCACCATTGACGATGGTAACAAAGCAGTTGAAGGCCAAGCCTCGTTTCCATGTTGAACTCTGAGAGTCACACTTTTAACCTCCCGTAAAAGCCGTCGGTGGAAGTTACAGAATTGCCGACAACATTTCACATGTTCTTTAGGGCCCACTTAACACATTTAGATAGGCGGCTTTCTTTCATCAGACAATTCCCACGAGATTACAGATGCTCCCACACTAATTCGCCAGATTTGCCAACAGGCTGGCTACCACGTACTGAACTAATTTACATGCATTTGGCGAGTTGACAAGAATTTGCCGAAATCGCCAGTCAGATTCGCCACTATGTCTAGCCACCATGTGTTGATGTGTTAAACAGTCCTTACTACACCACTGCCGTCTCATCCACTCGTCTACGGAATCGGGGGCAAATTTGCTATCTAGTTGGCAGTGTAGGAAATGGTTAGGTGTTAGGGGGTATCATCATTTGGATTGGCGGTCTGGTACGTTATCGGTCTGGAATTGCTAAGAGATTCTGCCCCAATAAAAGTAATCATTAGCTGCTCGTCCGCTTTCTTAGCCACTTTGATCATTATCTCATGCGCTTCAACAAAATGGGGTGCTAAAGGAGGGTTAAAAACTCAGTTCACTCCTTGATTGCCAGTCCTCTCGCGAATTTTTCACTCATTTAGCTTTGCCACGAGTTCTCTCACTGTGACAATGGATTTCGTGTTATGATCACTAACCATTCCTTGTGATATTCCTCTTCAATACGTCACTCTTGCAAAGGCATTTAAGAGCAGCTAACTGTAAATATCGAGAATTCGCGGACAAATTGAAGTGAAACATCGGATTTCTTCATATTTGTCGGGAGAAACCCTTTGGTGAACTATTATCGATGATATCAATTAAGCTTCCTAAGTGACTTAGTTTTTGAGAAATCTGGCAATTGAAAACATCAAATACCGAGATCGCAACAAAAATGACCGTGAAACTTTCTAGGAAATTTCACTTCTTGCGTCATTAAGTTGGGTTCAGCAAATCAGTAGGTCGCGATGAAACCATCTTTTGCACATGGACACCTATTTTTCTTAACAACTTGAAAATGTAAACATTTTGCAAAGATAGATAATTCTACTTTAGATTTTCGGCAGATTATTATTAAACTATAATATATAAAAAAAACTGGCTTGGACACTTAAAGCGCGACGCATTTAGAGCTCTAAACGTGAAAGGAGTAACGCAATCAACAGGTTTCGGGACAATGAATTGCCTACGTGTATCGTTTAATACAACAAACTGTACGATTTCCAGCACACGAGGGATATTTTCTAGCATAATAAGAGCGCTAAAAAATGAAGTTCTGTTTACTTTTACCTAATTCTAGGATTTTATAGGGAATATCGCCACTTCAATTCAGTAGGTGATGAAAGTAACAATCAATTATCATACGATATGTATATACCTGTTAAACAAAGTCGTGCGTGCAAAACGACTCGGAGTAAAAGTTTCAATGCTACGCTTAAAACTATACATTTAAAAGCGATAGACCTGCATACTTAATACAATATTACACGACAAAAATTTCTTTCAAGCCCATGTTTACAGAAGCATGTGGGTGGCCCTACAATTTAAATGCTATGTTGTCTTCTATTTCTTCGATCAAACATTTCGGTCGGTAACACAGGTGTATCAACAAGTTTTTGAGCTCAATCATGTAATCAAATCCTCTACACAAAATTAATCAATAACGGAAATACCTCGAAAGTGGCGAGCCGTCTTTCTCCGATCTCTCGCGGGAATCGCACAAATCCAAGCATGTACTCTCAGTTCATGATTCACTGTATTTTCCAGAAAGGACTGAGTGTGTGAGAGAATGAATGAAAAGCAGATCTTTCTTAAAATCCTCAGAATACTGAGTGGCTCGCACCTACTTTTCGTACAACTCATCGCGGACGCCCAACAAGCTCTCTAGCTACTTGAAGATCGGGCGAGGGGTCAGCGGTTACGACAACCAAAGTGGGAAAAAGAGCGGGTGCGTGGCCAGCTGCTCACAGACAGAAGGAAATGTGATGATAAAAACTCAATCAATGCTTGAACGTGATTGAAGATACCTCTTAATTGTTATGGTGTTATTATATTGCAAGTTGTACGGATGGGAACATATATAATATTTTTTGATTTACCAATTTCGTTAAGAAAAGCTTGACTTCTTTAGAGAGTTAAATGAATGGCCGTTACAGTTTTTGGAATTCAAATGTAAGCCATAAGAAAACTGGGTTACGTCCTACTTCGCTTCGCTCAAACGAAAGTAAATTATTTACCGCCTAAATAACTGCAAAACCAGGCGAAATCAGATATGGGTGGATCGAGTGCGAACCCTAACACTTTAAAGAAAAGTGATCTTACAGCATTGGCAAAGGAAAAACAGATAACATATTGAAATATGAGCTAAATACCTATATATTTTGTCACACTTAAACTGTCTCTAAAACGCACATGTCTTTCGCTTCGTCTGTTTTCCAGCTCCCACAAAGTTTTGACAACCTCTCAGAAACTGCTTTGGAAGCGTTTTTACTGACAACAGCTGTAGCACCCCCAGAAAAGAGAGTATGTAGGTCATACTCCTTGAGGTCATAGCCCAAATCTTTCAAAGTTGTCTTAAATCTTTCCCTGCAGCGAGTATAGGATAACTTGCCATTCCGAAGACTATAACCCGACTTGTTCCTTGTTAATGGCCTCAATAAGGGCAAGTGACTAGACAGATCCAAATTGGCTACTTCAATATGCTTACGTAGGATAGCTACTAGGCAGTATTTGCTCTCTAACGTAGCGATTTAAACGTAGTTGCCCTCACTATATACATCCGTTTTACTCCTTGGCACAAACATTTTAACAAAACCATCGCAAAACGTGAGGTGTCTTGGCTGAATATCAGCCAATTCGTTAAAACGAAAAAAATCCTGCAAAACCTAAAGAGCTTATTGCGGCAATACAAAAGTCTTTTAAAGATGCTTCCCCAGCGCCATGAACGTCAATTTATGCTTCTAATGATGGCAGGGTCCACGGGCTTTTTTTCTTTAACTGGATTGCTCCTTGTTCTTGCAAGAAGCGTTATCTAAAGGAGTGGGAACATCATCCCGAACAAAGGAATGGAACCACTTCAGCGCAGCATGGACCAAAACTATTGTGGCCGGGGACCTAAGCTGTTGATCTAAGCCAAATAGATGAAGGGCGACAACAGAAGAAGAAAATGTCAACTGTAGCGCAATTTTCCTAGTTTTACACCACAGAAAAACTTGTTTATTTCTTTAAGATATTTCTTCATAGTAGAATCTGCCGTAGAACGAAGTAAATGAAATAAAGAATTTAAACCGGACCTAATAGCAGGAGGGAGCACCATCCATACATTACTTGAAATTAAAACCTGCAAGAAAAAAAATATATCACCAAAATTTTGCAACAACAGGATAGCGGCTCTAGCAATTGTGACGCAAGTGATGCATGACAGCGATTCTAATAAGCGGCCGTATGCCTGTGACGCAAAGTGTGCAGTCAGCATCATAGTAAGAAACTACACGGACCTCCCCGGGGCCAAATAGGCATGCAAAGTAGCACCTAAACAGAGGCCTAGCGAATAATTTGCCTGCAAAGAAAACTAAATCAAAAACGCAATACGCAACTTGCTCTAGTAGATCATTTAAACCCGCAAAGGCTCCACAAACTACATGCAAACGAACATAAAGTAGTAAATAACCTAACAATGAGCAAAAACAAAGTCACAGCCTTGATTATGAAAGGCAAAAAACCTAAACCAACAAGAACAACGCAGTTCAACCTTGGCCAGAGTGGCACGTTGAGTTACGATTCGCGAATCAGTGTCAAAAAAGGAAACAATTTTCCATAGGTGAAGAGGTCTCCCATTGTCGAGAGAACTCGAAACCTTCTCGTTCTACTATCAACGCTCTAAAACGACAGAAAACGTCTCCAACGGACACAGTCTCCCTTCACATGACCAGTGTCATTCACTCTGGACACAGCTCTCCTTGCACCTAATGACCAGTGTCAAATCCTACAAATACCAGCACTACAAGCCAGCTCAGAGACCTACTCGAAGGGCAAAAAGCTGGATAATCTCTACAAAATTTCGAATCAAAACGCGACAACGTCGCATGTAAAACGAGGAAAACCAAATAATGAACTTAAATTTCTTCCCAGGGTTTGAGCTTGGGATGCACTCAGCGTAAAGCATCCTTTAATGATCTACCGATATTTGCTCGTTAGGAGAGGGCAGAAACTGGACGAAGGCCATAATGGGATTACAAGGTTAGCCATCGCTTTCTGTAAGCTCACATAATGGATAACGCGGGAAGCAAGAGAAACTGGAGGAACCACTGAACAATTCTTGGAGCATAACTCTTGGGCAAACAAGTCAATCCCTGACGCACCCGGATTCCAGAAACGCGAAACGAATCAAGAGAGCTTCGCTATATAATAATTAGCAAAACAGTCAACTGTATGCTGTCCCCATAACTCTTCCTAACTTAGAAAGAGATTGTGCGTGATTTGCCAATCATCAAAGTCTAAAAAGGCGACTGATGTAATCGGCCTTCTCGTTTTCAGTTGGTGGGATCCACTGCACCTCCAAACGAATACTGTGCTTCGCGCAAAACTGAAAACTCTTAAGAGCAAGCCTGTGGAAATCCAGTTTTATGCTTCCGACTTAAGGGATTCTAGCCGCCGTCTGGCAATTAGTGAACCACTTGACAAGTGAACCTTCCAAAACTGGCGCAAAAGACTCTAGCGAAAAATCAATGGCTGCAAGCTCTCTCCAAGTAGAGCTCTTTGAACACTCTGAAGGCTCCCAAAGCTTCGAACACACAGATTCCTAATTAAGGATAATAACTGAACCGCCTCCTGTAGCACTGGCATCGAAGTAAGCGAAATGCTGTGGCTTATTAAAGAGAAAACAATCGCACACTTTTATGAAATTTAGATTGTTTTTCCAAAAATATAACTCCTCAATGCAAGAGAGATCCATCTTAACTTTCGAGTCCCAGTTCTGCGTGCTTAAAGTAGACATAATGCAATGCCTAGTCATGATCATAGAAATGTTCCCGTAAACTGGTGACGTGGAAATTATCTGCCCTGTAAAAGAGGCCAACCCTCTGGCAGAAAGAACAAAACCGAAGTCGATAATGCTGTCAATGGTACTAGTTATATTGGGAACCCTCCTATTGATAATTTCAATGGTTAAACGAGCGCTATCTTAAATGATACCCAACTAATCAAGCCTCTGGCAAGGTATCCACACTGATTTATCCTCATTAGTAACTAAACGCGCCTTTGAAAAGTCAGTTCTAACAGCATCTGCGACAATACTGCACACTTGAGAATCCATTTCAATACCCCATCCGTCGTCAAGAGAAACAGCAACGCAAATGCCCTGATGCCTCCAATGCTTCTCAAGAGGCTTAAGAATTTTTGTGAACACGTGAGAAGTGGACGATAATCCGAAAGGTAAAACTGTAAACACATAGAACTCCGTTTGACTGGAATTCGAATGCTTCCAGGAAAAACCAAGATATGTTTGATGGCCCTCAAAAATTTCAACATGATAGTACCCACTTTTCAGATCGAAGGAAAACATATCTGTACCCCGCGCAAAGTAAGGCACAGCTGTTGTTCACGTAACTTAAATCAAGAACGATCCTCTTCTTTCCATTATTTTTCACAACACAACCCGACTCAACTAAGTCTTGAATAGCCTCCTCAACAAACCCTAAATGTGAAAGAGACAATCTGTTGTTTTTAAAACCACTGGTTCCGGGAAACTAACGGAAGGAAGCAAATATCCCATTTCCATTCTGTAATGTCAAAGATAAAACTAGGGGTTCCAATACACTTCCAAAACTCTACACTTCTACGAACATTTCCTTTGACGTTGACACACGACGGACTAGTACTTAACTCAATCTCAAACAATTCGCAATCGCAATGTACCTGAGTGATATCAGCAACCTCCTCATCAAGCATTGCTGCTTTGCACCGGATTGGGCGTGGGCTCCGTGACTGGTTCCGTAGGAGAATGTGGTTCCGCGATAAACGCTTCGTGGGCTATCCCAGGAGGCAGTGCATTCTCTTGCCCAGTGACCGAGGTTGTGACATTTAAAGCACCTCGTGCGGTCCACGTAAGCATCTCTACCGCCTGGAAACAGATGAAATAAAAGCAGTATCAAAAACAGATAGAATGAAAAAAAAACTCATAGAAGCCTGAGAAAAGGGAGGGAGGGTGGGGCCAGATCTTAAAACATCCGAAACAGAAACAGCTCTAAAGTGCTAAGGTCGCAAGCTAGAGAGAGAGAACAAACTGAAAACAGCATCTTAAATAGGTAAAACGAACCAATCGGAAGGTACAATAAGAGCACTGCGACACCTAAAGGCGACAAACCGTAAGAAAGAATGCGAAGCTAAAATAACAGTGGAAAATATATTTACGTTCTAATCCGCTTAGTTCAAACGAACGTAAATTATTTATTGCTCAAGTAACCGCAAAAAACGAGGCAAAATCAGATATGGGTGGATCTTGTGCGAACCTTAACAAGCGAATGAACAAACAAAGTACTCCAAAAATGATCATACAAAAGGCGTGAGAGCGGAAAAAGAAAATCAAAGACCACCGCAAAAAAGCTGTTGATCATTCTGTCGAAATTTCTCTACCAGTCATTAGTAATTGAGCAGGTTTCCTCGATCAGCTGCCGTTAAACGTCAAGACTGCATTGATCCTGCCTCACCGAACCAATTTGATGGCACTTCCATAGCTTTATAGCTTGAACCGTGTGATTGCATAAATAGATCGTTTCATCACGATCGTCCTCTGAAAACTAAAGCCTGCCTCGTGTGTGGCCTTTTGGACGGAGAAGAGCAGTTGTTCCAAGGTCTAGCACTCAGAACAATGTTCATTGTCGGCATGGCCACATTTGCGCCGAAACTGTTTGTCTGTGGAATAACTAAGAGCGTACATTACAGTAACCAGGTACACAGCTATCTTCGCTGATGTGGACCTACGATAGACAAACGTTCAAGAAAACGAAACAAAACAAAATTCACTGTATTAACAAAATTTACCTTAACAAAGTGACTAGAACTTCAAAGCTATATAGTATACCCTATCAAACTACTTGAAACTGAATACCGCTTTCTTCCGACTAGATGACTTCTTTTCCACCTGAGATGTCTGGTGAGTGCTTTCTCCATCCTCTCCCCTTACCACCACACCCTCCTCCCCTTCCACCCATTAATAAAATCAAACCGGTGTTATATTCTTACCTTGTAATCCGCCTTTAAATACAATTATCCCGCTTTTAGAGCGTCACATGTCTCCCTTTTCCTTTCCTCAAGTGAAGCTATGATCTTCGCAGTTATGAACGCAATTTTATCAATTGCGTAGAGAAGCCTGAGGAAGCCTGAAAAGTTCAGGACTTCAACGGGGTTTGAACCTGTGACCTCGCGATTCCGGTGCGACGCTCTAACCAACTGAGCTATGAAGCCACTGACGTTGGGAGCTGGTCATTTGTGGGTTCCAATGATCCCATGAGGAATGAATCGAAGATGAATGGTATATGAAATGAATCATATATGAACTGCGGATGTGAAATCAAATGAAGCTATGATCTTCGCAGTTATGAACGCAATTTTTGCAATTGCGTAGAGAAGCCTGAAAAGTTCAGGACTTCAACGGGGTTTGAACCCGTGACCTCGCGATTCCGGTGCGACGCTCTAACCAACTGAGCTATGAAGCCACTGACGTTGGGAGCTGGTCATTTGTGGGTTTTAATGATCCCGCAAGGAATGAATCAGTGATGAATGGTATATGAGATGAATCATATATGAACTGCGGATATGAACTCAAGTGAAGCTATGATCTTCGCAGTTATGAGCGCAATTTTTGCAATTGCGTAGAGAAGCCTGAAAAGTTCAGGGTTCAAACCCCGTTGAAGTCCTGAACTTTTCAGGCTTCTCTACGCAATTGCAAAAATTGCGTTCATAACTGCGAAGATCGTAGCTTCACTTGATTTCATATCCACAGTTCATATATGATTCATTTCATGTACCATTCATCGTTTTCCTTTCCTGGCGGGCAACAACATCAGTCACCTTGTCAACAACCACCATGAGATCATCAAATGCTTTCATCCCTCGGCCGCAAAGTAGTCTAGACCCTGTAAAGACTTGCACGCTTGCAGCCTTGCACGCTGTTAAAAATTTCAGCATGGTCCTCTGGCTGAAAGCCTTGAAACCTGTTTCTTTGAAGTAGCTAATATACTACTCACAGATCAGTTGCGGAATCATCCTCCTAATGTCGTTAGGAACGGCTATCGTTCTTTCTGAGGAGAGACGAAGAACATTTTCGCCAAATGGCAGATCTTGAACGATGTGTAGGCTGGTAATGAAAGTTAGAAAATAGTCTAGCTTTTTGCGATCGATTTTTATTCTTGCGCCTCTCTCTCCTCTCAAGGGAATTTGAGTTCCACGGCCATACCGGAGCTGATGCAAATTCGTGACAGAAAAGCAATACCGGGTGAGGAAGGGATAAATTCGGCAATGGCTTTGTACGAAACGGTCTGAGTCATAATTGACAGTATCTACCACCTTGTTTCCAAGCTTTCCGCAATGTAATAAGCCTCTGCAAGAGGTTTAAGAAGAGCTCTCTCTGACGGTGTAATCGTTGGCTCTTTCTCCAGCCTATTATCTACTGCTTTTGAGGATAAGAGTGCTTGCCAGATCTCGACGGTATTTTCAGGCGACACAATCTTCAGCAGCGCTGCAACAGCATCAGCAATGTGGTTAATGTAACGCTGCCTCGTGCGATTGTGGGCACTACTCTGGTCACGCCAATTTTTGGGTCCGAAGGTTTCTACCTTGCATGCTACCAGGAACTTTTTGAGCTTTATTTTTTTCACTTCAAGTTAATCAAAGCCAGCAAATGAAGATCCAGCGCTTGAAGTATCTGTACTGGGGAAATAGCTTGCATATTGATCAATAGTAGGCGCGTCTACATTCTCAATCAATTCATCGGTTGTACTTTCAGTGTCATTGCTACCGCTTTCCTTCGCAGGAAATAACGACAAAAAGTGATTGGTGAACAACGTTTTTTTTTTTCATAAGTTGAATAGCGTACAAACTTGTCAACCACACTTAAACCACTGAAAAAAGCCCATACCGGTACTTCACAAACTTAATACATTAGTTTAAGGCAAATTTGCCGTATTGTGTTGGTGTTAGATGCTATGTGTAGTTATAATGTATTTTGATAAATACGGCGTCAACCAAATGCTCGTTATTACTTTTACCTGATCCGAGCAAACACTCTTATCTCTGGGGCTGCTTCATTTGACAGAGTAGTTTCTCTGACTGTAACTTCTAAATCCATATTTGCAATCTTTTTAGATGCTCTCGACATTGCCTGCATATGGCTTAAAGTTAAATAGAGGGCTATACATTACTGCGAAATCTGAATTATTTTCAAGGATTCTTCTTATGTGCATCAGTTTCACTGGACGAAAAAATGGATTTACTCGAGTTTGCGAACTGAGCAAATATGTGGCAAATTTAGGGCTCTAAATTTGCTTTAACTTTGGTTTGACAGGTAAAGCTTGCGCAAACTTGAATGTTTGTTTTGTAGGAATTTGTGTGCAAATGTTAAGGAAATGTAATTATTTGCTTGGCATTTGCGTGCTATGCAAATCTTTAATGTTTCCACAGATTTGCTCAAATTTGCTTCACCGCAAAGATAGCAGTTTGACCTCAACCGCAAATGCAAGCAAATAGTTTGCATTATCGTTTGAACTGATTTTCAAAGGATGAAAGTACGTACATTTGCATTTTATTTACTCTCTTTTGCAATGGGAGCAAAAAGGAATGAATTGCCGGAATATGACTTTGTAGTAAATTTGCAAATTTCCTTGCTATAAATATTCATATTTACCTGGGAGCAAATATGGTGATTTACAGCATCTTCGTTTTGTTGTCATAGGCAATGTGCATATGATATTTGTTACACATTTTACTGCTGTGGCAAACTTTCAATTTTTACATAACCGTTATATTATTGAACGAAAACTGCACTGGTATTCGGAAGCTTTTGAGTTTCATCAGCGGCAACGTCCTACAACGAAACCAACCAATGGTAAACAAAGGGTGCTTACCACTTAGCCAAATAATCCGGATGGAATGATCGTTGCATAAATAAAGGTAAGCGATTTTCTGAATTTAATGACCAACCGGTTGAGAATGGCGCTTACCATTTACTACATAGCATTCTATCCCGCATATTTTACTCGATCTTTTCAGAAGTGGCCTGGAAACGGAAGGATTCTCGCAAATGGTAAGGGCATTTCGCGAATTCTGTTCCGAACTGAAAAAGAGGACTACCTCTGGAGGTTGTCCACAATTTTCGAAAAGATTTTCCGGGAAATTGCCTTTCCATTTGACCTCAAACCGAAATTTCCGGATTTTTTGGCTAAATGGTAAGCACCCAAAATGCTTGGGCCTTCCTCGTTCCCAGGATCTTTTCGGAGGGGCAATTGTCCGCCATTTTGAATCACCCCGCCGCAAAGACCCTGGAAACGAGGTTTTGTGACGATGAAAATTTGGTTATCAACGGTTTGAAATTCGCGCGGGCGATGTGCTCTTTCCTCTTTCTTGTCGTTTTCGGACGACCAAGGTTTTATACGGCGATTCCTTGACATTTGTGCAGGTGAAATGGCAGTAAGAATCGACGAAACCCGAAAGAAAGGGCAACGACCATTCAGGCCATAACGTCGGGAACCAGCCCCAGTAGTTTTACAGTAGTTCGCCACAAACACACACGCCAGTGTCATGAATGTTGAATGGTCGGTCTTTGGAATGTTCTATGCCTATTTCAAGTCCACGATTCCCACTAATTCCAAGGCGACCAGAGAAACCTAGCAAGAATAGACATCGCTAGCTGCTTGACATGGAACCGTTGAATATCTAGACTTATAAAGCTGTATGTACTGGATTCTGATCAGGGAGTTCAGAGACGGTGTTTGAGAAAGAGTTACGACCAACGCCAGCAGCATTAATCGATGAAAAATTCATGGCAGAAATAGAGGCCTTCTTTCCTAAAGCAAACGGAGTTCAACGAACGTTTGGAACAAAGGATGGCCGAACAGCTACATGTGGATTTAAGCAAAAGAGCGGGAAGATTCAAGACTTATATTAAAGCGCCGAATAGCAAAAGATTGCCGAAGGAATTTCGGTAGGTCACCTCACTGATAATAACCTGAAAGTATATGCCTTAAATTTTGTATAGAATTTCCATTCTTTTTCATAACACGTTTGATTGCTGATTCATTGAATTGAGATTCGCATCATACATCCCTCCCTCTGCAAGGACAGTCTTTACTTTTGCAGACGTACTCCCTTAGTAATTTCAGGTCACGTTATTACATGGCTTCTGATAGGATGCGGAAAAAAATTAAAGATTATGCGGAAATTTTTGGCCATATTATGCGGAAACATGCGTTGATTATGCGGAAATTACACCGGATTATGCGGAAACTTAAAAACGTTATAAAACTAATAATTAGGCCCGTCCAATGTATTTACATGCTTACGGTAAATTCGTAATCGAAATTGCAACCAATACAATCGCATTTGTGACTGAATTTTTGCCCTTTGTGATTAAATTACATGGAGGAGTCATCAATTTGCGACCAGCTTTCACCGTTGAAATAAAAGGGTTAGCAGTTGGGATTTTCCCGTAACTTTTGGTAAAATAAATAAAGCGATAAAAAATTATTTTGTTTCTCATCATGAATTTTGTTTCAATTTGGAGATAATGGAGCAAAATTGTAATACCTTTAGAGCGCGATCCATTCCCTCGATCATTGACTTAAAGTGCGTTTGATTCACCGTATTCCGGAATAAGAATACGTGAAGTGATGAATTCAAAACGGTATGTCTGGCGTTTTGAAGCAACAAGGATAATAAAGATATGTTTAAAATAGCATTTTAGCAGGTGTTCCACATTTTAAATGTGAATCTCCGTAAAAACGAAGGATTTCTTCCTTGTATTCCATGTAATCCTATTCCGGAATACTGTCAATCGAACGCGCCCTTAGTTTCTTATCAGTTACGTCATTTGCTGAAGTGTAACTGTTTCTCGTCCAATGGAAAGCATTGTAGGAACAAAAACTAGTGTCCAGGCTCATTGGCGAAAAAATGCGCGGAAACTGCTTACGATCTTTCTTAGGAACTTTCATCTTGCGAACGAAATGGTGTGTTTTCTTCAATGTTCAGGAAAATAAGCGTTTCAAAACAGTCAATTTCTTCGGCTTTTATGTTTTTGAGAATGTTAAGGAGCTGCTTTATCACTAATATCAGATATTTCTTCTGTTTTTGCGGAAAATATCGGAATTATGCGGAAGATGCGGATTTCAGTGAATTATGCGGATCCGCATCGCCGCATCCTGTCAGATGCCATGTTATTAATTTAAGGCCATTTAAAACAATACCAATAATAAGGAAAGGGGTATGAATGATATGGATCTCAGCATCCCTGTGACAGCTGAATTCTATTATACCCAGCCCCTTATTTGCCACTTATTTTTATATGCCTCGTTCTTCAAACAATACTGTTCCTAGAACACATTAGTGGCCCAGGTATGCTATTTAACAATTATTCCGAATGGGCTCTGAGTCAATAGTCCATGAGGCTGAAGGCCGAATGGGCTATTGACTCAGAGGCCATGAGGGCGAGAGGAATAATTGTTTGAGTAAAATCCAACTAGTTGGTCAAAAAAATATCGAGACAAAACATCTTTCGCTAGTTAAAGCTAGACTTTAATTGTTGTTTTGGTTTTCAAAGCCGGCGCTTTTTGCTACTAGTGGGCTATAACAAATAGCCTGCTAGTAGTTCAACCAATCAGAACGCAGCATTGATAATAGACCACTAGTTGGATTTTACTAAAGTTACATATATCTTTTCACAAGCGATGTGGTGTGCAGTGGCAAGGTTTGGTGAAATACAAATTTCCTGACATGGTTACCGTATGCCTTCACTGTTGTCTCATGTCCAAGCAATGTCACACGTTTAGTATCTGAAGCCTTTTGTACCAAGCTTTTTGCCAAACCTTGCCACTGCACACCACATTGCTTGTGCAAGGATATACTGTAACTATTTCATATGACATGATATAAAAAGGTATTTCACTTGTTACAGTGTACTTGTCACTTGTTTTTCCTATGACATGGTATACCTTCACTGGTGTCTCATGACCAAACAATGTCACATGTTTAGTACCTAAAGCCTTTTATACCAAGCTATAAAAATAATTGTGACAAATCAGAATACAGGGAAGACAGTGAAATAATAACTGGATATGCAGCCTTATTCCACCAAACCTTGCTACTGCACACCACATTCCTTGTGCAAGGATACATGAAACTATGACAATTGGTATACAAAGCTTCTCACATGTTATTTGTCACTTGTATTTTATTTGCATGTACATGTACAGGTGTATGCGAACCGTTACAAAAAAATCCAATTGTCTTGTGGGGTATTCTATGGTAGAGTACTCAATGCATTACTAGCATTTCTCATGGAAGATTATAAAGCTACTATACAAGTACATGTTGAGAGCTGGCTATCTAAATAATTATACTGTACCAACCATTTTGTGATAGAGTTGATATTGTCAATATTTTCAATTTCTCCCCATAAAACCTAAAATTTTATTTGATAAGTACTTAGTCTACGTGTAGCTCATATGGTAACAACACAAAAAGGACATTCTAGAGAAGTTTTATTAAAACATTTGTTTTAATGAGCAGTTTTCTGTATGATTGCTCCACTGCACATCATGCTTTTAGTGCTTTGTGGCCAGGAACCCAAGAAAAAAAGCAAATTATAGATGAAATACAAAAGTTGTTTTGAGTTGTAACCATCAAACACCAATTCCATTTTAAAATCATGAGAAACTCAAGCTCAGTAACTATTATTGATTTTATTACATGCACAAAATGGTCAATTTGGAAAGGTGGACACTTGTGGGAGGCTGTCACAGGCTTCCAGATAAGTTTGCAATTCCTTTAAAGCTTCATTATTCAGTTTACTTACACCGGAGGATTGATTATGAATGGCAGAGTGGTGTGTTACATCATTCATTGAAATGTACATGTAGCTTATGCATTGATTGATTCATTGACTGATTGACTGGTGTGAATATTTTCCAGGGCCTATCTCAACCATAAGCTGCAGTGCTGAAGGGAATTTCTTGAGGTGCAAGAAACAGACAGTCCACTCATTGTGAATTGTGATGCAATTGCAAATTAATGTCTTTATGTCAATACTTGGGTAGAGTAGTGTCATTGTTATTCTGGATACACTGTATGCAATTAATCTTTTGACATGAACTGGGGTCAAGCGAATTTTTTCAGGCATCTGGTAATTATGGCAGAGTCAAATGTTCCGGGCAAAAATCAGTGATTACCTGTGCTAATATAGGAATCGTTTCTCAATAATTTTTGACTAAAATCAAGAAAGGTTTCACGATCCTTTAAGTCTGAGAAAATTGTCAGTGATCTTTCAATACTAAATGCATCAAACATAAGCAGTAACATGAGTTTAAGTGATATCTTTCTAATAGACGTATCTGCACGTGGCATCAATAATTGAAAGATGGGTTTAATATAAGTACCACTCAATTATGTTATAGTATACAAATCTGTAGTATCTTCCATCTGAACTGGCGGGTGGCACGCCTCATACGGTTCAATGTAACTTGTAAAGTAGGTCTAACCATGCAGTTAATTTGTCATACAGTAGTACTTGTATACTAATTTGTAGTATTTTCCATCTGAACTTGCGGGTGGCACGCCTCATACAGTTCGATGTAATTTGTAAAGTAGGTCTAACAAAGCAGTTAATTTGTCATATTGTAGTACACTAATTTGTAGTATTTTCCATCTGAACTGGCAGGTGGCGCACCTCATACAGTTCAATGTAACTTTTAAAGTAGGTCTAACCATGCAGTTAATTTGTCATATTGTAGTATACTAATTTGTGGTATTTTCCATCTCAACTGGCGGGTGGCGCACCTCATACAGTTCAATGTAACTTTTAAAGTAGGTCTAACCATGGAGTTAATTTGTCATATTGTAGTACACTAATTTGTAGTATTTTCCATCTCAACTGGCGGGTGGCGCGCCTTATACAGTTCGATGTAATTTGTAAAGTAGGTCTAACCATTCAGTTAATTTGTCATAGTATACTAATTTGTAGTATTTTCCATCTGAACTGGCGGGTGGCGCGCCTTATACAGTTCGATGTAATTTGTAAAGTAGGTCTAACCATGCAGTTATTTTGTCATAGTATACTAATTTGTAGTATTTTCCATCTGAACTGGCGGGTGGCACGCCTTATACAGTTCGATGTAATTTGTAAAGTAGGTCTAACCATGCAGTTAATTTGTCATAGTATACTAATTTGTAGTATTTTCCATCTGAACTGGCGGGTGGCACGCCTCATACAGTTCGATGTAATTTGTAAAGTAGGTCTAACCATGCAGTTAATTTGTCATAGTATACTAATTTGTAGTATTTTCCATCTGAACTGGTGGGTGGCACGCCTTATACAGTTCGATGTCATTTGTAAAGTAGGTCTAACCATGCAGTTAATTTGTCATAGTATACTAATTTGTAGTATGTTCCATCTGAACTGGCGGGTGGCGCGCCTTATACAGTTCGATGTAATTTGTAAAGTAGGTCTAACCATGCAGTTAATTTGTCATAGTATACTAATTTGTAGTATTTTCCATCTGAACTGGCGGGTGGCACGCCTCATACAGTTCGATGTAATTTGTAAAGTAGGTCTAACCATGCAGTTAATTTGTCATAGTATACTAATTTGTAGTATTTTCCATCTGAACTTGCGGGTGGCACGCCTCATACAGTTCGATGTAATTTGTAAAGTAGGTGTAACCATGCAGTTAATTTGTCATATTGTAGTACACTAATTTGTAGTATTTTCCACCTGAACTGGTGGGTGGCACGCCTCATACAGTTTGATGTAACTTGTAAAGTAGGTCTAACCATGCAGTTAATTTGTCATAGTATACTAATTTGTGGTATTTTCCATCTGAACTGGCGGATGGCGCACCTCATACAGTTCGATGTACATGTAATTTGTAAAGTAGGTCTAACCATGCAGTTAATTTGTCATATTGTAGTACACTAATAAGTAATTTGTAGTATTTTCCATCTGAACTGGCGGGTGGCGCACCTCATACAGTTCGATGCAACTTTTAAAGTAGGTCTAACCATGCAGTTAATTGGTCATAGTGATGATGATGATGATGATGATGATAGTATACTAGTTTTAGTATTTTCCATCTGAACTGGCTGGTGGCATTCCTTGTACAGTTTGGTGTCACTTGGAAAGTAGGTGTAATCATGCAGTTAATTTGTTATAGCATTTTAATTTGTAGTATTCTCCATTTAAACCGGCGGATGGCACGCCTTATATGGTTCGAAGTGACTTGTAAAGTAGGTCTAAACATGCAGTTAATTTGTTATAGCATACTGTGAAGTATTTTCCATCTGGTTCTGTAGATAAACGTGTTTGAAGAACTTAGATTCAAGTACAGTACTATAGGAACTTGCTTCCAAACAATGCCTAACAAAATGTTCACCACAGTTTTTGGTTGGTGCATCATTAGTGTATGTTGTTTGATAATAGTATTGGGCGCAGTTCAGATACCAGACCTAATAACTTACATCAATTACATGAAAATACAGTGTAGTATATGAATCAATGTGAAATGGCTGAGTCATTCTCCTAGCTGCTATTTCAACTTTCAGGCAGGTTCGATTTAGATACTGAATTTTTATACTGTGCATATACTTGTGACGTATTATATGGCAGTTATTATGTTGTCCTAAGGTCAGCCTAAGATTTTATTAATTCCCAATCAAATGTTTGGTATCTGAACTCAGCCTTAACTTCTCCGTTGGCTTCAACATTGCCAAGTTTACTGCCGTAAGGGATATTTTGTTATGCTTTCGGGATTCAAAATGTGCATTCATCCAAATGAATTGTTGTATTGGCAAAAACAAAAGCTATGGTATCTGAGGCAAAATGAAACCGCTTCTGCAGGTTACATTTCCAAAGTACTACATGTATAGAAAGGCAAAATAATTTCATTCATTTAAAGAGATGACTAATAATTGACACAGGCCTTTGATATACCTTATATTATCGTTGCTCCGAACTAAACAATGTAACTAATTAAATTAATATAGGATTTAAATACCTGTATATCTATCATAATTAGGAACTTACTGTCACGCAAGTCAATTATTTATTAAGATGAGTAATAATTTGCTACTAGCTGTATTGCATTAGGTTGTTACTAAATTCTGCATCAGGGTACAGTGTCTGTTTCGGACACGAATTTGAAGAAAAACGTTGAGTACTTCTATCATCTTATTTACCTTACCTACATTCGTTTGCATGTGACATTTGTATTTCAAGTGCTTTATGAGAATGGATTATTTTCGGCATTAGTTTCTAAGGAATAATTCACCTTTGAGTTCCATTGTATGGAGGCACTGTCTAAAGGGCAATAAAACAGCTTCATGAATATACTGCAAATACTGTATGTCCATCCAAGTTTCAGAGCTATTTAATTGCCATCTCAATGTGCACTTGTATTATTAATAGTCAAAATTGAGAATGTGACATTTTATTGCATATGTTTAGATAATTAAACCTGCTTTATTTTATTATTGAAATGGTTGTTGCAGTATTCAATCAACAGAGTTTCAAGGGTATGTCATCTTTCCATCTCAAGGAAAATGCCAAACAGATTCTTTGATTACATTTGCTAATTTGAGAAAAAAATTAACCTCTGGCCTAATAGACCATTTTACAGTTGTGGCTAAGTTACCAGGCCGCCGGTGACCCTGTTTTGATACAAACCTTCATGCTTTTGTAATGTTAATATGGACTAATTAGCGTTACAACAACACAATTTACATGATAAAAGCAGTGAGGTCTGTATCAATGCAAGGTCACCGGCAGCCTCGCAGCCATTCATAGGCTTGGTCGCTGAGCAAACAACTGTAAAATGGCCTATTAAAGAACAGTGTAAAATCACATTTTAATCATTTTGCTATTACAAGCAAAACTAATGTTTTGGATCACATCTGTTATCTTGACCAAACGCTACATGTATATTGTTCACATTTGCTACTTTAAGCAAAAATGATATTGTTATCACATTTGCTACAGTGAGCAAAAACATAATTTTAGTTTTTGATCACAGGGCTACCCGAGCAAATAGTCAAATTTCCTATCGTAAGCAAGCATGAAAACCTGGTTCTTTGAATGCATTTGGTATGCAGAGCAATTATGTGAAAAAAGTCGTATTTTGGTTACATTTAATATCCCGAGCAAATTTCTACAAAAATACATCCTTGAACACATTTGCTTTCCTGAGTAAAACCCTGCAAAACTACACGTTTGGCCACATTTGCTATTCTGAGGAATCTCTGCAAAAATTCATATTTGAACACATTTGCTGCTCCGAGCAAATGGGTACAAAAACTAATATTTGCTCGCCTTTACTCACCTTGTAAAAGGGTGCAATGATGAAAGTTTGATCAAATTTACAACTTCAGGAAAAGTACTTGCAAAACTTTAGTTTTAACATCATGTTTACTATTCCTCCAAATGTCACAAAAAATACCATGTTATCCATACTTTTACTCACAACAGCAAATTTAAGACAAATGTGGCATTTACGAGCGTTGCCATGGGTGGAAAAACTGTAGCAAATGTGATCTTTGCGTTTCAGCAAATCTAAGCAAACGTGCGCAAACGTAGCATTTGCCATGCATTTGCTCCACATTTGCTATATGTGAAAATCCGTTTTTTCGTCCAGTGTTTTAACCTGAATTAAATTGATGCAATGTAATAGCATTAGTTGAAATTCTGCAGTTCTTAACCCCTTTACGCCCTAAACTACCGACACCATCCGCAGAACCCCTCCCTCTTGACTTGACACCTCTCTCAACATTCTAGAGACGACAACGAGGCACCATTAATAAAGTTCACACAAGTTACCCTTACCGGTGCACATAAAAACACACACATACACTAGGGCGCGGGCAGGCGCGAGTGCGACCAAATTTATACAACTTTTAGCAGAAATTGGAGCAATTTGCGGAAAAGCCTAGTCACAACCCAATTCATGCAAGTTTGTAGTTAGTTTTCCGAAGGTCTCCCGCTAGTGGAAATTGAAAATTGCCTGTTTTGATATTTGGATAAGCCAGAAAGCAGGACTTTCCTTATTTCCCAAAACCTCTGAAAAGGTTTTGGACACACTTTTCGAATTATGTTACTGTCAAAACGAATTCAGCTATCTGTGCTAATGCTTACGATATGACGAAACGTAACGTGAGCCTTAAGTACAAGTTGATGGTTTTCTTTCACTCAGTTGGAAATTTTAATTGTTTTCTGATGTTTTCCTGGAGGTATCCAGTTTTCTCTAGACTAGTAGACTCTTGTAAACTCATTGTTGATAGTCTGTACGCGCTCTGATGCAAACACTTACTGATCCGATTACTATGTTTCACACAATTCAGTAGGCATGTGCTAAAACAATCAGTAACAGTCACAAATCCGGAAACTTTTGCATTAGTGTAAACATGATGATCATTGCTTTAGGAGCTTCAAGTATATTGTGATGTCATGTATAATATGAAATAGAACAAAAAAATAATAATAATAAATGAAAGCAAAAATCACCACTCCCAAGGGGCTTTCTAGGGGAGCCCTCATGAGTTAATATACACACTTTCATAACTTCACCTTGTTTGACTTCATTGGTCATCAACCCTTGTTTGTTCCCGTTGGAAGCCGCGAACGTACTCAGCCAGCAGTAAGAAATGGTTCTGCATATTAAGGTGATTCCCTTTTTGTTAAACCTGGCACAATTGCACAGGACATTAAAATAATGCAATAAAAAGATGTGATCACCGTGCTTATTTTCGTGCTGCATGCCCTTTATTCTAAGTGTTTATTATTATTTTATTTTTTTTACCGAATTACGTGCGTTCGCATCAACCGGAAAAAAAATGTTCTTATTTCGCAAAAGCGACTGAATATTAGTGAAATTTCGAGCCTACTTGTCTGTTTGGGTCAAGGTACTTTCAGTACAGTGATTTCAAATTGCTCGATCGAGCAAAGAAATGTAACCAAATTAGATCGCTACATCATCACCTCACACTCGGTGTCTGGCTCCAAATGCAGTTTCACGTTAGTTATATATGAATACCACAACTTGTACTATCCAACATTCTAAAATATGTTTTCCGTGTGCCTATTACGAGTACATAACACTGTTAAACAGGAGGCGGAGGGAGTCAATGCGCGTGCCAATGATGCAAGAAATATGCGCAGCCGGGATGCGCAATGCAAAACCAGGGAATCACCTTAAAGGCGTCAGATGTTTTACTGCGCTTCATTGCTTTCCATGCTTTCCTTTCTAAAAATTTTGAAAAAAATGGAAAAACATAAGCTTCCAGATTAAGTTTGTGGCACATGTTAGTTATTGATAACCTAATTGTTTGGAGAGCGTATCTATTTTAGGAACTTCAAAGACAACGTAGAGCCCGCAGAGCTGTGGGACTCTGTCTAAAGAACAAAGATAGGCGACCTAACTATCTCGTTGTTCTTGTATGGTAATGGGTAGAGCATTCGCCTGGTGTTACGAAGGTTGTAAGTTCGAATCCCATGATTTTTCAGTCGTCCTTTCGCCCGTTGCTAAGGAACTTTCTAATCACCCTTTTCGGGCTCATTATATCATTTAACCATCAAAAGTTACACCTTATCTATTGTGCATATTTCTCGGGAAATTGTTATAAATGCTGTCTAATCTTGTGCCAATTAAAAGAACTCTTTGTGATTGATGGCATGCCTATGGCATTGATTTTAATCATGTGCTTTAACAAGCAAAGAGGATATCGGGTTTGTTTTGTTTTTCTGACATGTTTCTCAAAGTTTAAATGAATTTGTAAATGAAGACATATTAACAAATATCAAGAAAAACAGCATTAGTCACATTGATATTGATAATTCACTTTTTAAATTTCTCGGTGATTTTCATTG
>OX421448.1:16795800-16815800 GCA_949126865.1 Montipora capitata | reverse complement strand
AGTCGAACATCAATTACCATAAGTCCCCAATGTCACTCAAGTTAAAAGGAACGAGAACCAAACGGAGCTTTCCGGTAGTAGCCAAAACGGGGGGCCGGGGTCGGGGTGCCATTTTTTTCCCTTTTTTTTTGTATGTTTGTTTCAAATTTTGTCGTTATTGGCCATTCCGAAATTCAGCAGGGAACTGGGGCGAGTTTTAAATTTTAACTAATCGATTAACTGACACTACCACATGAAAGATCATGTTGAGATTGGTCATTTTGCCAAGTATGGTGCTTTTAGGGTGAACAGAGACAAAGTTATGGACCTTACATCCATACAGGCGTCTCTAATTTTGATACAGCGTCCCCCAAAACCATATAAACTCTTAAAATTTTTATGATTTCCGTGATACTCTTTAAAATGGGCAAACATAGCGATTCCATCGCAGCTTCTTTCAAATTGTAGGTACATGACTGGATTTTACAGTTGTCACTAAACTGATAAAAAAAATTTAGAGTTCATATGGTTTTAGGCGACGCTTTGTCAAAATTAAGGACGTTTGTATGGATTTTGAATCGTATTTCAAGGTTCATAACTTGGTCTCCGTTCACCCATAAAGCATCATACTTAGTCAAATGACCAATCTTAACATGATCTTTTGTGTGGTGGTGTCAGTTCATCGATTAGGTAAAATTTGAAACTCGCCCCAGTTTCCCTGCTGAATTTCGGAACGGCCAATTCTCCTGTACTGTTGTTTTTGAATGACCGGCATCTGTTGGAAAGTAGTCAAAAACATTAAGGAACTTACGGAAGCTATAAAAGTTCTTAAAGGGACATCTTAGTTTTTTTTCTCGAAATCGGACTTCTTTGTGTGTGTTATAAAATCGAAGTTAAAATCGAGCATCTGACTTAGTCTTTTCGAAAATCGGAGTTTGTTTTTCGAAATTAAGATAATTCCGAAAATGCTGAAATTGAAGTTTATGAAATATACGCCAACTGCCATACACAATGAAGACTCGCTGAGCTCCACAGTTTAAAATAGCATTGTAATGTTTAATTCTTGAGAAAAAAAAAAAACAGAATCGCAGTTCCACGATGATCGTCACACAGTCACCCAACGTTCTCATTTGCTTGTTTGTTCGTGTTGATGTCATGTTGTTGTCTGTCTTTGCTACAAACGGTTTGTAGTAAAGCCAGAGTCGCACGGGAACCAAATACGAGCGAAAAAAGGGAGAAAATCCTAGCGAAATTGAAAAAACGTGATGATGCGATGTTGTGTCAAACCTTGGTGGTCAGACAGACTCAGGCTCATCACAAAAACATGTTTTATCTTTTCGCATACTTCTAAGCGTCGGAATTGATCAAAAACGCTTTCCACAAAAACGTTTTTTTTTTTTTTGGCTTTATACCGAGAGAAATTTCGCTTTGCTGCGAAAAAAAAAAAATAGTTTAACAACGCCGAGCGCAATCATTTACTATATTAGGTCAACCTAAGATATATTTAACAGTTATTCCATAAGCGCGCGTTGGATATGAGATGGTAAATAGCCAACGAGGCGCTTAGCGCCGAGTTGGCTATAACCAGTCTCATATCCAACAAGCGCGAATGGAATAATTGTTTTATTAAATTCCTTCAACTCCAAAAATTTGGAAGTACGAAATACGAGCGGAAAAAGCGAGCAAATCCGAGCGAAATCGAAAAAAACTTGATGAGAACTGATGCGATGTTGTGTAATACCTTGTTGTCAGACAGACGCAGGCTCATCACAAAAACATTTCTTGCCTTTTCGCGTACTTCTAAACGTCGGAATTGATCCAAACTTTCCACAACAAAAGTTTCTTTTCTCCTTTTTGGCTTTATTCAAAGAGAAATTTGGCATTCCGACGAAAACATTTTTAGTTTAGCAACGCTTAACGCAATCATTTACCATATAAGGTCAAACCAAGGTATATGAGCAGATAACCGAGATTGAGTGAACCAATCAGAGCACGCGAAATGCATTATCCGAGGTTGAGAATTTAATAAAAGCTGATAACCGAGATTAAGTGAACCAATAAGAGCACGAGAAATGCATTAATAAAATTAAGAATTTAATAAAAATGCATATATCCAAGAAGCACTCAGGAAAAAAAGAATGCCAGGACTTCTACCTGGCTAAATCAAAAAGGATTTAAAATGCTGGCCTACATTATCATCTTTCTTAAAATGCTACTCTGATAAAAAAAAAGCACTTCTTTAGATTTTGAAAGTGTGATTGTTCAACATTTGACTGGCAAAATTTTTGGCTTTGATTTCTATCCAAAGGCTATTTACTTTGAGTGTAAGTTTTGGATTTCACGGTCTGCCATTACTGACGTCCCAAACTGACCAATTGGACCTCAGACGGTTGGATCTAGGGAAAAGTGACGTCATTTAATCACTAGCTTAAAATCTCAGCGTGTAAACGCAGCTTATCATATTTGCAAAACACGAGTTTAAGAGTCTAAAAACCTGAAACTCCGAGCTGCATATTAAGTCAGACGTGTACACACGCGTTGCATTCTTAACTATTGAGTCTTTGACGTCATTTTCTCCTTGATCCAGCTCTCTCAAGAAATTAAAGTTAGTAATGGCGGACCATTAAACAGGAAAATTCCAGTTAAAATGAAGAGGTGTCTTTTTGAAATCAAGGCATAAAACTTTGATCAGTTAATGTTTATTGAAATACAAAGAAAAATAAAAATTGTTTTTTTGGCCAAAGTAGCACTTTAAAAGAAAGTGTTTAATCATGTTGAATATCCCAAAAGCACTCAAGTACATTTGAATGCCAGGAATCCTACCTAGCTGAAAGGATTACAACATCGCTTAAATCTACGTCTCAAAATATTGGATGTGTTGTATATCCCAGGAGTGCTAGGGCACATTGCAATGCCAGGACTCCTACCTGGCTAAACCAGAAACGATATACAACATTGTTTACATCTCACTCAAAATATTGTTTATGTTGTATAACCCAGGAGCATGCAGGCACATTTCAATGGAGGACTCCTACCTGGCTGAACCAGAAAGGATCTTAAACATTGCTTAAATCTGCGACTCAAAATATTGGTTGTGTTGTATATCCCAGGAGCATGCAGGCACATTTCAATCCCAGGGCTTCTACCTGGCTGAACCACAAAGGATATACATCACTGTTTACATCTATGACTCAAAATATTGTTTATGATGTATATCCCAGGAGTGCTCAGGAACATTTCAATGCCAGGACTCCTACCTGGATGACCGAAAAAGGATATACAACATTGTTTACATCTGACTCAAAATATAGTTTGTGCTGTATATCCCAGGAGCACTGAGGCACATTTCAATGCCAAGACTCCTACCTGGCTGAACCACAAAGGATATACAACATTGTTTACATCTATGAATCAAAATATTGTTTGTGTTGTATAGCCCAGGATCGCTAAGGCGCAATTCAATGCTAGGATTCCTACCTGGCTGAACCAGAAAAAAATATACAAGTCAACATTTCTTACATCTACAACTCAAAATATTGTTTATGTTGCATATCCGAGGAGCACTCGGGCACATTTCAATGCCAGGACTCCGACTAAGCTGAACCAGAAAGGATCTTGAACATTGCTTGAATCTACAACCTAAAATATTGTTTGTGCTATAAATCCCAGGAGCACTCTGGCACATTTCAAAGCCAGGACTCCTGCCTGGCTGAGCCACAAAGGATATACAACATTGTTTACATCTATGACTCAAAATATTGTTTATGTTGTATATCCCAAGAGCACTCAGGCACATTTGAATGCCAGGCCTCCTACCTGGCTGAACTAGAAAGGATATAGAACATTTGCAAGGAAAGATTACGTTTTATACACTTCACATTACACTCTATTCAGTTAATTCTGATATAGAACATTGTTTACAACTATGACTCAAAATATTGTTTATGTTGTATATTCCGGGAGCGCTCAGGCACATTTCAATGAGGATATACAACATTTTTTACCTCAATGACTCTAAATATTGTTTATGTTGTATATCCCAGGAGTGCTCACGCACATTTCAATGCCAGGACTGCTACCTGGCTGAACAAAAAAAGGATATACAACATTGTTTACATGTATGACTCAAAAATTGCTTACATGTATATTGCATATCCCGGAGAACTAAGACACATTTCAATGCCAGGACTCCTGCTTGGCTAAAGTAGAAAAGATATAGAATATTGTTTACAACTGACTCAAAATATTGTTTATGCTGTATATCCCAGGAGCGCTCACACACATTTCAATGCCAGGACTCCTGCCTCGCTAAAACCAGAAAGGGTATACAACATTGCTTAAAACTACAACTCAAAATATTGTTTGTCCTGTATATCCCAGGAGCACTCAGGCACATTTGAATGCCAGGACTCCTACTTGACTGAACTCGAAAAGTCATATACAACATTGCTTAAATGTACAACTCAAAATATTGTTTATGTTGCATATCCCGGGAGCACTCAGGCACATTTCAATTCCAGGACTCCCACCTGGCAAAACCAGAACGGATATATACACATTGTTTTCATGTATGACTTAAAAATTGCTTATGTTGACTTGATATCCCATGAGCACTCAGGCATATTTCAATGCCAGGACACCTACCTGGCTGAACCATAAAGTATATACAACATTGTTTATATGTGACTCAAAAATAAGATTGTTTACATTGTATATCCCAGGAGCACTGAGGCACATTTCAATGCCAGGACTCCTACCTGGGTGAACCAGAAAGAATATACAAAATTTCTTAAAGGAAACCTCCACTAAAACAAGAATACAACTTCAAACTATTTAACATAATGTTTACAATCAAAATTGTTTAAACGTTTTCCAATGGAATTGTATGTATCTGAGATAAATGAATTTCAAAAACGCTTGTTCTATTTTTCAAATTTCATGGGCTCCAGCATCTTGAATCACTGTGACGTGATGTTTTATGGTTAATCTTTTGTATTTGCGCAAAGAGCTTTTGTTTTAAAACAATAGGGTAACCATGACACATCACAATTATTCAAGATGCGGCGCCCGGGATATTTGAAACCAAAACAACCGTTTTTAAAATTTATTTATTTTGGATACAAACGCCCCCATGAGAAAACGTTTGAACAATTTTGATTGTGAGTATTATGTTAACTAATTTAAAGACATATTCCTGTTTTAGTGGAGGTTCCCTTAAAATCTACAACTCAAAATATTGTTTGTGTTGTATACCCCAGGAGCACTCAGGCACATTTCAATGCCGGAACTCCTACCTTACTGAACCACAAAGGATATACAACATTTCATAAATCTACAACTCAAAATATTGTTTATGTGTATATCCCAGGAGCACTCAGGCACATTTCAATTCCAGGACTCCTGCTTGGCTAAAGTAGAAAAGATAAAGAACAGCAACACTGAAAAACACCTGAAAATGCCTTAATAACATTTATTTTCATTAACTGGGGTGTAATAATACATTTTACAACTAATTGGTCGTTGGGTGCCCCTGGATTTTCGCCCTGTTTTCGAGATGGATTCGCCGGAAAAACCTTCGGTTAAAGAGGAAAGTTTCCCAGTTATTTTAGAATATGTTAAGAGCTTGGATGAGCATGTAAAAAGGCGATATCTTCAGAAGATTTCTGTGATCGGAGTCGATCCCGCAGTCCTCAACGCCGGTGTGAATCTGGACGCTGAAAGTTTACCTCCCATGGAATCAACGGCTATCGTTAGTTACTTGGTGCTGGGAAAGAGTTTTCATACAAATTAAAAGAACAATTCAAGAACTTTAAAAGCTTGGAGGCTCACAAATGGTTGACATCTGATTTTGTTATCAGTGTACAAGGATGTGTTGTCGCAGAAAAGTTTCTTGTGTTGGGCAAAGTAAAACACTCTCAAAGAATGAACGACCCGGCGATCTCCGCTTGGATAAGTAAGTAAGTAAAGAAGGCACGGTTTTGTCGGCCCATTGCATGGACTGTAAAGCAGCCAGTATCCTATTCTATATATATTGAAGCACCCAGATTACATGCTCGTGGTTGTTACCATAGGCGGCCCAAGTGCGCGTCACTACAGGCAGCCATTGAACATTTAAACGCGTTGTAAGACTTTGTATGGGAAATAAAATACCGTCGATTATGAAGCCTAGAAAAACGCTCAATTTAACGTTCATTCAATAAAATGAATGAAAATGACTCATCTCTGGAGTATTCTCTCGTTGAAGCTTATTTTACCGTTTCGGGAATTCCTTGTTTTCACTGTTCTAAGACGAAGTCAAGGGGGTTGACTCCCACATTAAAAGGGAAGGGATGCTCGTCGTCTCGCTTAGGGGTGTAAATTTTGGATTTTGGTCTCACTTAGGGTGTTCTGGGAAAAACGCAATCATATGTAGCCGTAAAGGTGTCCTTTCGGGTTGCGCGCGAAGAAATGTAAAAGTGTATATTTACACTTAAAGTATTAGATGATAATGTCTTTGGCATTATTAAAAGTCTGTACTTTTTATATATCCGTGTTTTAATATGGTCCCTTTTAGGCGTCAAAAAAAGCCTGGGCCACGCCCAGTTTGGTCTCCTTTTAGGGGTTTAATTTGAAATTTCCAACGGGCATCCCTGCCCTTTTTATATGGGAGTCTCCCCCCCAAGACCATTACACAGGTGAAAACTTGAATGACGCGAGTCCGATCGATTTGACCACAACTTTTTGCCTTTCACGTCGCATTCTATGTGTAGTCTATAAAGTACTGCGGTCAAAGGCTTTGTCGACTGCCATCTGGTCAAAAAATCTATTTCCTGCTGATGCCCTTCTTCGCAATGTCGACAAGGCCTACCTTACCACCCATCCTCTAACACACATTTGGTGAACCTGCCAGATTCTGGCAGACACGTGACCAGCTTGAATCAGGGTCTTTTCTCAACGACAATGGAGGCAGAGAAGAGAGACCCTGGGAACGAGTTTGGTTATGAAAGTGCATTTGGACCGTAGCCTTCTAAGATTAAGACTACATCTTATTTAAGTCGTTCATTTTGGTTCTTTCTGTAAAACCTTTTATTTGATCCAAGCCAGGTCCTCTTTTTCTAATGAAGGAGCACATAAAACAATCATATTGATTCAAACTGACACACATTAATTCTGAACTCGGCGAAATGACAACATCTCGAACGAAACTGTTCACGGTTCACGGTACTCAGAGTTCCTCCACTTTAGAACTATTAAGACATTATAAACTCTACTAATTCCTATTTCCATGCGAGAACACTTTGTTTTTTTTTTTTCTTTATTATGATCACGGTACAGTGAACTTTCTTCATCAAAGATTGGTAAAAAATGCATGTTTCTAAACTGCATTTGGTCATTAAAATTTATCATTATTTGGTGAGAAACGTTTACCTTAGTTTAAATAAACTTGATCTCGCATTAAGTTTTCCGTTTCTTTGTAGTTTGTTTTAGATTTTTCGTATTGTTTCATTTAAAACTAGCACGTCCACTGTCACCCAATAGGCTAGTTTCGAATTGTGCAGCAACAAAAGAACAGAGTCGAGGTTCAGGGGAATAATTCGCATTTTCCTTTGTTTTGAACAATACAATATGCTAATTATTCCCCTGAACCTCGACACTGTTCTTTTGTTGCTGCACAATTCGAAACTAGCCTATTCTGTTTCAAATTGCCAGATCGCTCTGAGAAATTGGGGGTAACCACGCCTTTTTTGAAGATAATTAATCAACAATATTTGCAGAAAGCTTTAAAATACAAAGCAATGTATGGTGTTCTTTGCCAAATTGAAGCTTAATTTTCTCTGAAAAATGCATGATTACCCCCAATTTTCTTTTTGGATACCAAGAGCACTTGCTATGTTCTGCTTTCTCCGCATAGTTTTGAACCTCGCAAAAATATCCCTGTATTAATAAGCGCCAGCAATAGGAAATCCGAGTATCTAGAGATGCGCAAAACGTGTGCGCAATAACAATAGTGGGTACCGTCCTTAAAAGCTAAAATGGGATTGATTGCATTGCTCTTGTTTAATTCGAATTTTGTACTGTTCCTGAGTGTACTTTTAAAAGTCGGTATTAAGATAAAGCAGTACTATACGTTCCTGAGTTTTGGATTAGTTTTCATATACATTGCGTTTTATGTTTTCATTTTTAGAGACCTTCAACACAATAAAATAAGTCAACTCCCAGAAAACGTTTTCTCAGGACTCTCAAGTCTAAGTTGGCTGTAAGTATATTGCCACAAATACACTTTCAATATATGACACACCTATGCGCCTCTCTACTCCACAAATAATTGTGTGAGTTAGTTGCAAGTAACTCACATAGCTGAGTTTAAAAAGTCTTTACAGCAATTAACCCTTTTAGGTCAAAAATTAAAGTGCATTTGGACCTAAGCCTTCTAAGATTAATACTACATCTCATTCCAGTCTTTCATTTTGGTTCTTTCTGTAAAACCCCATTATTTGACCTGAGCCAGGTCCTCTTTTTCTAATAAATGAGCACATAAAACTATCAAATTGATTGCAACCGACACACATTAATTTTCAAGTCGATGAAATGACAATAGGGAGTTTAAGAAACGACTACGGCTACGACAACGCCAGAAAACAATAATATGAGAGGATACCTAAAGTTCGAGCCAGGATTCGAGCTAGGATCCGAGCCAGGATTCCAGTCAGGATTCCAGCCAGGATTCGAGCTAAAATGAGGTTTCTCCGCTATTTATTCTCGAATCTCTCGGTTAGGTTAGGTCTCGAATCAGTTAGGTTAGGTCTATTTAGGTTGGTTCTAGTCTAGTTAGGTCTAGTTAGGGTTAGGGTAGGTCTGGGTTAGGTTAGGTCTCGGTTAGGTCTCGGTTAGGTCTCGAATCCTGGCTCGGATCCTAGCTCGCATCCTGGCTCGAATCCTGGCTCGGATCCTGGCTCGGGTCCTGGCTCGGATCCTAGCTCGGATCCTGGCTCGAATCCTGGCTCAGATCCTGGCTTTATTCTTAGTTTATCTCATAATATGATTGCTTAAAAGAGGAAAGATAATCGTGCTGCACGTGCGCCACGCATTTTATTGCCGTACTCTGCATGACAGCAACGTGAACTCACCAAATTTGAGGTTTTAAGGACAACGTGGGCGTACATTTGCGAATCTCTCATTCTATATTTTTACTCCAAAAAAGCTCTTTTAAATTCAATTGTAGGACAATTTCACCCATATTGTACGAAGTGAACAAGAAAGACTTAGGATTTTGCAAAGTTACATTTTGAAGTGGAGTTTTCGTCGCCGTCTCCGTGGTAGATCTTAAAGTCCCTAATATCTTGAACGAAATTGTAGTTAAATATACCAGCTACACAAAATTGGTTGACGGTTCTCTCTAGAACTACCAAGACATCATAAACTCTACTAATTCCTATTTCCATGTGAGAACAATTTGTTTTTTTTTTTTGTTTTTTTTGTATTATGATCACGGTACAGTGAACTTTCTTCATTAAAGCGCCATCAAAAATGCATGTTTTTAAACTGCATTTGGTCATTAAAAGCCTTCATTATTCGGTGAGAATCGTTTACCTTAGTTTAAATAATTGTCATCTTGCATTAACTTTTTCGCTTGTTTGTGTTTTGTTTTAGATTTTTTGCATTGTTTTCTCGGTGTTTCTAAGACGAGGATAAGGGTAAGACCAAGGGTGAGGGTAAGGGTAAGGATTTGAATACAGAAAGTATCCTAAAAATGCATAGAATCTAACCTTAAACTTTTGTTTAGGCCTAATTAGGCCTAAGGTTAGCTTTTATGCATGTTTAGGATACTTTTTGTATTCGTATCCTTACCCTTACCCTCACCCTTGGTCTTACCCTTATCCTCGTTTTAGAAACGCCGTTGTTTTCTTTCAAACTAGCAAGTCCACAGTCATCCATTTGTGTTTTAAATTGATTGCTCTGAGTCGTTCGCGGACTCCTTTAGGACAATTGGTATTATTATAATTATTATTGTTCTGCTCATATCTAAATAGAATCGAAAAAAGCCGTGATCAGCGAATGCTGAGGACGAATCTGCATTAAAAGCAAGATTGAGAACATGCTAGCTCAAATTAAAGAATCCAATTACTTCACCAAACTAGACTGCAATTCGGGATTATGGCCAGAGAAATTAGAAACAGACTCTCGTTTGCTTATCACATTCATGTTTTGTTTTAACCGAATGCTCTTTGGCATCAAGTCTGCTCCTGAACATTATCATCAGGAGAATTAAAATGACTCAGATCCTGGAAGGATTGGATGACCATACTTCTATCATATACGACATGCTTATCCATGGCAAAACACAAAAAGAGCATGATGAAAGAGTGCGAGCGGTACTCAAAAAGCTTGATGGAGGAGGTGCAACCCTTAACCCGGAAAAGTGTGAATTTCTAACAGAGAAGTCACATTTACTGGACACGTGATCAGCGAAGATAGCATAAGGTCAGACCCTGAGAAGATAGTCTGTTGAAGACATGACCACTCCCCAAAATGTTAGTGATGTCAGACGGTTTCTCAGAATGGTCAATCAACTTGGAAGATTCATTCCCCACCTGGCAGAGAAAACAAAACCCCTCAGAGATCTCCTTAGTAAGAAGAACCAGTTTCATTGGGGACAAGCACAGCAAGAATCTTTCAAAAACTCAAGGATGAGCTTATCTCAACACCTGTCCTCGCTCATTACGATCCTCAAAAAGCCACCATCAGACGATGCATCATCATTTGGCCTTGGCGCTGTACTCCTACAAGAGCAAGACAACAAAGAGAACAAGCCTGTTGCCTACGCGTCAAGATCCATGACCAGTACAGAACAAAGATACGCCCAAATTGAAAGGGAGGCGCTTGCAACTACCTGGGCATGTGAGAAGTTTAATGATTACATCCTGGGCAAGGATATCCTAATTGAAACCAATCATAAACCACTTATGCCTCTCTTTGGTTCATAGACGCTGGATGAACTACCCCCAAGAATTCAAAGATTTCGAATGAGGCTGATGAAGTATTCGTTCAAAATAGTACATTTCCCTGGGAAAGAGTTGGTGACTGCAGATACCCTGTCAAGAGAACCCCTAGATAAACAACTTTCAAAAGAAGATGAACGTCTCAATGAAGACTTACACTTGTACGTTTCACACATCCTGGAGAGCTTTCAATCAACATAGAGAATACTCGATGAGTTAAGACTTCACCAACAGAATGATGAAGTATGCAGAAAACTATTTGAATTCTCATATCTAAATAGAATCGAAAAAAGCCGTGATCAGCGAATGCTGAGGACGAATCTGCATTAAACGCTAAACTTCGATTGACTGCATTGTATGAGGTTAATGTTCGTCTCGTGACGTAACCTATGTAACATGAGATTTCGTCACGGTATTATTGTATAACAAGCTCGAGTCGAGAGAATAAAGGATTTTGACAAAAAACTACACATGGTGTGAGAAGTAAAGCGGATCGCATAAAGCATTGTAAACCTATAGGAGCGACGAGAAAAAAGGCCGCAAGTTAAATGGCTTCATCTCAAATTCCGTTACCGGAAAAATTAGACTCCAAAAATCCTGAAGAATGGAAGCGTTGAATTGAAGGATTCGAATGTTATCACGTGGCAGCCGGCCGCGACGAAAAAGATGACAAAGTCCAAGTTAATAAGTTAGGGTACGCAATGGGATGAAACGTTAAGGATATTTTTAGAAGTTTTCGTTTGGCTGAAAGGGATACAGTATACGCGACAGTGAAGCGCCCCTTCGAAACACACTTTGTGGGCCGCTCAAATGTGATCATTGAACGGGCACGTTTCAACAGACCCGTTCAAGGTGAGAAAGAATCTGTGGTCGAATTTATTGAATCCATTTACGAGCTCGCCGAAACTTGCCAGTTCGGAGCTATCACAGAAGAGTGGCTTAACTGCTAAAATACCCCGCCACTCCAAAAGTGATCTTGAATAGTGTGGCTACGGGGTTACGCAGTCACAAGGCCTAAGCGCTCGTTTTTTAGCTTTCATTTTATAGTTCAGTTAACTACACTTTTTAACAACTAGTGCGATGAATATTGCAATCGATTAGTGATTAGGCCTAAGCACTCTTTTAAGATTTTAGCTTTCAATTTACGGTCAGGTTAACTACACTTTTTACCGAGATCGTGTGAAGAGTATAGCATTCTTTTCAGTGATTAGGCCTAAGCACTCGTTTAAAATTTATCTAGGAATCCACAGTTTTCAGTCAAAAACTTGTCGGATGTACGACCACCCCATGCTTTAGTTATAAAAGTTATTTTTCCTTGAGAACTAATACCAATAAGTACTTTGATTGTATTATGATGTTTGTATGAGCTTAATGTTTGAGCTCGAGCAATTAAGTTGCTAGGACGATCAATAAAGGAGGGGGACATTGGGATTTTCGGTTTTGCAGTTTTGGCTATTTTTTGATCGGTTTTTCGGTTTTGGTGTTCATTGCGGTTTGCGGGTTTTTCGTTTTTTAGCATCTGGTTTTCGGTTTTGTTATCCGATGTGCTTTTGGGGTTTTTCTATTTTGTCCTATTTGGGTTCCGGTTTTTCTTAGATTTGAGCAGCAATTGATCTCGAATAGAGTGTTATTTATTTATTTAATCTTTCTTTAACCACGGTGCAATTTATCAGCAATATAAAAAACATATGTACAATTAAAAAATTTATAGATAGAACTATGTAAACTACATTAGCTATCTTACTCAATACCATACAATAAAAGCTGCTTTCCATGAATGCCGTGTTTAGAATAATGGCTTAGATAACCTCTTTAATCAGTCGTTTCAATTGATTGAGGGACTCGGCTTTCCTTAGTTCTAATGGCAAACTGTTCCACAAAACTGCGCCACTAAATAGCTAAAGCTGTTTTTTGTAGTAGTTTGTGCGCGGTTGCGGAACATTTACCTTATTCACAGAGTCTCTCAAACAATAACCAGAATCGCGATGGACAATTTTCGAGCAGAGATACTCAGGTGCTAGTCCTTGTAGGGACCATTGTTGCTCTTTCAATTTGCCTTTGAGAGACTAGGAATTTCCATGCATCTTAAGAGTTCAAATAAATTGTTGACATGAGCGTCATAGTTAGAGTAGGTCAAGACACGGGCTGCTCTAGCTGTTTTGTAGTTTTTGCAGTTTGTCCTGCAAAGTTACTCCACAGTTTCCCCAAACAATATAATTGCAGTAGTTGAAATGAGGTTGTACTAGGGCCTGATAAATAGAATGTAAGGTCCCATAGGGTACACGATGCCTGTTTTCACTCACGTGATCAGTAAGTTTGTTTTTCCACCGAAACAAAAGAAAACGTTTGAGTGATAATATAGCTCAATTCCCGGAGACGTCACATGAAAACACTCTATAGCCGCAAAACGCCAAAGTTATTGACAGGAATGCGTGACAAACTAAATGTCACGGTAGGGGATCACGCGTGTCGAATGATGCCCGAGTTGGTGCGGAGTGGATGAAGTGGATGAAGATGAAGGACCCCATGAAGATCTGAACGAGCATGAAATGAATGAGAAGCTAGTGACTGTGATAAAGGCCAGCACGAATTTGATGAAAGTAATGACGAAGTCAGTGCAGATGACAACAATTCCCAGGGCCAGCAAGATGAATTAGGGACATCGACGAATATTCTCTTTGGTGCAACGTCGCGATATAGATGGACGGTGCCAGGAGGGGGGGGGGGGGGGGGGGGAAGACTCCCATTTAAAAAAGGAGAGGGATGCTCGTCGTCTTGCTTAGGGGTGTAAGTTTCAGATTTTGGTTTCACTTAGGGTGTTTTGGGCAAAACACAATCATATGTAGCCGTGAAAATCTCCTTTAGGGTTGCGCGCGAAGAAATATAAAAGTGTATATTTACACTTTTATATTTGTTCACGCAAGTGAAAGTATTAGATGATAATGTCTTTGCCATCATTAAAAGTCGCTGTATTTTTTATTTTTCTGTGTTATAATATGGTCTCTTTTAGGGGTCAAAAAACGCCAGGGCCACGCCCAGATTGGTCTCCTTTAACGGTTTAATGTAAAATTTTCGACGAGCATCCCTCCCTTTAAGTAAGTATCTGTTTATTACCACATTTAACCTTTGAGCAAGCTCCTGCGGCCATGTAAAACAAGGAACAAACAGTACCGGTTAGCTTCCTCGATGCAATCGCATGTCAGTAGACCAAGATTAAACATTCCATTGGAATCTCCAAACTGTCAGGTCTTAGTTATCAAATAGAAATGTTCAATTAGAGAGTTTTGATTGAAGTTTCCAGAGCTATAGCTTTTTGCGATTTCAAAATTGCAACTTTATACAGGACTTGTGTGCAAATTCTCCTACGTTAACTTGGCTCTATTACCAGCTGCCTTACGGAAAATGAGCCCACAAAGTCCGGGCTCGAGAGAGCGGCAGAAATAAAGCCTATGATTTTAGCAGATACTAAAAGATATGAAGGCTTTAGACAAGTCCATGACATTCAAAAATACTTCGATGAAATAAAGTGTTAGTGTAGTTTGCTCTGTACGCCGCACTTGTCACCATTGTATCGGTTTTCTGACGGTTTTGTATGCGGTTTTCGGTTTTGGCCGAATATTTTGGCGGTTTTGCGGTTTTGGATGATTTTTTCTTCGGTTTTGCGGTGTCTAGTACACTCCAATGTCCCCCTCATAAAGACTTCGAGGCAATCTATAATTACTGTTATTTTTTTTTCCAAATGAATACTGAAAACAGAGACGCATTGTAGCCCACAAGGCTTCTCTTTCTGGCCATAAAATAAGGGGTGACAGTCTGATATCCATGGCTATCATCCAGGCTGAAAATGTGCTTGAAATGGATGAATCAGAAATGTTCTTAAAGCAGTACGCAAGATCTTTAAAAGGCATATTTAGCCGCAGTTTCATGAGCACCATTACAAACTCTTCAAATTTTGTGAGACAAGAAGAATGCCTGGATACGTGTGGGGAGATCAAGTTAAAAGCGGTCGGTCATCAGGAAGTCAAATGATGGGAGACCTGTATAAAAACTAACTCGCCCATCATCATTTTGAAATTCTGATTCCTCAAATGTTTGAGTAAACTCGTGACTGCGGGTAAATAAATAGTTAAATTCATCAGTTTGAGAACTTTTCTCCTTAAACTGCTTTTGGTTAGTACTTTAACATTGAAGCTGCTGCTCATCAGCAACAGCTTCTGTTTCGTCCACTGTGCCTTCTTGTTTCTCATCCGAGTCAAGTGTATCTTTATCTAGATAATCGCCACTGAAGTTTATTTCATGCACTGGCTGGCCGGGCTCATCAATGCACTTTCTCTTCTCCGCCGCTTCCTTTAACTGCTGTTCGATTTGCCTCTTTCGCCTTGATTTCGCTCTTTCAGCTCGTTCCTCCTTTGCTTTGACATTCACTGATGGAAATTTTGAATGCCCAAGATGGAGTGTTGGAACCCAATCAATGTTGTAAACGTCCCATGACAGCCAGATACGAAGTGGCGACTGCATATCCTGTCCCTATTTAGGATTTTTTCGCTTAGATCATCCCGACTTATGGCTGACATCCATCGTTCCCTTCTTTTACGCGTTCGCTCTTGAACAACTTCGCCTTCATTTAAAATATTTGCAGGAACTCGAAAGACTTTTTTTGTCTTTATCTCGTTTGCTTCTGTTGTGGCAGCCAACAATCACTCAGAAAACCATAACAAACTTCAACCCTCGAAAGGTCTTCAACCGCTATCAATCAGCCTTTGTTTATTCACGCAAGCTGTACACCAACATGGCGGATAGCAACCGTTGTCAGGAAAGTGGTCACGTGCGAGAAAATCAAGAATTAACATTCTTCGTTGATCCGGACCTTCACCCACCTCCCCCGCCGGGAGGGGGGGGGGGGGGGAGCCCACATAAAAAGGGGAGGGATGCTCGTCGTCTCGCTTAGGGGTGTAAATTTTGGATTTTGCTCTCAATTAGGGTGTTCTGGGCGAAACGCAAGGTCTCCTTTAGGGTTGCGCGCGAAGAAATGTAAAAGTGTATATTTACTCGTTCACATTTCTTCACGTAGGTGAAAGTATTAGATGATGATGTCTTTGCCATCATTAAAAGTCACTGTATTTTTTATATATCCGTGTTTTAATATGGTCTCTTTTAGGGGTCAAGAAAAGCCTGTGCCACGCCCAAATTGGTCTCCTCTAGGGGTTTAATTTGAAATTTCCGAAGAGAATCCCTCTCCTTTTTTATGGGAGTCTCCCCCCGCTCCCCCTCAAGACCTTCACACGGGTGAAAACTTCAATGACGCGAATATATTTTCTGTGGCTTCTGATCGATTTGACCACAACTTTTTGACTTTCATGTGGAATTCTATGTGTATACTTTTAAGTACTGTAGTCAAACGTTTTTTCGACGGTCAAAAAATCAATCTCCTGCTGATTCCCTTCTTTGCAATGTCGACAAGGCCTACATTACCACCCATCCCCTAACACACATTTGGTGAACCTGCCAGATTCTGGCAGACACGTGACCAGCTTGAATCAGGGTCTTTTCTCAACGACAATAGAGGCAGAGAAGAGAGACCCTGGAAACGAGTTTGGTTATGAAAGTGCATTTGGACCGTAGTCTTCTAAGATTAAGACTACAACTTATTTAAGTCGTTCAATTTGGTTCTTTCTGTAAAACCCTATATTTAATCCAAGTCAGGTGCTCTTTTTCTAATGAAGGAGCACATAAAACAATCATATTCATTCCAACTGACACACATTAATTCTCAAGTCAGCGAAATGACAATATCTTGAACGAAATTGTAATTATGAAATACCAGATACATAAAATTGGTTCACGTTTCTCAGAGTTCCTCCACTTTAGAACCATTAAGACATTATAAACTCTACTAATTCCTATTTACATGCGAGAACACTTTTTTTTTCTTTATTATGATCACGGTACAGTGAACTGTCTTCATCAAAGCTTGGTAAATAATGCGTGTTTTTAAACTGCATTTGGTCATTTAAATTTATCATTATTTGGTGAGAAACGTTTACCTTAGTTTAAATAAACTTGATCTCGCATTAAGTTTTCCGTTTCTTTGTGGTTTGTTTTAGATTTTTCGTATTGTTTCATTTAAAACTAGCAAGTCCACTGTCACCCAATTGTGTTTCAAATTGCGAGATCGCTCTGAGAAATTGGGGGTAACCACGCCTTTTTTGAAGATAATTAATCAACAGTATTTGCAGAAAGCTTTAAAATACAAAGCAATGTATGGTGTTCTTTGCCAAATTCAAGCTTAATTTTCTCTGAAAAATGCATGATTACCCCCAATTTTCTTTTTGGATACCAAGAGCACTCGCTAAGTTCTACTTTCTCCGCATAGTTTTGAACCTCGCAAAAATATCCCTGTATTAATAAGCACCGCCGATAGGAAACCGAGTATCTCGAGATGCTCAGAACGTGTGCGCAATAACAATAGAAGGCACCGTCCTTAAAAGCTAAAATGGGATTGATTGCATTGGTTTTGTTTAATTCGAATTTTGTACTGTTCCTGAGTGTACTTTTATAGGTCGTATTAAGATAAAGTAGTACTACGTTACTGACTTTTGAATTAGTTTTCATATACATTGCGTTTTATGTTTTCATTTCTAGATACCTTTATAGCAATAAAATAAGCCACCTCCCAGAAAACGTTTTCTCAGGACTCACGGAACTATATGTGCTGTAAGTATATTGCCACAAATACACTTTCAAAATATGACACACCTATGCGCCTCTCTACTCCACAAATAACTGTGTGACTTAGTTGCAAAGTAAGTCACACAGTTGAGATAAAAAGAGTCGTTCATGCAATTAACCCTTTCAGGTCAAAATTTAAAGTGCATTTGAACCTTACCCTTCTAAGATTAATAATCATTCCAGTCTTTCATTTTGGTTCTTTCTGTAAAACCTTTTATTTGACTTGAACCAGGTCCTTTTTTTTAAAATAAATGAGCACATAAAAGTATCATATTGATTGCAACCTACCCACATTAATTTTCAAGTCGACGAAATGACAATAGGGAGGTTAAGAAACGGCTACGGCTACGACAACGCCAGAAACAATAATATGCTTGGTTAAAAGAGGAAAAATAATCGTGCTGCACGTCCTGCACGCATTTTATTGCCGTACTCTGCATGACAACAACGTGAAATCACCAAATTTGAGGTTTTAACGACAACGTGGGCGTAGTTTTTGAATCTCTCGTTCTATATTTTTACTCCAAAACAGCTCTTATAAATTCAATTGTAGAACAATTTCACCCACATTGTACGAAGTGAACAAGAAAGACTTAGGATTGTGCAAAGTTACATTTTGAAGTGAGGTTTTAATTCGTCGCCGTCTCCGTAGTAGATCTTAAAGTCCCTAGTATCTTGAACGAAATTGTATTGTAGTTATATAGAGCGAGTTTCAATTGAGTGTCGTAAAACCAAAAACAAAGTAATTACTTTGGCCAATCAAAAAGAACGGAGACAATCCAGTAAACCAATAAAAACTCGAAGTAATTACATGTAGTCGACACAAAGCGGGGGAAAATGTGCACGCGCGAGCGACGATTGGTTTTGGTTTCACTTCTGATTGGTTGGAAAACTTAGCGCGAGAAATTTGAACCAATCACTGAGTGAAGTAATCATAAACCAAAGTAATTATCTAGGTTTTCCCTTATTCCCTCTAATAGACAACAAATAAAACACAACTGGTCACTTGTTAAAAAGGGGAACTGACTGCTGCACTGGATAGAACTGGTAACGGACTGTACCGCTTAGCCCGGCATTCTGCGAGCAATGAGACCCCGTTTGCGTTTATTGAAACTAACATAAGCTTAGACAATAATAACGTGCCTGCTGCCCGTCAGGAAAAACCCCCTTTTTAGAGGAAACCTGAACCCTCCCGAATGCAGAACCAGGCACTTAACAAATACCCCGAGGGTGAGGGGAGGCAAATCCAACAACTGTAAGATAACAAAATAAATCGAAACGACATTAATAAAAAATCTCGAAACGAGAGCAAGTTCGCAGCAACGTCAGCATAGAATGGCTAGACTAAGCAAAATCCCGCCCTTATAGTAACCGGCGAACCGTGAAAACAACGACTTGCTGCTATTCTTCGAACCGCAGCAAAAAACAATTACTTTCGACACTCAATTGAAAACCGCTCTATAGTAGCTACATAAAATTGGTTGACGGTTCTCTCTAGAACTATCAAGACATTATAAACTCTACTGGTTCCTATTTCCATGTGAGAACACTTTTTTGTTTTTTGTATTTTTTTTGTATTATGATCAAGGTACAGTGAACTTTCTTCATTAAAGGTCCATCAAAAATGCATGTTTTTAAACTACATTTGGTCATTAAAAGCCTTCATTATTCGGTGAGAATCGTTTACCTTAGTATAAATAATTTTCATCTCGCATTAACTTTTTCGCTTGTTTGTGTTTTGTTTTAGATTTTTCGCATTGCTTTCTTTCAAACTAGCAAGTCCACAATCATCCATTTGTGTTTTAAATTGATCGCTCTGAGTAGTTTGCGGACTCCTTTAGGACAATTGGTATTATTATTGTTCTGCTCATATCTAAATAGAATCGAAAAAAGCCGTGATCAGCGAATGCTGAGGACGAATCTGCATTAAAAGCAAGATTGAGAACATGCTGCCTCAAATTAAAGAATCCAATTACTTCACCAAACTAGACTGCAATTCGGGATTATGGCCAGAGAAATTAGAAACAGACTCTCGTTTGCTTATCACATTCATGTTTTGTTTTAAGCGAATGCTCTTTGGCATCAAGTCTGCTCCTGAACATTATCATCAGGAGAATTAAAATGACTCAGATCCTGGAAGGATTGGATGACCATACTTCTATCATATACGACATGCTTATCCATGGCAAAACACAAAAAGAGCATGATGAAAGAGTGCGAGCGGTACTCAAAAAGCTTGATGGAGGAGATGCAACCCTTAACCCGGAAAAGTGTGAATTTCTAACAGAGAAGTCACATTTACTGGACACGTGA
>OX421448.1:16783300-16788300 GCA_949126865.1 Montipora capitata | reverse complement strand
TTATTGCTGCTCGACGTTTCAGGGCCGTCATGACTCCATTATCAAGAGACTATTAAATAGCATGCAAATAAGGAAAGGTACAAGTTAAGCAAAAATTAGAATAAACGGCCTAAACAAACATCTTGGCGCGGATGGAATCCGTTTGCACGTTCAATGTTGGTTTACGCATGCGAATGTATAACATTTCTTTAACGAGTCAATCAAATTTGCCGCTACATTTTGCGATGATGTGAAATTGCTCGATGAAGCGTTCAGGCATTTCACTATTGTGTTGGAGGTTATAGTGTTTGTAAATCGAAGATGACTTTCTTGTGTGCCCTTCTACGCGCTCTTGTAAGTGACCACGTGTATAACCCACATCCCCTGCATACCCTGCATCCGCGCCAAGGTGTTTGTTTAGGCCGTTTATTCTAATTTATGCTTATCTTGTACCTTTCCTTATTTGCGTGCTATTTAACTAGTCTCTTGATAATGGAGTCATGATGACCCCGAAACGTCCAACAGCAATAAATCTTTCCTGGTTTTTTTATATGCCTTTGCTTCAGCAAATCTCTACTGATCAAATGTTTAAGGTATTTCAAACACTAAACAATCAAACTTGCCTTGGCACCTTCAGTAAGCATAGCGGAGAGAAATACTGACGACAGCATTATAGCCAGAATAGACCAATTTCGATATATTAAAATTCAGTCTAAAACAAAAGGCATCATCTCGAGGCTCTGAGAATAAACTCATACAATTCCTTACATTTATTCCCCAAAGCCTCGGACTCGAAACTGGTTTGTTAGTTTACCATTCAAAGATCAAGTTTCAGGCGATGCTGTTTGGCCCCACTTTGCAGCTAGTTTTTGTAAGCAAGAAATTAGAACAAGGTCTCAAAGCTAAAGAAACCAAGCCGTCAATCAGCAATGCGTTGCATATCATTTTGTATGTGATCAGTGCGATGCAGATTATGTCAGCTACACAGCCCGATACCTTTTTCAACATGTTGCTGAACACAAAAATTCGACAATCGGCAAGCAATTTTCAGGAAGCGCATGGTAGGAGCAATCTTTTGAATGAGAGCCATTTCAAGATTCTGAGAAAGTGCCAAGGCAAATTTGATTGTTTAGTGTTTAATTTTTATTCAGCCTTTTAGCTTTTTAGATCTTAGAATGCTTTTAAGAAATGTTCTGTCGCAATTTTTTATTGTCAAATGTTTTTCACGATGTTATCAATCGTGGTGTAGATCGCATCTACATTTTTCTTTAAAAGTGTCTGTGCGTAATATTTTGCCAAAATACAATACGCCTTCTTTTTTTTCCCAATCTCTTTTTTTCTCTTTTCATCTCTCCCTTTTTTTCCCAAATTAGAAAATGTGTATTCAAAACTACTAGAATTGCCGGTGGGAATAATTGTGCACATTGTCTTTTTTTTCCTTTTCATAGCATCTGCTGCAAATATAGCACCCCATTTTTCCATTTACTTGTGCTAATATAGCCTTTGTTTGCCTGTTTACACGCGCGTTTGCTGGCTAAGATTGATTTAAATGTATGACATCAGATCCGGTGCATAAACTGTTTTTCGTTTCCACACCTCGGTATTTTTTTCCAATTCTTGTTCTTTGTAAGAATGTTGTAAGAGGGTTTGGATGGTGGGTTGCAAATATTAGTTGTCAGATAAAATCTTGTCCATTTATCAGTTATCAGTTAAGTGGCTGTTAATTATTAAATGAAAATGTGAAAGCATTCCTTGTTGACACATTTTATAGAAAAAACATTAGTTAAAGGCAGAATCTTTTTTTCTGCTTTTTCTTCATCATAATTTAACACGAAACAACAACAATGATATTGAATGATATTGAATGTAAGGAGAAATGTAGACTCGGATATTTTTCCGAGTCTACATTTCTCCTTACATTCAATATAATTTAACAAGCTTCGCAATTTCTTACAAAGAGCTGCTTAGGTTTAATGCCTTATTTTTAATTTGCTCATAAATGACATCTGCGAAGAAACCTTCCAAATCCAGTCAAAAAGGAGTTCCTACTGGCCTTCTGGATATGAAAATAGTACGCGTTGGAGGTGCTATGCCGTGATCCTCAATTTCGAGCTGTCTTTTTCAGAGTCACTGTCAGCTTCGTATTCATTCACATGTGGTCCTTGTGGAGGTCGCTCATCACCAAAAATCTCGGAAATTAAAGAATCATCCACGAACATGAGTTAAGTCGCAATGCATGTCGTCATATGTAAACAACTCACTACTTATGTAACTAAATTACTTTGATAATGTATTTGAGCTTGATATTAAGTATAATGACGTACTGTATTCGCTTCCACAAAATGTGCCTCTAAGTTCATCCTCTGAAATGCACCAAATGGATTCGACAAATCTAAACTTTGCTTTACGTTCATTATTTTTTTTTTATTCCTTTATTCCTTTGATATTGCATATCAGACTCTGATAAATACATGAGTGCATCCAAAGCCGGGGGCTTAAATGGCATATGGTCAGCAAACATAATGTGAAGAATTTGCGTGAATAAGAGGAGGCTCTTCCAATAAAACAATAAGTTCATCCTCTGATATCAATCTGTGATGTTAGCTCTGAAAATGCATATCTCTTGTCTTTCTTAAAGAAGCCATGATTCGGTATTAAGAAAGAATACAGAGAATCAAAACTGCTGTACAATTAACTAGCGATGCCGTAAAATCACTGACGCGACATGCTTAAGACAAACAAGTCAAGTCACAGACGCCGGTCTCGACCCAGTTTCACCTCGGCTACTTGGCGTCCGTGTTGACAAAAACGTCTTGAGCTTAAGCTCCCTATATATTGGCATACATGGATGGGTGGACGTACATACGTAGTCGATGACGTCATGGCTATAAAACCTAAACTTCTCGTATTCATAAGTTACCATATTTTCTTAACTATGGTGTTCCGCGCGCTCGCGCTTTTGGTGCGCGGAGCTCCACTACAAATTCTGTGGTGAACGTCAGCGTCAAAAGTAAAAGATTGTACACCCTACAATAACCAGCGCATTTGGAAAATAATATGACGATTCCATTCTTCGGTTAAAGGAGAGCAGTGAAAGCTCTGCAGGATCCGTCCTCAAGCCTGAAGACATTCCAACTGTTGAAGTCCAATGGAGGTCGCTAGTTTGCAACTCTAAATTTCTTCAACTTAAAAAGCAAGCAAGAAAACCTCTGAAATGCCAACTGGATATGGGCTTAACTTCCTATTCATCAAGCCATCATGATTTATTGATTAGCACCTAAGATGGCTATCCTCAGATGGAAGCCAGCAATACAAAGGTTAAACTGTTTGGTGGCTCTCTCATGAATTTTCTGGGACTAATAGATCTTAGAGTCACTTGCGGAGGTCGAATGGAAGTGCTTAAGTTTAAAGAAGTTAGCCGTTCAAACAACCACCAATGTTGTCTGCTACAACCTGCCAATAGCTGGGACTCCTGAATATGCACTCCCAAGCTGAAATATTATACCCTTAACCCCACAACAAGTCGTTCAGGACTACAGGGTCGTCTTTGAGGGACTGGGCCACATTGGATGTATTTACTAGCTTTGTAGTCGACCCGGCATCAGTACCTGTTCAGCATGCTAGTAGGCGTAAACCCGTAGTCCTTTGAGAGGAGGCAAAAACTAAACTTGCAGATCTAAAGAAGAAACGTGCATCAGGAAAGAGGAACGTCCAACACAGGAAACGTTACTTAGTAGCAGTAGTAGTAGTAGTATCCAAGCCAGGCAAAATGAATATTTGCCTTGATCCCCCAGAGCTGAATAAGGTCATCAAACGTCCAAATATCACATTTCTAGTCTCGAAAAACTGCTACCAAAACTACTCAAGGTCAAGGTTGCCAAGTTTAATAAAAGACCAAGTGAACGAATGACGTAATAAATATATGACATCTCCCCTCTAGCTAATGAAAGGAGTAATAAACATGTAATCAAAAATATCAACATTGCCCACTGTTTATTGATTAATATCTGTCACAGTCATGCAAAGTTAATGATTCAGCTGATAACAACAACTCGGATTAGCGATGTACTAAATGATTCACTGTGTTTAATCAACTAATTACATACAAAGTCATTTAATCTGAGTGGTTGTACAGTTCTACCAGATCTAGTGCGGGTAATACCAGGGGGCTGGTTGGTGTCACACTATTGGCACTTTGTGATCTCTCTGTCACTTGTTGGACTCGTGGATGGTGCTTTTGTTGCCATCAGGGGTCTCGATGATGTCTCTCCTAGGCCTGTCTCGTATGTAGGGAGCGTCTTTTCTGGTTCAGGCATTGTTTGTTTTTAGTCGAACAGTGTCACCAGTTTTGACGAAAGGTAGTGACTTGGCTCCTCTGTCAACATACAGCTTCTGTTTCTGTTGAGCCAGGAGCTGGGACTTGGCATCTGTTGGAATCTTGTATCCAGTAGCTGTTTTGTAGTGAGAAGTTTGATCTTGTTTGTTTGAACTGGGGAATAGCTCTGGCCAGTTATCGGCGTATTTCTGCCTTCGAGCAAGGCAATGTATGGCTCAGTGCGTCTCCATAAGCTTTCTTTAGTACAGATTTGGCTGTCCCAATGGCCTTTATACTCGTCAATTAGCTTGTGGGTGCTTGGCACTTGTAGTTGCGTGCTTTAAGTGCTAGAGTGACCTAAAAATTAACTTTTATTTTTCTTTCGATCTCAAAACTATGTTAATTAATCAGTAAGTGACCCAAGTTTTAAGCCTCAATTTCAAGAAGACACCTGTTTATTACTAACTTTAAAATCTTGAGGGAGCTAAATCGAGGAGATAATGACGGCAAAGACTCAATAGTTTAAGAATTCAATGCGTATGTACGTGGCTAAATTAATATGCAGCACGGGAGTTTTGGGTTTTCAGACTTTTAAACTCCTGTTTTGCATATATAATAAAACTTTAAGATACTGAGTAAATGACGTCACTTTTCCCTAGATCCAACCCTCTAAAGTCCAATCGGTCAGTGAGTAATGACTTAAGTC
>OX421448.1:16778300-16780800 GCA_949126865.1 Montipora capitata | reverse complement strand
TTCAATTAGTTTTTCAGAAGTCAGTGTTATCCGCTCTATGTAGACTGCAAAGGACGCTGCGCAGACTACAAGGTTTCAACTCGAAGATTAAGTACAAACACCGTCCACGAATGTACATGGCTTACTGTCTGTCTAGGGCCTATTTGCTCGACCCAGGAGAACAAGATGAAGAATTTCCAGTCTTTGCCTTCTTAATAGAGCCTTGTAAGCCTCTCAAAGCTTCTCAAGGTGTCCAGTGAGTTACACACAGTTACAAAAGGCAATATATAGGCCTGGTCCTCCAGTCTATTGGGTGAACAGTCGTAGTAGGGTGGCCAGAGCTAAGGCGTGATGTGCCCATCGCCGTCCTAGAATATTGGACCTACAGAGAAGAATTTATCTTCATAACGGTCTCCTGTTCAAGAATCTACACACCATTACCATTGAGAACGGAAATCATTGCAAGAAGCCATGCTATTCATCTCAGAATGGCGGAATGTTGGCGAAACGCTAGAGACGTCACCTTCTTCATTAGAACTCAGTGACCCAACTTCGCCGTGAAAATTACCAAGACCTGTTCAAGAAAGCACTCTGCAACGACAAAACACCCTAGCTTGTCTTACTGGGGTAAAGAAACGCGCCACTGGAAAGCATTGGATCAAGTCCAGCACAACAAATGATGACTCGTCGAACTAAGACCTGTATACCGACAGCTGCAACCCTTCCCTATTTTCCCGTAGAGGAAGAAGTAGAAAGTAAAATACAGCAGAAGACACAGAAAGCAAAGCAAAGCTTTGCCGTAATTAGAAATGTGGCAAGATATCAGGGTCACTCAAATGCGGAAAGGAAGGAGTTGACAAACTGGTTCTCTTGTCGATCAGGTGTCTGGTGAAGACTGGGACAGAAACCATGCGTCGGAGCAGGGATTTTCTCAAGCACACGAACAGTCAGCAACAAAAGCAGTCCCAGACAGCAGTGCCAAAGTAGTAGGTCCTACTAGTGAAAGTGTTCCTGAAGTGCAAATGCAAGAAAGTAAAATTTCAAGTGTTCCTAATCCTGCACCCAACCCTGTGTTAGAACCCGTACCAGAGCCATCACCTGGTCTTCCACCCGTGAAGAACACCTACGCTAGGATTATTAAGCTGCCTAAGCTTTTAGACTGTTGTGGACAGCCAATTGCTGAATACAGAGCTCTCTTAGTGTTACTGTTTTTCTTCATTTACTTATTTTGTTATTTTCAAAGTGTAATAATTATTTTTTTAAAAACGAGGAAGATGGTACGATACTGAATTACTTTGTGTTAATTGTCTCATTTATTTTCGTGGTGATTGTCAGGTGATCTTTGTATGGGCATGTTTCGTTTAAAAAAAGTTGTAAAGGTTGTTCTGTTTAACAAGTCAATCCTGTTACTTGGCCACAGTGTAATCAGGATGGCAAAATCTCGAACAAAAGGAATGTGATTTTCAGTTTCAGTTTCAGTTTAGTTTATTTTGTTTCAGTATCCGAGAATAATATTTACTAGATGGGTACCATCTGAGTCGAAATTCAAGAAAAACCATTGCACATTTATCCATTCAAAACTCTTCTGATTTAATCCTTTTTGTTTATTTCGGTTATTTCGGCGGTTTCCCTCTCTTTCCCTCTCTTCCCTCACTTTCCCTCTCATGTTGGAAATGCCGCATGTGTCACGTGATCCTGAAAGCTGGTGTTGGTACGTCGGCGGCAAATGCCACCACCACCATGCTTACCAATGCACAGGAGACGTCAGAACTAAATCATGCCCGCGGCCCTGTGAGTAGTTCTTACTTATTAGCCATTTGCTGAAAAACGCTGTATTAGTTCGCCTTCAAGACCTTTAATCGACGAGAGATTCAAGAGGAAAGTCTTAGTCAAACAAAGGAACTTGATTGTCAAAATAGTTCCCGCGAATATGGTAGAACTAAAGCTTTTTATCACACTATCAATGTCCTCGCATAGGACTCTTGTTGAGTTCGAGTCTGAAGAGTTAGGATGAAGGCAGTTAAAAACCCGAACTCAACGAACAATTTGATCTTGTCAGTTTAGCATTACACTTTTAAACTTTCACCGTTGTGTCAGTTGTGTTTTCTGTAAATATTGGTTAATTAGTTGAATTTATCTGCTTGTAATGAACATTTAATCTATAAAGAACCATTGTATTGTTAACTATATATACTCATCATCTTGTAGAAATTTAACTGTTATACTCACTATAGCTGGTAATGATTCTTGAAACATAGAAACATGTTTCTTTAATTCAAAAGTGTGGTTTTGTTATTTTTTATCTATTTATTTATTGTTTACACTTTTTTCAAACACTAATTACAAAGACGTGTTAAGTACAAACAATATGGTACATACATTACGGAAAACACTCAATAAGTTAAATAAGTTAAATGCAATGTTGATAACTGACCATACATTGTTTACTAAGAAAACATTACGGATTACCTACAATACCTATTTATTTACGTACACAGGTTTCAACAAATACACTATTTTG
>OX421448.1:16770800-16773300 GCA_949126865.1 Montipora capitata | reverse complement strand
TTGCCGTTGCATTGGCCGAATCGAAAAGGGAATACGGAGTAAGTAAAGCTATCTTTCTTTTTCAAAACCTCGCTGTGTGTCTTTATACTTCGCGCCCGGGAAAGCAGGTAAAAGGCAAATCTGTTCGACCATTTCAGCAAAATGGCGTTCTTCCTTTGTAATAGGCCATTTCCGAGTTCATGTCTGCCTCCTCTTCAAAGCGAGTCTAAGTGCGAAGTTTTTGTGATGGTAATTAGTTTTCATTCAGATGTAAAGTAGAACTAATTACCATCACAAAAACTTTGCACTTAGACTCGCTTTCAAGAGAAGGCAGACATGAACTCGGAAATGGCCTATGAGGCCCCAATAATGTCTCCGTGATTTGAATATCCCGCGCAAGAGCTTTATGAATAATTAATGATCCCCGGCCATTCGGTGCGATGCATAGAATGGTGAAAATCAAGCGGCTCCGTCTGCCAAAGGCACTTCGTTAAACCGCCGAGTCCTAAAAGCTTTATGTGCGCAGAGCCTGTGGCATCTTGAATAGCAGAGCATGAAAATATCACCTTGAGCTTTTTTACACTTTATTACGTCTATGCAACTTTTGATGTTTAAGGTGTAATGTGCCCGTGGGAAGGATGGGAAACTAGTCCTAGGCGAGTCCTAGGCAGTATTCGAACATACGACCGCCCTAACACCGGCCGGATGCTTTACTCGTTGAGGTACTAGATCTCCTTGAGTTCTAGGTAGTTTATCTAGGTCCTGAATGGACAATTTGTGTCGCTGGTCGGCGGAACATAGCATTACACCTTAAAGGAGGTATTTCACGGCAGTGCAGCTCATTTTGTGTACAGTTTTAACAATTACTCACTCCTACTCGCTACGCAACTTAACGTTAACCCAGAAATTACTTTTAAACGACACAAATTAAACCTTCGTGACAAAAAAATGTATGTCGTGCACACATGATTTCTGTTACAAACAACAGAGATAAACTTTGAAAAACTGCCAGGCTTTCAAAACCTCAATTGCAATCCATTCTAAACTACTTTAATTTTGCCCATCCCTGACTTCTTTTGTTTTTGCTCTTCAAGTTATTCAAACATTCTTCAACGTTTAAACTAGTTATTTTCAGTTTATGTTACGCATGATTTGGTTGCCAGTTCCCAATCGCTGAATCTGGCTTTATTCGTTACACAGCCCCTTTAAATATCAATAGTCGTATTTGAAAACTTGTAGGTATACCTTCTAGAGCCCGCATACCAGCGGGACACATTGTCCATTCACGACCTAGAGAAACGATCTAACTCCACTGGAGTTCTAATATCTCAATGGGTAGAGCATCCGAGCGGTGTTACGGAGATCTTTGGTGCGAGTCCGGTCAAAGACTCTCATTTTTTGGTTGTCCTTTTTCCCTTCGCCAAGCAACTAGTTTCCCATCTAATAAGTTTATCTTGAGCCTTTTATAAACGGGATCGAAAGAAGGCGCTCGAGAAATAGCTTATGCATACCGAGTCTTATGACATGTGTGACACAGGAACTTTACACCTGACTTTAAATGCACAAAGAACCTAAATAAAACACAAAAATATCTAGAATGTAAACAAAAATCATCGACGGTTGTCTTAATTTCACCCACCCACGACATATGGTACCTACTATTTGTTTGCTATGCACTCTTTTTTACTCCTTGCAATGCTAGGCATGAAAAGACAGGCAATGCAATGCCCTCGACTATACAAAAGATATTCGTTTCTCGTGCTTGCCGTGAAAATGTAAGGATGTTTGTTGCAAGGTCATGAAAATCTTTGCCGCATGTAAACTGTTCGACAGCACCGAACCTCTGTAGGTAAAGCTACGAGATATTAAAATTGTATTGACTTGACAGTTGGGTAGCTTTTCAGTGACATTTTACCACTTATCAATATATACTAAGTTTTCCGCCCGATTGTTGATCTCTATTATAAATGAAAGTTCTTTAGCTAGACACTAAACGTAACATATCTGGTTATACCTCCCCAAAAAACTTTTCCACGTTGTTTTAACGGTGGTTTCGTTTAGAACTTTGCATGGAGGCAAAATTAGCGAAATCAAGTTTAAGGAAGACTGCGTTGTCCACCTGTGAGTACCTTAAAAGTTAATTTACCTGTGCAGCCAGACTTTATGATTTCAATATAACTTTACACCGACACAAATTTAATGACAACTATCTCTATTGCAGAGATGGAACATTTGAAGTGAACATTATGACGAGGCTTGCAATATTGTTGTGACAAAATGTTTGAAAATAATCCAGTTCTATTGTCCCTCCACGCTTGTAGTTTATTCTGGGTCTTGTTTGAAGTGACTTACAGCAAATTAAAGCCATTAATTTTGAATTTCCACGTGATTAAGCAACAAAAGATCCCCAATACCAGGTCACGATTTCAATGCAATCAGTCAGGCCCTGGTTGCTCGAAGCATGGTTAGCGTTAACCATTGTTAACTACTGTGTTAAAAACCTATTGGTTTTGATACCTCT
>OX421448.1:16760800-16765800 GCA_949126865.1 Montipora capitata | reverse complement strand
AATCGCTAAAGCAAGAGTTTACATTAATCATAAGCCTTACATAGTTAACTGATGACAGCCCTTGTGATTGAGAAGGGAGTCTATAATCCAAAATTCATTTAAGATCCGTCTAAAACTAGCTTATTCTGGGACCGGAAGATTCCGTGGCTTATACTTATCCGCGGCTATTACGGGAACCAAGCTTTCCTTGCTATGGGCTCCCGGCGTTGAACTAAGAGTTTTCCTTATTTATTGGGCATTATTGGCGCTAATGCCATGTCGGGAAAAATCATATTTAAGACAACGTTTTGGCGTCCTCATGACACCATCATCAAGTCAAAATATAATATCTAATTATATTTTGACCTGATGATGGTGTCATGAGGACACCGAAAGGTTGTCTTAAATATGATTCTACCCGTAATTTTCATCATCTAATCGATAACATTATCATGCCTAATGTCATGTCGCCTTACTTATAGATTGTAGCTAATAACAGAAGGAGGAGACAGTTTAGAGCTCGCTAAGATGGACGGGCACCTTTAGTACTTCAGCACCTAAACGGCCGAATAATTTGGAAGAGTGTTTCAGATTCTGTTTTTTCTATTCTTGGAAATCAGGAGTAGCTTTTTATCTAAGGGCTTTGCACTGAGATTGCAGGAGGCTGTGACCTTTTTGTTCATAAATTACGGTAATAAAGAGGATATGACAGTGTACTGCTTGACTGTGAAAGCACCTTGTTTCTAGTCTAGATGCCCTGTTTTAATCACCATGTTAGAGTAGAAGAACTGCTCATCTGTTTTGAATTTCAGGGGTGTAGAGAAAGATGACTCTGATTTTATAGATATCTCAGCTGATTATTTTTACGCGCAAAGAAGGATGAAAGACATGAGATTGCCCTCTCAATTTGTAGAAGCAATGACTAGTGCGTTCAAAGAAATGCTGATCAAGCTGTATCTTCAGGCTGGATTTGCCAAATATTATAATGAAAGTGACCTCAAGCTTCTCCCATGCCCGCCTGGTACTTTTGTTAATATCGCTGACACCAGACCAAGGTGCAAAGACTGCCCGGCTGGTAAGCTTGCACAGATACTATGCATTAAATTAGCTCATTCATGCATCCAAGAATCGGATACCAAGAACCGATTTAAAGTGCAAGAGTTGTGTCCTAAATGCATAAATTTAATATTAAAATGTATCAAATTAAGTTCCCAGGCATGAAGGTTACCAATTTTGCGTCCAAAACACTCAGTCATCGCATTAAAAGTCGCTTGATTAATGGTCCACTACTAACCCAACGAGCAAATTAAGCCAAAAGCATTTGAAAGACATTTCTAGGCTCCTTGTAATCGGTAAAGACTGTCTATAGAGATGCTTTTATCTCCTACAATAATTTGATCTGTTCGGAAATCTTAGCTGAAAATTGAATTGTCCGAAAATTGTAGGGAATGATATCTTTATTTCATAAAATGCTAGTTGAACGTGCCTTCTAAGAACTTCCCAGCGAATCGTGTGCTCATCCGAAAGTGCTAGATGACCTTTTTAAATGCCAAAAAAAGGCAAAATGTCCCTTTCGAAAGCGAAAGGGATTACTTTTCCTTGGTCGCGAAAGTTTTAGGTGATGTTTTAGTAAAAAAAAATTGTAGCTGGTTGGCAACGTTGAACCGAAATTCTTAGAACAGTTTCACTCTCCCGAACACATATTTCACCGAAGATTGTCGTTGGGTGCCCCTGATAAAATGTTCTTCTACCAGTATTTCTTTGCTACGCTGTTCCAAGTAGATATTTTGACCTTACCTCCACACCTTGACTCTATACCAGCTAAATCCTAATTAATGGCGCAGGAGTGAGAGCACTCGCCTCCCAACAATGTGGCCTGAGCTCGATTCCCACACTCAACGTTTATGTGGATTGAGTTTGTTGGTTCTCTACTCTGCATCGAGAGGTTTTTCTCTGGGTACTCCGGTTTTCCCTCTCTTGAAATCCCAACATTTGATTTGGTTTTGCGTTAATTTGTTTATTTCAGTTTACAATGTCTCCAATTATCCAATTAGTACTCCAGCGCTAGATAAACTTCCTTTATTTCCTTTCCTTCCTTTCCTTTCCTTTAAGCATTTCTGCATCATACCAACAGTTTCCAAGACACACGCTCTTTTTTCTCTGTGTTAATTCAACTCGGCAGCACTCTATTCCTATTTCTTGGCCACAATTGAAATGTGTTTGTTACTGTTCCTGGTGATCCAATCATAACAGGTACAATAGCTGCCATTACAGACGAACGCACGCCTCAGCTTAGTTTCACAAGGGACAAAAACGAGGCTTTCTTATTGAAGCCACTGTGTGATTGTGTGAATCCTTGATTCTTGACTGTTTCCATGGCTTTTTTTGAGTAATTTGAAGTTTGCCTGGCCTAATTTAAATATCGTGGAAAGTATGACAATGCACTGTAAACCATATGAATGTGTTAACTGAAGTAACAACCCCAAATGTGCTAAAAATGGCAGCTTCCGTGAATGAACTTCATTGTGTTTTTTTTCCGCATTTCGCGCGCTAAATGTCTTGCTATGTACTTATTAACTGAGTGGAAGGGCTGGACTGGAAAATGTTTGGCCCGAGGTCATGGCGTAAGACAGAGGGCCAAATATTTTCCTGTCTGGTCCGACTTAAATTCAGTCAATAAGCATTTTATCATATGGGCTCTTTACACTATTCATGAGCACTCAGAATTTGAAGGTTGGACAAAATAAGTAACAAAAGCTTAGACAGACAATTTATCTAATATGTTGTTTGCATTTGCTTTTGTGGCTGTAAATAACTTGAATGTTTACAAGCGACAAAATCCTCTAAAATCGCATAGCACGGAGCAGTACGTGTTCCTAGCAGGGCCGTACGGCTTTTTCCGGCCCTGCTCGCGCTCATGCGTACGGCCCTCGTACGGGGATTTTCCAAATAGTTTCACAATGAATTTTTTTGTCTTTTGTATGTCTGATCGAATGTTGACCCGAAAGCCTCGGTCCCACGCGCTCTCAGACTAACACCACTGAAACCTGGGGTCAGCTGTAATATCGGTAACTGTCATTGTACATTTCTTTCATTTCCATAGCTGAATCAGCTGGTATCTCAATGCATTTTAATTGGATAGCTTTTCGAAAGATCGAAGTGATGCTCGCACTTATCAGGACAATTTAAGCAAATTTCTCATTTTGACACCAGAAAAAATTCAGGTGGCTTCAACGGGATTCGAACCCATGACTTTACGATGCTGGTGCAATGCTGGTGCAATGCTGGTGCAATGCTCTACCTGCAACTGAGCTACAAAGGCACACAGTTGGGAGCAGATCAATTTGTTGAACTCATGTGTTCCCGTGAAAGGACTGATCAAGGAAAGAAACGTTCATTTGAAGTGCGGGTAACCCATAATAGCAGCTACGGTACATTTCTTTAATTTCCATACCTGAACCAGCTCGGATTTCAATGCATTGCGATTAAAGTAGTTTTTCGAAAGATTGATGCTCGCACTGATAAGGACAATTTAAGGAATTGTCTCATATAAACATGTACATTCGTACCTCAGTTAGTAGAGCATTGCATGTCCCAGTGTGCGATTTGCTCTCCAGTGTGGCGGCTTTCATAACACGCGATCATTAGCGGCAGAATGCCCACTTTACCCTTACGAGGTCTGGATACTTATCCAACTTCTCCTCTTGACGTTGCTCTACTCTAGCATCTTGTGGGCCAGAAAAATCACCAATCTCGCACATCTTTTGTCCCTCGTCAAGCACCAGCAGGTCTGGTCTTCTCGCTTTTATCACCGTATCCGTCTCACGGTATCGCAAAATCCTACAAGATCTTCCAATTGTCATTTTCTAAATAACTTTCTGGGTTGTGTTCATACCACTTTTTTGAGTGTTCAAATCCTATTGTTCTCTTGTAGCTACAGAAGTCCCAGAGAATAGCTTTTCCCATGTTAAACTGTCTCATTCTGTTCTCTCTCTGCGCTGGTTTACTGCATCCAGAAATGATGTGCGTTACACTTTCATCCTCCGTATAGTACATACTGTTTTGTTTTGTGATTTGACAATTTTTGTTTTAATCCAATTTTCTCTTAAAAGCTTGATCCTGCGCTACAGTAATGAAACTTTCTGTCTATATTTTCAAGTAACCCTTTTGATTTTGTGTCTGTCTGACAAACTGGCCGCGCATCACCATTTGTGACCACTTGTCATGTCTTTCATTCCCTTTCTTTCTGTTTTCTCTTTTTGAGTTGGTCTGTGTTCTCAGGTTCGCATTTGTCTGTTACTCTTTGTTTTGTTATCATTATGATTATCGTTATGGTTATCGTTATCATCATTACTACTATTATTATTATTATTATTATTATTATTATTATTATTATCAATATTAGTAGAAGAAGCAGTATGTACTTATGATGCTTTGCCGTCTCGTTGCACTTTTTATTCTTCAAGAAAGAGTACCATGATATTATCTATATGCTCCTCAGGTGGTTTCTACTCAGACACTCCAGCTTTTGTCAGCGACAGTTGCAAGAGGTGTCCAAATGGCACGTTTGTTCACATAAATAAGGCTCCTGGAAAAAGTTACTTTGACTGCAGTGCTTGTTCTCAAGGTGAGATACTAGAATATAGATACAATGAAACTAATATAAATCCAGAAATTTAGGCAAAAGTCAGTAAAGTCAACAACGCACAATCCAAGACCTTTTAGCTTGAAAGGACAGGCATTGTCAAGACTATTTTGTCAATTATCAAACCAACAAGACCATCAAACTAAAAGGGCTTTCTTCGTCAAGCATTCACATTCAATCTCCTCTCACGAAAGAAGGTGCTTACTAGTTCATTGCTCAAGAGTCGACGACTTTGAAAGATAATACGCTGTGTGGGAGGCGCGGTGGCCTCATGGTTAGAGTGCTCGACTCAGGATCGAGTGGTCCGGGGTCCGCGTGTCGGTCGTCAGTTAAAATTTAATCACTTTGTCGGTTGTCAGTTAAAATTTAGGATCTC
>OX421448.1:16733300-16743300 GCA_949126865.1 Montipora capitata | reverse complement strand
AAGCAATTCTTTAAGTTTTATGATTTCCAATAGAAAACAATAAGGACACAAATCAACGCTAATGCCAAAAGGCATTAGTCAAAAGTCAAAGTCAAAGTCAAAACTAGATTTCTTGATTAACTTCATGGAGCGTTCATCGTCTCAGCAAAAGAAATTTGATGAAAAATCAAGAGTTACATACCCTTTTTGTACCTTTTCCTTAACCCTTTTTCTAACTTTTTTAACTTGTCATTTAAACACTCTCATATCTCGACCACTTTAGTGATTCATAGTGCCAGAGAAATTATGAAGTTCTACTAGAGACCAAATGGAACTCTAGGAGTCAGGATGGCATGGTGGTCATAGACAGCGCATCCCACCACTGCAATCGTATGTGGACTGAGTTTCAGTCGGTCCCAACCTGACTCGACAGTTTTGCTCTGGGAGGTCCGGTTTTCTTCCCTTTCTTGCCAAAATCGACTTGCAGGTCCTTTTCCCCTATTTTAAAAGGAAACCTTTTTTTACCCTCATTTATACGATACTTAAAGCTGTCATAAGCTACAAACGATGAAAATGTCGGGGTAACTCTTTAAAAGCAGGCATAAACTGTAGTAAAACGATATTGAGATTGCGCATTGTTTCTCTTAATTTGTAAAGTAGAAATTAAGGCAATTTCCTTTTGGAATGTCAATAGCATGGGTGTTCCCACAAGTCTTTCATACATTGGTATATTCCAGAGGATTCAGTGGTAGTATCATGCAATGTTCCAAAACACTTTCTTAGCTCTTGCATTGCTTTGAGTTCAGTTTTTCGGTAAAAGATGTCAACAGCATTAGAGGCCTGGTGCAAAATATAGATTTGTTAATATGAATAAATTATAATAAACGTTTATAGACACCACGGAAAAGATAAGATAACAAAATTAAACTATCTTTCGTCATTTTTTTTACTAATAAATGAATAGATAAGTTAATTGCGCTGTCTGATTTTTCTCAGGGTCGGATACAGAGTCGTTTGCTGGATTTCGGGCATGTTACTGTTTGAATGGATATTTTCGAAGGCACATGTTTGAAGCCTGCGAGTCATGTGAACAACGACCCGGATTAAAATGCGAAAATGGTACGGTTAGTCTTAAACCGGGTTACTGGTGGAAATGGGAGAACGATACAAACAAAGAACTTTACAAAAACTTCAGCGACTTCTTACAGCGGAATTCTTCTGTTGGAAGCCAATCCATCATAGAGTATCGATACCCTCTTCCTCAAGAATATAGATGTCCAAGACCGAAATCATGTCTGGGAGGTATGAACTCCACATGTTTTGCTGGATATGAAGGACCATTGTGTGAAGTGTGTAGTTATGGATATTACAAACAGTTGAAGACATGCAAAGAGTGCCCCTCAACAGCATGGATGACAGCACAGCTTTCCGTCATGGCAGCAGTAACTATTATAATCGCTGTGGTTGTAGTTTGGAGAAGCAGGAAACAAGCCAAGAAGAAACAAGATCGCTCCGTAGTTGATATAATTCTTGGAAGACTAAAAATTGTAATCGGTTTCTACCAGGTAGCATTTGGAGTTATCGATGCATTTGCATACATCAAATGGCCAGACTCTCTCGAGCTTATTGGGAAATATTCTGAGATGTTACATCTAAATATTTTCCAGATTGCTCCTATCCACTGTCTCTTTCCAGATCTAAAAGTCAATGCTTTTGGAAGGTTGTTCCTCGTTCTCGGTATCAATGCTACAGTCGTCATTTTAGCATTCATCATTTATGGCATTAGGAAGGTCTTATTAAGCAGAAAGACCTTCCCGAGTCAAGCGGAAAAGGTGAAGAAAATTTCCGAAACAAAGCAGTTGGTCTACAGAACAGTCTTTTTTTTCCTTTACCTAACCTATCTAAACACTTGCTCCAAGACAGCAAATGTTCTTCCCCTTGCCTGTCAAACACTGTGCCTTGACGAAAAACGTGAAAAGTGCGATACGTTTCTAAAAGTTGACTTTAATGTCAAGTGTTCCAGCCAAGAATACCGACGATCTGTTATTGTTGCATATTGCAGTATTTTGTACATCATGTTTCTTCCTCTGGCTGTTTTGGTAGTTCTGTGGAGGCACCAAAGGTCATTGAAGAAACATGGCGACAGAGCCGACGATGAATCCACACATTCCCAGCATTCAATTCCAGAAATTGTCACAGGATTACGCTTTTTATTCGCAAATTACAACACTCGCACATGGTATTGGGAACTTGTTGAAATGGCTCGAAAGGTGACATTAACCTCAGGCATTATCCTGATAGGGGGTGAGAGCAGAGCCTACGTTGGGTTAGCATTGATTATATCAGGTCTCTATGGTATGCTCTTTGCGTTCAAGCGGCCAATTGCGGAACCATTTGAGAACAGCCTGATGGTTTCTTCCCTTGCCGTCACATTCGTCAACCTCGTAATAGGTGCTGTCAGTAGAATACCAGTAGAGAGTGCACAATCCTCGCTGGACTCATACATGGATCATATCATGTTCAACGCATTGGTATTTGGAGCAAATATTCTGGTTATTGCAATTCTTGTGGGTAAGCATTTTTTTCGTATTTAAGCTTAATTCAAAAAGAGTTGGGACGAACCCTAACCTTAGCCCTTACCCTAACATACAGCAGTACACTTTATTTGGAAGATACCACGCTACGATTAAGGCAAAGAATCGGTTTGTAATTTGCGGTCCCAATTCCTTTATTTTTAATTTTCATCAGAGAGCAAACTTACAGACTTATATTCAAAGTGCCCCCATAATCCTCTTAAGCTATAGATCGATCCGGTGATACGTAGTCGTTTCCATACTTTGATCTCCCAGATTGTGGGGAGTGGCACTATTTACTTTGCCAAATGATGAGCACACCATGCTTAAATTTGACGAATAAAAAAAATGTTCATTGTTACAATATAGTGACCTAGTTGAGATGATGGTTGTTCATTGCAGAAAAGCCAAAGACAACCGTGGAGGTCCGAGTTTCTGGCACAAGAGTGGATTAGAAAATAATCTTGATCTATCACTTTGTGGTCTTGCCCCAGGCAGTCACAAATTGATTTATTTTAGATTCACTTTGCGCGCGAAACAAACGAAGGGCCACCAATTTTAACCAATCAGAAGAAGTCACGTCACGCGTGACTGATTCTGCCATGTTTTTTTCAGGGACATGACATTTTCCCGGGAAAGGGTATTCTAAAAATAGACTTATTTTTGACTGTGCTGGGGAGCCCATTCATGCTATAACAACACTCTTATCTAATTCACAATTCTTTGGCATCAGGAAAATCTGTTTGCTCATTACTTTCCATCTTGTGGTATAAGAAAGATTGATTGAGTTGCAATGTCAAAGTGAAATTTTCAACTTAAGGACGGTGCCTACTATTGTCATCGCGCATACGTTCTGCGCATCTCGAGATACTCGTATGGGTGGTGTCTTTTAATACAGGGATATTTTTGCCCGGTTCAAAACTATGCGAAGAAAGAAGAACTTAGCAAATGCTCTTTGTATCCGAAAAGAAAATTTTTCAGAGACAATTAAGCTTCAATTTGGAAATTCATACATTGCTTTGTATTTTAAAGCGTTTTACAAATATTCTTGATTAATTATCTGCGAAAAATGCATGGTTACACCCAATTATCTCTTTGGATTTCAATGACACTTGTCAAGATCTTCTTTTCCCACATATTCAGTAAACCGCGCAAAAATACCTTTGAATTAGTAGACACCTTCCTTAAATTTAGCCAACTCAAACAAAGAGGATAGGTGGCAAAGCTCAACTATGCTTAGCGTACTTTACTAAACAAAGTAAGTTCTTCTAGAAATTTTTAATCAATTTCGATCGAAAACACTTCAGCATCTTACAATATGATTGGAATACAGTGACACGAAAAAACATCCGGGCATTTACAACCACTGGGAAAAAAAAAACAGTCGGGCGAAATATGCTCTTTGCAAAGTACCAAGCTCCGTTGTTGTGTTTCTCGTTCACTTGCGATACCTTACAAATGTATTTAATTCCTTTTTTTTTCTTCTTTTTTTAGTCCAGTACGGCAGGTATTTTCTCCGCTTTATTAAAGAGTGGCGTAAAAATCCACAATGGTCTCTTTCGTGTTGCCTGGCGTTGCTTTTGCCTCTTAATGACCTCCACAACGAAATACGAGGAATGACAGGGAAAAATTGGGTGAATGAACAAGTCCAAACTGGTAAATTTAACATGCCATCAGTATCTAGTACGTTAAACGAGAGTGGAGCAGTAAGCTTTGAACTTGTTACTATTCATGAGGAGCCGAAAGAGTCAGTTAAACCTCGGTCAGTCAACTTTGGCTTTGAAGAAAGCGACAACGGTGGCCTTGAAGAAGAAGATGCTGACAAAGTGGCATTTAAAGCAAGAAAGAAAAGTAGATCAGTAAGCTTTGCACTTGCTACTATTCATGAGCAGCCAAAAGAGTCAGCTGAACCTCGATCAGTCAAACTTGGCTTTGAAGAAAGCGACAACGGTGGCCTTGAAGAAGAAGATGCTGACAAAGTGGCATTTAAAGCAAGAAAGAAAAGTAGATCAGTAAGCTTTGCACTTGCTACTATTCATGAGCAGCCAAAAGAGTCAGCTGAACCTCGATCAGTCAAACTTGGCTTTGAAGAAAGCGACAACGGTGGCCTTGAAGAAGAAGATGCTGACAAAGTGGCATTTAAAACAAGAAAGGAGAGTGGAGCAGTAAGCCTTGAACTTGCTACGAAAGAATCAGTTGAACCTCTATCAGTCAAATTTGGCTTTGAAGAAAGCGACCACGGTGGCCTTGAAGAAGGAGATGCTGACAAAGTGGTATTCGATGCAAGAAAGGAGAGTGGAGAAGTACGCTTTGGACTTGCTACTATTCATGAGCAGCCAAAAGAGTCGGTTGAACGTCGATCAGTCAACTTTGGCTTTGAAGAAAGCGACAACGGTGGCCTTGAAGAAGAAGATGCTGGCAAAGTGGCATTTGACACACGAAAGAAGCTAGATCATCACGCAAACCCGAGAGCGACATTAGACACTCATTTCTGACTGGCCTGTTTGAAGTATGAACTGGACTGACTCAAGATTTTCGCGAACAACGGCATTCTTTAGTAGAAATATAGAACCTTAAGTCCTTCAATAATGTAACCTGGTAACATATGATTATCTTATTTGATCGTGAAATCTTTATCAGGAATAGAACATAAATGATTACCTCCACGTAAGTCTCAAGGTTTGAAATTCCTCACGGCACATTCCTTTCATTTATTCTCCACCCCTGCCCCTTCTCCCGAGATTCTGTCTTTGAGATTGTTTATCGTTAAAACTCTAGATTAAACCGGCTGGTTCTTAGAAATAATGTTCGTCGTTGATTCTGTCTTCCTTGACCATAACTGATGAGGGCCAAAGTCTTGGATACTATAAAGCTTGTACCGTGAGTTCCTTACCATGTAGTATTTTTAGATAAAATGAACATGCAACTGACGACAACATAAAGTTGTCACCGGAGGCAGATCGCGGGGAAAAAAGGGCATTGAGAATGACACGGATCGCATTCTTCCAAAAAACAACAACCAAAGTAAGGATTAACATGAACCGATCACCAACCTGCCGTTTGCAACTTTTACTGATACACACCTAGTTGACAACATAAACCAACAATATAACTGTGAGGATAGCCTTGAGACAAGTAATGAACGAGGTTCAAGAGCCTTTTATTGAGTTCATATACGTGTTAAAATAATTAAACGTAAATAGTTTCAGATTTTCTAACCAAGGGAATTTGTTAAAAGAAGTAAAAGTGTTTGATTTCCTGTGCGAGCAGTTGTGCCTGGAAGCTCAGTCAGTGTGCCAGACTGGTTGAAGGCTCAGCGTTGTCGCTTTGCTGTTTTCCAAGACAGGAAACTTTGCTCTGCACTGTCTCTTCTCACTCAGATGCACGTGTACAGATGGTCAACGGCGACATACTGCAGGGGACGAGCATGCTTTGGTTTAGCGTCCCGTCCAGGGATGAGTAGTAAAAGTCTCAGTCGCTTCATGCTACAGAAACCGGGATGCGCCCCAGCAGTGTGAACCCTCGGGGGACGAGAGCGACTTCGCTTTGGCTTGCATTGCCAACCATAATGGGTACTAATCTGGCTAATATCGTACTTTACAAAAATCTAATTATCTGGAGCATTCAGTTGTTATGTTCTGATCGATGAACAAGTTGAGGAGTAGACAAAGTCAGCAGTTTAGTTTAGTAACTGAAAGAGAAAGCACTGCGTGTGCAGCATCATGTCATCTTAAAAGTAATTAAGTAATTTCATTGTATGAACAATATTAAGCCTTCCAAAAATGGAATCGTGTACACGTGTGTTGACGAAGAGACCCGGTGGTGAAGATGGACTCTCCTGATTATGGACTGCTGCCTTGTAAAAATATCAAACACGATGATTTGCACAATTTATTGCTCTGCATGGTTATGCCTTCTTAACTTTACTTAACCTTATCGTTGAAGACCTTTGGAACTTACACAAGCTTTTTAAGCTAGTAAGCTGCCAAAATGTCGCTTAAAATTTTCTTTATAATACTTAAAAGACCTTTTAGTGACTGAACGCATGATAGTTTATACCGTGTACTTTTGTTTCTAAAATTGCTATAAATTTTAGTAGTTTAGCTTGCATCTTGTGATGTTGCCAGGTAGCTGCTTAGCCTCAATAAAACAATGCCGGATTCATTGAAGAAAGAAAGATAATTTTATTTAACTTAAAACAAATGATCTTTTAAAATGATCTAATTATCTGGAGAATTCAGTTGTTATGTTCCGATTGATGAAGATCAAGGAGATGGAAAAATCTTGTCAAGGCCTTTGAAGTTTAAAAAGTTCAAAGGCCTTGAGCAAGATTTTTCCATCTCCTGGAATCCTCAATAATAATACCATGTGAGATGGGGAAGTTGAAACTCAGGCCCCAAGGTCCAAAAAATGAGATAGAGCGGGTTAGGGGATCCTTGGTAGTATGCCTCCAGGCTTGATTAAAAAGGCAAAGATAAAAATTAAGGAAAAAAAAGAATGATAATAGAGACATTACGATTTGCATATATTTGATAGCCTTTCTTAAAGGGGCTAGGTGACGCAATTTTAGGCAATTTCAGCACTGTTCGAATGGTCATAGAATTAACTAAAATATCAAAATGACTGTTCAAAACTATAGAAGAACTCTAACAAAACACAGGGAAGCCAAGAAGGGACATGGATGGACAAAACTGGAGGGGATTGAAACGGATTGAATTTGGGTAAATTTGAAAAACGTCGGCCCACCTTGTTTCAAATTTATATCAGTCTATATCAAAATGTCTTTTACACAGCTGGAAAATCATTCTCAGTTGTTATGTGGCCGTGATTTTGGAAATGAAAGACTCTTGCTCTGCCAATTTGACGTTTAGAGCTCATAATTAACAAAATTAAACAAAATTACCTAATATAGCGTGACCTAGCCCCTTTAAACAATGAAGAAGGAACCTTGCTGCCGAGCCGGCCATCTTTGTAAACAATCGTTACTAATCCCCGCCGGTTAAGTCTACGGGTATAGTTGCATGGACATTTTACTTGAAGGGGTACACTACCTGTACCCGTATACCGGTATATCTTGCAGGTAAAATCCGCTTTCAGGTTGAATCCGTTTTAATCTACTGTAGGTTATATTCATGATCCGCAGCGCAGGTTGAATTATGCACTCAACCTTGCTTAACAACCCTCCCCCAAAGGATACTCATACCTTCCCTCCTCGAGCTCTGTCTTACGCATCTCAAGACTTCTTCTTAATCTTTGGTGTCATCTTATCGGTTTCTGTATTCGTACACTTATAATAATTCAGTTTCAACATTACAACATGGACATGGTAAGGGAACAAAGAACTGTAGTATGCACTTACCGGTACTCCAACTCACACCCTCCATATCTGTAGTACTGTGTCTTCACCCCTACACTAAAACGACGAACATGCTAAACCCAGCACAGTTCTTTTCATTAGTTTTTTTTTTTTTTTTATTATTGGTCAATTAATGTCTATGTTTATGTTAGGTTTTAAAGTATCAATATCTCAGTCTATGTGTATAGTCTGTTAGAACAGATTGACATCATCAGCAAAGACGTGAAATGCAAGAATTTTTGAGCAATGATAAAAACCATTACTATATATTAAAAGCAAAATTGAAAAAAAAGCTGGACCGGCTAAAACCTCGTTATTAGCCAATCAGATTTAAGGATTTAGGAATCCAGCCCGCTGAGATGGTTCCCAAAAAATTAATTTACATTATTTAACTCGCCGTTTATTTTATGTTTTAAAGTATCAATATCTCTATGCAATAGAACAGATTGGCATCATCAGCAAATAGGTAAAATTCAAGAATTTTTGAGCAATGATAGGAACTATTAATATATTATATAATAGAAACAAAATTGGCCCGAGAACTGATCCTTGAGGAATACCACAAAGGACTGTGACAAGATCAGATGTTACACCATTTACTGTAACCCTTTTTTTTGCGGTTTTTGAGAATAGGTGTTGCCGGATCTGTTAAGGAGTGGTGTTATGCTAAACGGAATTTATCCTTCTTGCACACGTTTCTACAACGGGGTATCCTGTTACGGCATGCACGGGTGGCTAAAGGCAGTGCTTAAATTCACTGTAGAGCAAGGGGCACTTAAACCAGAAGAATCGGAAAAACAGGCCGGGAATCTTGGAGCTGAAGTAAGCAAAATTGGATGAATTGTAGAATAAGAAAAGTAGGAGAATTTTAACTCTCAAATAGCAGATCCGTGTATTTCGGTCTTAATTGGCTTTCACACTTTTTCAAGTGCAGTCTTCTGCTGCAAAACAAATTTTTTTGTCCTCCGATTATGAGGAAAAGTTTATCTCAAGCTCTTATCGTACTACTCTCCTTTTTAGACATTATCGCACGCTAATGGAGACGAAAAGACTTGGTTCGTGGCTTAAGACTACACTTCAAAAAAGTGTGAAAGCCAAGACCGAAAAAGAGCATGGACCAACCAGGTCTTGAATTTGTGGAGGCGTTATGGGACACTCAAAACTCAATTCCTGCTTATAGTTAAACGCCATGCAGATAACACAGTTTTTGGTAAGCAGAGAGTAACTGTCCTTTTCTATGGTAAGTTCTCCCGAGTTCTATTTCATCCCTCGATCGGGCCATTGGGTAAAGAACTTACGGTCGAATCGGGTTCGAAATCGGCTTCTTTTCTTTGTTTTTTTTTTTTTGTGTTTTTGTTTTTTTGTTTTTTTGTTTTTTTTTTTGTGCGGCTTCTTGACCACAGACTGGATTTGGCTTCGGTGGTCGTGAATTCAACTGAGCCATATTTGGTGGTCCAGGAGCGCACCATCCTTGACCATGTTATTCAATAAATCCTTGCGGATCGGCATTCTCCCGGGGGACTGGAAACTCACTAACATTGTAGCCATCTTCAAGAAAGGAAAAAGAGATTTTTATCTCTAAAGTTCCCGAGCGCTGTGCGCTGGCGGGTTTACGGGATCATATATAGTAAACATCCGCATTTAAGAATCTGTTACTAGCCTATAAATACTAAAATTTAATTTTAAACCCCTCTTACATAAAAGTCAAGTTAGCCTAAAAAAAAATAAACAGGTTCTGATTCTTAAAATATGACTTGTAGTTTCAGGCGACTGGAACAAATTGCATTTTAAACTGCACAGATCTTGTTCAAAACTTATTTTTCGTGGTTATGAAATATAAAGGCACAGCGTCCTCATGAGAGGAAATCAGTCATACCACATCATAGCGTAGATATCTTTTTTGGAAATAAGAACCACCAATTCAAGAACCTAGTAGAGAGCCTAAAACTACTGTGAATACAATTTTCATAAGAACTATATATGTAGCCTGACTTGGAAAAAATTATTTTCTTATATGCGAATGTTTAATGTATTTTAACCTTAAATGTAGTGTCTCGAAGATATTAGCTCTTGTAGCTAATCTGAAATTCAA
>OX421448.1:16715800-16725800 GCA_949126865.1 Montipora capitata | reverse complement strand
ATAGCAGGCATTACAGCCCGCACACGAAAACCTGTATTTCACACCCGTCAGGGGCACCCAACGAGAATATAGTTCATAACCACTTAAACATAGCATTGTTAAACGTATTTTGGTATTTAAACGGTAGATATAGGCATATTTTTATTCCCTAAAAATTTTTCATCTGTTCGGATTTCGTAGCTGAAAGTCTATTGATCGAAAATTATAGGAATCAAAACTTACCTTTTCGAAAATTTCAGCCAGAAAAAAGGCTCCCGAAAATTCTAGGTGACCTTTTTAGGGTAAAATCCGTTAAAAATGGGCAATTATACCGTTTTGTAGATGTTCGAAAATCCTAGGAGAGGCAGGCAAGCAAGAAATTTTACAACAAATGTACCGAAAATTCAAGATCTAAAGTCGTCTTCCGAACAGATATTTTCCGAAAATTGACGTTGGGTACCCATGACCCGCACGGAGCCCATGAGGGATAGGATCTTTCACACCAAAAATGTTACCGAATTTAAAGGATGAGAAAACTAACTTAATACCAATGCTGTTACAATAACGTTGAACAAAGTGGGGAACCTTTGTTTGCATGATGATAGAAAAGGACCAATGTAAGGTAATTTAAAGTGAAAGGCACGTGTAGTGTCAAATAAGGAAGCAGGGGTATTACAGGGTTTCTTAATATTATAACGTCTGATCCAGAACTTATTTCAGTTTTGTATGTGCTTTCAACTCGCAGTGTTAATGCATTTTATCAACACCAAGAAAATATTATATAATTCAACGCTATTCTGTACTTTCTGAGGTAAAGTTTATATCTCAAATCTAGAGTAATCATTCATGAATTTAACTAAGCGATGAACCGTAAAGACGAAATTTAGAGCTCTTAGCAAGGTTCGCAGGGTAACGGTATAGAATGGCGCATTTTCTTGGAAGTGACGATGGCAAAATACTTGATATATGCTCGTTTACACTGTTGACTATTGTAGTTTTACCAAGAGGTCATCACAGTGACGTCTTTCTCTAGCCTGATATGAAAGTCCCAACATAAAATGGTATCAAGTCGGATACTTTTTGTTTCTTTGCAGTCTATCTGTAATTTTTGGTTAAAGTAAGAGCGATTTGAGTTAGCAAAGTGGAAAATAAAGCGTTTTGTAGCTGGTCACTCACGGTAAGCTTATTATTACGTGTCTTAATTAATGAAGCTGTCAAAATGCTGACTCTTTCCCAGTCTTCTCCAGACAGCGCAGGGAGAGATGGGTACCGAGAAAGGGAGCGCAAGGTGAGATGGATAGGGGGAAAACGTCATTATCCCCTGCTCCCCCACCTCGCGCTTTTCTTCCTTTGTGCCGTGTACTATATGAAGACGACTGAGGACGAGTCAGGTCCAAATGTCTGATAATGGAACATACGGACTTGAGCGATAGTCGCATCAGCAATAGGCTTTATCCCTTATTACGCAAAGCATCAAAAATTCTTTTGTTGAGTGACTACTGTAAATACCAGAATGAAATGTTTTGTAAAACATTGCATTCTGGTATTTACAGTAGTCACTCAACAAAGGAATTGTAATGCGTTACGTCCAATACTTAGGGCGAACAAACCTAAAACAGATCATGCCCCTGATGAGTGCATGATTGTATAAGGAAGCAGTAAAGACCATTAAAAAACAATTCCAGTCGATACTGAATTTTGTAATGATCAGCTGCGACATTTTTGCTCGGTTTTTCAAAACATAAGCGTTAAAATATCAGGAACACCTTACTGAAGCAACGTTTCAGCTGAGTGTAAACCGTCTCTGATATTCGATTTAAATTTCGATATAATGAAAACCGGCTGGAGTTTTGTGTTGTATGAAGCATTCGCTACTTTAATTGGTGCAGCAGGAATGTAAGCTACGATTTACGTCGGAGTCTGATCATATTATATGATTTTTTACATGTTCCTATGCTTGCAGGGAACATGTGCAAACCCAGGGATACCGATCAACATTAATGTTGGTAACTGTGTAGGCCCTGCAAAGGTAAGAGAAATTTTCATTATCTTGTCCTATCTTGATTATTTAGGGGCTACGACAAAACACTGACCCCCGGTCAACTGACCCCTTACTGACCCCCCTTACTGACCCCCTCTAAATTGACTGGAAATCAGTAGTAATAATAATAATAATAATAATAATAATAATAATAATGAAAGTTAGAAATTTCGAGGCAAATGAAAGGTATAGACTATATATATAAGAGAAAGGAACACATACCGTGCATTTTTACCTTTCGACACACCCTTCCGAAAAATTGGTTTTTGCCCTGAGCGGGACTCGAACCCACGCCTCCCTGATTACTGGTCGGGCATGCTAATTACACAATCAAGGCTACCACGCTGGCAACACAACAGATTAATGAGGTGACTTAGCAGCGTGGGGATCCCTTTGGGCCCAACTTTCTTTCACTTGAGTGTGTATCCTTGCCTCTAAAACCCCAGACAGGGTTTAGAACACATGAAAGTTAGAAATTTTATGACGTGAAATTTTGGAAACAGGATAATTTAACGATAAAAAGAATCAGTAGCTTAAATTTATTGATTTGCGTAGATTTTGGAACTCAAATCACTTCATTTTCGCGATTTCGTGAACTGAAACAAATTTATTTACAACGTTAACAACTATTCGCAACAATAGAGCTTCTCGGTAATAAGATCTTAAACGTCAAACCTTAGCTCTTAAATCAATATTTAAAAATCATACAACTATAATCAATACTCATATTTAATTTTGAACGAAACAAACCAAACTGCAACTTATAGCCTGATATGTAATATCATATTGTAAACTGAGTTCTCCTCACTCATATTTATCTTTTGGCCACTTGATAGCCATCTGCTCACATTGAGGCCAAGAAAGGAGACGCCACCTATGGCAACAACCAAGGTAATTTGCGCACTAGAAGTCGTCGTCTTCTTCTTCTTCTTCTTCTTCTTCTTCTTCTTCTTTTTCTTCTTCTTCTAATTTATTGGAGAATTGTTGATTTTTGTCTAAAAATAAAACAACTTAGCCTACTTCGATATTGCCTTCTTTATAGTGATCCAAGACTGGTCTGTCAATGCACCAAACAGCCACATCGCAGGCGGAATGACTTACAAGGATGGAAAGCTGACTGTACCCACTCCAGGCCGGTACTACATTTATGCTCAATTCTACTATCACCACACCGGACGAATTTACCTTCGTGTCAACAACAATATCATCACCATGTTACAGCCACCTGCACCTTACCGTTCAGGGTTACATGGTGCTTTGTATGCGGGAGGAGTGTTCCAACTTAACGCTGATGACGTCATCACCTTGTTAGCTACCAACATCCACGGCACCGTGAGAGGCCACATGAACCCCTTTCACAGTTACTTTGGCGCGTTCCTAATTTGACGTCTTGACAGCAGCGATCGAAATTCAGCCTTCTGCAGAAGCCGGCTTTTTCATTGTTTGTTTTTTAAAAGCCTATAAACAAGTTAGATTTTAATAAGTGGGTCTCTTAGTAAGATCAGATGCATAAAAGCTTTTTATCGTAGTGCTACACTTTACTTCACCTTAATCGCAGATGTTAGAATTGCCTGTAACTTCCAAGGGAAAAAGGTCAGTAAAGCACTTTGTCGGCTGAAAAAGGCTGTTAATGTTTTAAGACTCGTCTATGGGTTTTGTTTGTAATGTAGATGGTAGAGCAGACCAAATGTAATAATCAGCTTGAAACGGAATTTTAAAAATAATTCGAAATTACTTCAATTCAGTGAACTCGCTGCATAAAGAAATGTTTGTGAGAATTTTTAGAGTTCCACTGACATGGTTACCTAGAGGCTTCTATCCTCAGGGTGGTTGTACTCTGGGTAAATTAAACCACTTTGAGATGGAGTGGAATAAGTTGAAAGAGATTCAGTAAAGCAGGATTCCATTTGTCATTCCCCCATAGTATCTGAAAAACGAGTAAGCGACTTATCACCCTTTCTGCTGAACTGAAAACAACCTTTCTTCTTGGAAATTTCGTACATCAATGGTTTACTACAAGCACTAGGCAATTGTTTTATTACCTCTCTCTTAACTCTCGCCGCGTAAAATACAGAAGTCAACTAGTTGCCTCCGCACTGGGCCAAAACCCGAGGAGGCAACCGCGTAAAAAGGGAAAATATGCAAATTAATATGCAAATATAGGGGAAAGCAATCTCGATTTGCTCAACCGAGCGCGCAAGGTAGTATCGGTATTGCTTAACAGGGCGCGCGAGGTGTTATCGGTATTTTGCTCACCGAGTTCGCGAGGTGTTCTGGGTAACTTGAGTCACGAGGCAGAAAGTCACGCGGCGCATCGATATCGAAGGTTCAGCATAGCGATTGAGGGCAAGTAATTTTCGAATATTTACAGCGATTCCTTTTACTTTGAAAATCAAAGATTACATATCAAAAATAGATTTTCCAGGCACAAATGAACAGGGGCGACGATTTGTCAGACACAAATGAAATCAGAAACAGGGGGCGACAGGCTCGGCCACAAACTGCTAGACGCAACCTCAGAAAGCAAAAGCATAGTCTCAGTATCAACATTTTCAAACAATCTTCGATATTTTTACAACAGTTATTCAAAGATGATAATAATCGGCGATCCGAATATAATAGGCGAGTTTGTTTCGCTCAAAATTGAGTATGAGTATTGAGTATTGTTGTACGATTTTTTAAGTAACAATTTAAATGGAGCTAAAGTTTAACGTTTAAGATTTTATCACAGGGAAGCTCTATTGTTGTGAATAGTCGTTAACGTTGTAAATAAATTTGTTTCAGTTCACGAAATTGCGGAAATTAAGTGATTTGAGTTCCAAAACTCTGCGCAAGGTACCGTGGAAAGAACCGCATGGATAAAAAAGATGACGACAAAAGATGACGCCGACGAAATGTGCCTCCTAGTCATTGAATGTTCCTGTTCCTGTTTTACTATTATATTTTCAAGGCACGTTCCAAAATTATGTAAATTGCTTCTCAATTGATAGCGTATCAAATAAATGTTGATGGAAATTAAAAGTAAATCCTATTTGTCGTTCCCCATCCTTTCCTTGCATCTTTCACTTTCACTTACCTACCTAATTACATGTAAAAGAATATGAAGACATCACAATGTGCAGCACACATTAATTGGAAAACACCTCAACTGTCATCGGTATTATCTCAGGCGGGGGCAGATGTAGTGAAAAAAAATATTTCTAGTTGCGTTCGACGAAAAGGAGAACGCAAGCCTAATTTCGTTTTTGCGACCTGTGTCTTTCGAGTTGGTGTGCCTGCGTAAGGCTATGCAGAATTTTTCGAGATTGCTGTAAGGACACCAAAATGGCTGCACAAACAAATCGCAAAATCGAAAGTTACATGGTCGGAATTCAGCGGGAGCCGTGATTAAGTTACCGCGGCATGTTTACAACAGTGAAGCATCTGTGTCAAATGATGGCAAGATACCGAGTTTTTGAAGACAAACTGACTCCCGAGTTAGGATTTCGAGTTGGATTTTCGAGTTAGGACTTCGAGTTGGTTTTTTCGAGATGCTTACTAGTAATCCAGCTGCAACGAATCGCCTTGGCTTTGGTATGTTAACCGTACGCCTGGGAACAGCCATATTTCATTGGCTATATTTTGATTACATTTGTTGACTTTAATACATAGTTCCAGTGGCCACAAATAGTTCAGTCTGTATTCAGCGAAGGTCGAAATTGAATCGACGGAAGAGTACTCTGAAGCAGAGACCTATAAGACCTGGGGGAGGGGGAGATGGGGATTCCTATATGGAACAGACGGGGGTGCTCGTCGGAAATTTTGAATTTAACCCCTAAAGGAGACCATCTGGGCGTGGCTCAAGCTTTTTGTGACCCCTAAAGGAGACAAATCTGGGCGTGGTTAAAGCAAATTTTGACCCCTAAAAACAAATTTGACTTCTGTTTCTCTTCGCGTAATTCTGTGTTTCTTTGCGGAACCCTAAACGAGATCTTGGCGGCTTAAAATATTGCCCCCCCCCCCCCGGCTATAAGAGTAAGCCAGAACTAAGGAAGAGCAATGTAAATGCTGACTTATTTTTATTCATTAGCGGAAATAGTAATTATTGCCAGTCGCACGGAGTTTGTCCGGGAGTTTGTTAAAATAAACCACGGATAAACGGGCCGGAAACGCGAGAGCAAAGATTACAGATGTTAGCTGATATTTGTGCTTCCAGCTCAGAATACCCAGAGTGCTAGATGTAACACAAGTATTCTTTTTAAAAATCAACCTTTATGCTTAAACATTACCATTAAAAGTGAAAATGAGACATTTTAATAACATGAACTTACTAGTTTTCCGAAACTGGAGCCGTCACCCAACGTGTCATCAAAGGTCATATCAAATCGCATTAAAGCAAGGAAATCAAAATCCACAGAACAATAGTGGACTTTGTCAGTATGTTATATGTCTGTAAAACTTCAGCCGTTCACAGTAATGATTTCAGCAACATACAACTATTATCACAGGCGGAGAACGCACTCCTAATCTTTGATTACTACTAGTTTAAATTGTAACAGCATCAGAAGTCAACATAAGAGTGGCCTTCGTAAAACCCTTATAGACACTGAGAAACCTTACATTATTTTAGGATGTAAATCTATGCTGGAATCGTCGATCACCAGCGGCGAAGTCTTCCCGAGTAATTATGAGATCTTTCGTAAAGACAGCCTAATTAACAAAGCTGGCGGAGGTGTTTTCATTGCTGTCCATAATAACATTCTTGCAACACACGAATAAAAACTTGATAGTGATATGGAAGCCATTTGGGTGAATAAGAAGAAGCCAAGAACTTTTTACAAATTCACCAAAACTGACTCTAATAAAGTGAGAATGAATGCTACGGAACTTAGTAAAGCCCTCTTTAATAAAAACCCTTTTGAGCATCAGTAGACGATAATTTGCAGTTTTTTTAAAGTTGGCCTGATGGAAATTGTGTCCAAAAGAGTACCTAAAAAGAACTGGGTACATGGTAGGATATCAGGGATATCCCATGAATTACTGAAGAGGTTTGAAAAAACCTTTAAGAAAGAAGAAGAGATTACATAATAATTAAAAGAAATCAAATGATCCATTAGACAAAAGGTAAAATTATGAGTATTGGCCCAAGTGATAAACCAAAGAAGTTCTGGTCTTGCACAAAGGCCAAGACTCAAGACCAGATTGGTGTTCCATCACTAAGAACTTAAGGCTAATAGTCTTAGTAAAGGTAATACCCTAAGTGCACGATTCCAACAAGAGTTCGCACGGGAAGATATATCATTGATTAAGGATGAACAAGTGTTCTCACAGGAAGATGTATCATCCCCAATAAAGGTTTTAGTGGCACAATATGCATGGACCCAATAACCTTTGAAGTTGAGGGAACTAAAGCTCCTTCAAAATCTTGACAGCAAAAAGGCAAATGGTCCCAGTAACATCCCTTCGCGAATTATAAAGGAAGTAGCATCTGAGATTGCTGAAGTCATATGCTTTCTGTTTCATCAATCTTACAGTTCAAACGAATTACCTTCGGATTGGTGCAAAAGCGAATATTGTATCTATTTTCAAGAAAGACCCTAAGCAAGATCCTAATAATTATAGACGCGCTATGTTAATTGATGAAACACTGTGTCATTTATCGAAGTATCATGCATCACCTGGAACATAATAACATTAGAAAAATATAATCAATCTTGTAGCGGAAACCCAATTGCTGCTTACTACATGCCCACACACTATATTAGTTTTTGAACCTGTTCATCATGTAGAAGCGATGGAAAGTTGTGCCAATTTAAAGCCAAAATAGTTACAAAAAAAGTGATACTATGCTAAATAACCACCAACAAGAGAAAATGACGAATTCAGCTGCAAGGGTGGAGAGCAAATTGCAACATTCAAGTTGATTGATCAGTATGCTTGCCATATCTGAATATCTCAAAATATATATCATGCTTTAAAAGGTGAACCTAATATCGCCAATGCTTGCTCAAACTTTTGACATTGTAATTTGACAATGAGAACTCTTGGACAAACACATTTCAGTGCACAAGAAACTATGGACTTACTGTTTTTCATGATAAGTTGAGTTCACCAGAACCTGTCAGATTGCATGTTCCAAATTGGGAGAAGTTGCATGACGAAATGCAAAATGCCGAAATAGATAATACATACAACGTCGCAGTCATGGATGATGAAACATGTTAAGAGGAATGGATAATCCTTGCGTTATCCCGCATTAATGGTCTTTCTAATGCTTTATCTTCAAGTGTTAATTCCCATGATTGGCACTGTGATGCTGTTAAATACACAGACCAGCAAATTGGAGAAACGCCAAGTTGGATCACAGAAAAAAAAGAAAACTTTCTCCCAAGGAAAAAACATTTTCAATCAATACAAAATCATTCAGTGATGAACAGAGACAAGCTTATGAAGTTGTTACAACTCACTCAATGCAAGAGAAACCACTACATTTGATTACTAATGGAGAGGCTGGAACTGGTAAAAGCTATTTAATATATGCACTATTCTATGCCTGGTCACGCATCTCTAGGGTGGATTGATAGACGATGCACACAAGCAACTGGTCTGCATGAAGTAGTGTTCGGTGGAAAGTCTGTTATTTTGCTTGGAGATCCTGCTCAATAACCTCCAGTACGAGATAAGCCATTATACCATTCTAAACCATCAAGCGCTGTACCTAGTAATGCTGCTCCCGGTTACATCATGGAACTAATAAGACCGCGTACGAACCTGTCAGGACTTTAAAATCATCTGGTTGCAATCTTCTTCATGTACCTAGATTTAACCTAAGACTTATGCCGGTCGATCTTTTGCAGTTGCTGATCCAATCGTATGGAATAGCCTTCCTTTCAGAACTACGAACTTGTGCATGCGCATCACTATCGAATTTTGGTTGCTTTTGTAAGTAAAGGATCACAGTTTACGTCATGATCCCTACGTTAATTCTGTGCACTTGTATAATTAACCACATCATGTTACACAGCCGGACGAAGCAGCCTACATATATTTTCTGTACACTCAAAACCCAGGAATTAACTTTCATCCATCATGGTTTCACCTCAAATCGTCCACAAGTCTGCTACTTCAAATGTCCACAGGTCCACACTCCAACATGTCCACAACTCTACAGGCCCACACGCCCACAGGTCCACATATCCACAGGCCCACACATTCACATGTCCACAGGTCCACACATGCGAATCTTGTCAGGTCCACAGGTCCGTTGTCTACGGGGCCACAGCTGGTATTGTCCACACATCCCAAAGTCCACAGGCTCACATGTCCACAGGTCCAGATGTCCCTCAAGTCCATAGGTCATATGTGCACATCTACAGGTCCACACATTCACATCTCCTCGGGTCCACAGGTCCACACATCCACAAGTCCACTGTCCGCACGTGCACCCATCCGAATCTCCTCAGGTCCACACGCTCACTGTCCAGATGTCCACAGGTACCCTGCATGTATTGTCCACACATCCATAGGTCCACACGTCCACATGTCCACAAGTCCAAACGTCCACAAGTCAACAAATCCACAAGTTTTCCACAAGTACTCTTCTTAGTTGACAATAGCCCTTTTCACGGTTAGTTTTCCTCATTTGCATTACAATGTAATCTAACGTGGATGCGAGGCAATTTCGGGTTAAAACTACAAAATAGCCCGAAATTGCCTCACATACATGCTAGATTACATTGTAATGCAAATGAGAAAAACTCACAGTGAAACCCGGTTGGGTAGGGGTGTGCGGCCCGCTTCCCAAAACCCTTACCCTATTTATGACCAAAATCTGCGATTTTCCCTACCCTATTTATGACCTGACCAAAAATTTGATACCCAATTTATGACCTGACCCTTAAATCAATACCCTGGTGCAGACCTGTCTTATAATTATTTCCCTAGTTCAGACCAATGTTAAAGGCAATGTTTATCTGCTTTTATTAGGTAGGTTACATGATA
>OX421448.1:16680800-16703300 GCA_949126865.1 Montipora capitata | reverse complement strand
AACTGTTGCGGTAAAAGAGAATTAAAAGGAATTATCTAATCAAACGTCAATCAAGATTAATTAAACAAAACCGTGATGACTGATCTGATAACAGACCCATGTTCTGTTTATCAGTATTTGTAGATAAGCTTGAAAAGACTCCACAATAGCTGAGACAAACTGGGTTCAAATGCAAACAGTACCTCGTAAGTTTCCAAAGACAAAGAGGGAGCATTTGTCACTTCAAAAGAATTTAAATGATGTGAATTAACTTCACATTTCTAAAGCCAATGGACTTCGTATGCTCTAGATCATGAAGTGAAAATGCTCTATTTCGCTATCCCTCACAACGAATATATTAATGTAGCGCTATAAACCGGCGATAGGCTTACTTCAAGAAGGGGGCTCCGGATTGAAGCTTGCATACAAGCGCAAGAAGACCGCTTCCAGAAGCGAACGCATTTCGTGACGAACTATGAACCTCTCGCTTTTCATTAGCTTTCGGCCGCACAGCTGCTGAGACTGAGGCCCTCCCAGGGTTTTTGGGGAAGAAGAGAACATGGGGAACAGGGGAACAATGACAAAATATCCTTGGGAAGAAGGGAACATAAAAAGCTTGGAACAAGTTTGAAAGTCATTTTAGGAACAACGGAACAAGGAAACCCCCACCTCCCCCTCCCCACGACCCCCCCCCCCCCCCCCCCCCTTCCCGTTCTCACCACTGAGAGGGCCTCGCTACTGGTAACTCGATATGTACATTACATTTACTCATTGTAAGCTCCGCATCTTCCTCATCAGCTATCTTGCAAGGCAGTGCTTAAACTTTTCATTTGATTTTATCTTTACGGAGACAGCCCATCCGACGGAGATGGTTTTTGTGTGCTAAGTGAAACGTACATCCCATCGGTCGAATCCCATTTTGCTAATAACCTTACAGACACCGAGGGTTTGGGGTCAGGTGGCAAAAATTTAACAGACGGAAGTTGCTTGGCGACGGACGAATTCAGAGCTGGAAGAGACACAACATGTGGCTAGGATTAGAAATATATGTAGGCGGTCAGCAGCGACCAGCTTATGTCAAACATTAGAAAAAAAAAACGGAAAGGAAGTTTAAGTGTAGTCGTTCTAAGGACACTGTAAACTGAAATTAACAATTAACGCAAATGAAGTCAAATATTGGTTTTTGAGGAGAGGGGAAAACCCCGGGGGGGGGGGGGGGGGGACTCCCATATGAAACAGACAGGGATGCTCGTCGTCTCGCTTAGGGGTGTAAATTTTGGATTTTGGTCTCGCTTAGGGCAAAGCGCCAATATTTTATGCCACCAAGGTCTCGTTTAGGGTTCCGCGAAGTAACACAGAATTACGCGAAGAGAAACAGAAGTCAAATTTCCTTTTAAATTTTCTTTTTAGTTAAAAGCATTCGATGATTATGCCTTTTTATCATTAAAACTCATTGCGTGTCGTATTTTTGTGTTTTAAAACGGTCAAAATTTGCTTAAGCCACGCCTAGATTGGTCTCCGTCAGGGGTTAAATTCAAAATTTCCGACGAGCATCCCCGTCTGTTTCATATGGGAGTCCCCCCCCCCCCGGGGGGGGGGAAAACCGGAGTACCCGGAGAAAAACCTCTGGGATCAGAGTAGAGAACAAAAGGATTATTAAGTAATGGTTGTCCTGAAAACACATAGCACCATTAATTATGTTTCTTTAATATGCAGGTTCCTTTTCACGTTTGATCAATCGAATCATGTTCCGCAATGTGTTGTTGTGTCTGCTGATGACAACATATGCTGCAGCGACAGTCGACAGCAGCAATGGGCCGTCCCAACCGACCACTGTGAGCATTTTAAAAAGATTATAAATTAAACTAAATTAGAATTTTTTTAATAGATATCACATATATCACGTAAATGCGCTGTGTCCACCGGAGTACCCAAAGAAAAACCTTTCGGTACAGAGTAGAGAAAAAGAGGATTATTAGTAATGGTAGTCCTGAAACTACTTAGCATCGTTAATTATGTTTGTCAGGAACCCATGACCCGGAGCCTAAAACTCTACTGTGTTCGTGTAACGGCGTTTTCACAGACCGATTTATTTTTAGATTGAATTTCCCGCGAATGAGGCTCCCACAGGAGCCCGATGACCAATTACAAGAAATTAAGCTGACGTCATAGGGTCACCGAACCGGAACTGCCTTTGTTTTTACACCTAATTCGCGGGAAGGGCTAGTCTAAAAATAAACCTACTTGTGAAAACGCCGTTTCACAGACGCTGTATGGAAGTTGCACGCTCCAGATGGGCTCCTGTGTTTGTTTAATACACCTGCTCCTTTTCACGTCTGATCAATCGAATCATGTTCGGTGTGTTGATTCGCTCTCACGAAGGGCTAACGCTCGAAACGTCAGCTTTTGGAATCCCTGAACGGTGGTCAACTCCGTTGATAAAACCATTTTTTTTTGTCCACGAGAGCCGCAAGCTAGGAAAATGATGATGAGTCATCCATTGCTTACCAAGGTACACCGTCACCCCCAGCCTCCCTTCTGTGCAGCCCCCTCCCCCCCCCCCCCCCAACGCATGCATTAGGCATGTCCCGATTGCGCTGGAAAAATCGCCGAAAAGTGATCAAATAGTGCTCGAATTTTTGAAAAGGGGCTTGAAATTTAGAAATAGAGCTCGAAAGTTGCACAATTCATATTTCCTAGCAGACTTATTCGCTATTCCGTGCTATCGAAGCGCCTTCTGGTGCACTTTATGCGGCTCCAGAATTTATTGCTACTGTAATTGGATTAATCATTCATACGTCTTCAGACTCGCAAAGCTGGTTTGTTACTTACCTCTTGCAGCTACAATCATTTAACCAGTCTAGAAATATTGCTCCAAAGGTCACAAACAAGTTTTTGTCAGCAACTATCACAAGTCACTTTTGTTTATATTCCAAAACAGGACGCACAATGTCGATCAGGATGTTTCGGCTGCATTCCAGGGATTGCCGGGAAAAAATGGGCCCCAGGGACCTCCCGGTCAATTTGGTCCTCGGGGATATCAAGGAGAGACTGGAGACCAGGGTCCACGTGGCCCAAAAGGGGAGAGGGGCCTTATGCCAGTTAAGAATTGGAAAGAATGCGCTTGGAAAAATCTCAACGATGGTAAAGACAATGGGCTAATCAAGGTAAGCAATGATATAAATCAAGGTAGTATTCATAGTTAAAGCTAGATTGGCCAGGTATGACATTCTAAAACAACAGCGGGGTTGGGGTTAATCCGAGTGGTATGCAGTATGTATTTGAGGGCGAAACAGAGTACGTGGAGAAAACACGAAACACAATAGATGATGACACTCGAGCGTTCATAGCCAATTCTTTTCGGGCCTTTAAAATTGGGGTCCGTCAAGTTTGTATTTGAGATACGATCAGGTAGGATTCCGCTATTAGTGAGCTCTTCTCACTTAGAAACGATAGTGTTAACTTTTTAATGATATTCTGCAGGCAACGGAATTTCACGAACTGGAAAAAATATAAATATTACTAGACTAACTAGTACCACCAGTACTACTACTACTAAAATTAATAGCTGCTATACGTGTCTGGTCAACAATTGTTTGTAGAGCACGTGACACCATTCCGTATTTCGCCAAAACTGAATAAATCAAACGCGTATTAAGTCATCCAAAAATCAGGGTATCTAAAATTGCTGTCAATGCAGTTTGTTATATATCAGGAATCCTAATGGGCTCCTATATATATACATTCATTAAATAAGGTTAGACCTAAAACGTTTTTCTTCAGGAATGTGTGTTCAACAAAGAACCAACCCAACACCAGCCTCCGCGTGTACTGGACAGGATCATTGAGAATCTATCATTGCCATGGTTGCTGCAAACGCTGGTTCTTTACTTTTAACGGTTTTGAATGTTCATCCCCTCTTCCAATTGATGGCATACTGTATATGGAAAGTGGTCAGTACCAAGACATTCATCGCGTTCGTCACATTGAGGGTCACTGTGGCAGCATCCCTAAAGGCAAGGTGCGCGTGGGATTCTGGGTTGGCAATTGTGAGCGGCACACGCCTGGCGACGCTTACACGGGATACATTTCAGTTTCTCGGATCTTTGTTGAAGAGGTACCGGAAGGACAGGTTTAATAACATTTTAAAACAGCGTCACTGATTTTAGAAAGCCATGTTTTGAATGCGATTTGTTGAAGCCTTTGACCTATTAGGTATACAAAGATAGAAAGCTGCCATCGTTAGTTTTCCATACTTTTTCTCAGTATTTTTTGTTTTTGTTTTTTGTTATTCTTGATATTAAAGATACAGCAAAGAGAACTAATGATTTCTGGTTTCAACTGTTTAATGCTTAGTATGCGTTTTACAGGACAAATAGAAATATACGTCAGGCTACTGAAAATGGCGGTTAGAGAAGCACATTCAGAGCAGATGTCAAATGAGTACCTTAAAAACCCCGGAGCGTGTAAGAATTGGGTTTGGTCTTATAGCTTGCTCGGATAATGGAAGATGGGGAGACAGTCTTAAGTCAATCGCCGAGCCAATTGCTCGTCGATCACAGCAAACAAGAAAGCTCTGATTCAGGGTCAAGAACATGGCGTTAGAATTTTTGCCAGTCGCCTGTGTTAGACAAGCTGGTTATTATTTCCGACACTCGAATAGCAACATATATACAAACAAAAAACTTGCAGCCTGCAGTTAGCAGTTAAGAAATTCATTAAAATAAAGCAACTTTTTTCATATGGCAAAGATTGCAACAGAAGAAACGAGTACCAGATTGAGAATGGCGAACTTGTTGCAATCTTTGCTTTGTCATTTCCAGAGAATCTGTCCGCAGATGGTTTTCACCAGCTTTGAAATGGGTTTTGTGATTTTTAAATCCTTCCTTGGGTTTCGAAGATTTCTTCTTTTCACTCATGCTCCAAATGCATACCCTTCTACAAATCCTTAAAGCCCGTAGATAATGAAGAAATCAAATCGGAGACAAATTTAATGCTAGTTCGGGTAAAAATGCATGCTTATAAGTATTAACCGAATCGTCGAGCGTTCATGTGGTTTTCACGAATTGAGTATTGTAGACCGTACACAAATTTAGTCGTTACTAGGGAAATTACAACAATGGCGACCCAAATTGTTCGTCCATTCGTGCAGACGCATTATCAGCATTATGCATCTTGTGCCCTTCAGACGAACTAAGCAGGCGCTCTCAATCGATCGACACTATTCTGACTATTCTTCCCAAGTTCGTCTCAGATGAATTAAATATAATTCATCTGAGACGAACTTGGGCAGAATAGTGTCGATCGATTATAATACGTCTCTAGTAGCTTCTAGTGCAAAAAAAACGGCCCATGACAGGTCAAATTTTAACTACTCTTTATAAAGTCCCTTCATTTGGACGTTGTCAACGACGCGCGTGACGTACAACGAGGAACTAAATTCGGAGGGGGAACATAGACGAACTTTAGGAAATGAATCATTCATTCACCCGCACCAGTTTTCCGGCCAAATCTTAAAGATGTCATTTAGCTGAAACTGGTTACTTTGTACTTTCATAAAAACAAAATAAAAGCTGATCTAATAAAAAAAGACCCGCGGAGAATGTAACAAAAAAAAAAAAAATAGGTAAAGTTAAAAAACGTTCTCTGGTTAAAAAAGATTAAATACATAAGCTTTCGGCTTTGAACGGCCTTTCATAATCATAAGCTTTTCCTCTTGGCACAGACTGCAGTTTCGTTTTCCGTTTCTGCCGGCTGGTATTTGCTTGACGATGGCCCATCTGATCGAAAATTTGCGTTTTTCCTTTATATTATTTTTTATTATATGTGGTTCACACTGGTCACGTGTCACTCGTCGACAAACATTTTCCCACTAGGGTAGTGTTTTCGTTATATTTTGATCCCGCAACTTGGCGAAAAAGTTTTGATGGTTTGCATGTAACGTCACGGCGGCCATTTTGGTGTACAAAACACTGCAGTAAAATGTCTTTTGGGAATGTGACTATTATTATGCAAAACTTGTGGAGCCATGTACACGGAAGACCTTAGACAGCAATGAAGCAATGACCAGAACCAGGTTGCTGACCAGCGGTTTTCGTTAAAACAATGGTTTGCTGGGGGTGCTCAGTTTCGCGGGCTCAGAAAACCTGGTTGTGGTCATTGTCCATTAAGGTTTTTCTTTGTACACCAACATGGACGTCTCATCACGTGGATGCAGACCAAGAATTCGTTTGACAAGGCATGTTTTAGATAATCTTTATCTTACAATGTAAGTATCAAAAAGGTCAAAAGAGCGGATGTTATATTCCCACAGGAGATTAATTCCCACAAAAGCGATCAACCTAAATACAAGAGCTTTTGTGATCGACAAGACAACTTCAATGTCGAGCAGCGATTGACGTTCACAAAAAAAAATTATTTCGTTAGTAGCTAAAGTTGCTTCTACAGAACAAACTCTAACATAAAGGAATACACCAAGCACTACGTTTGCTTGATGAAAATGTCTCTTTTATTTTACCGCGGCTAAAAGTATACACGCTATTAAAGCGCTGTGCAGTGGTGGAAAAATAACTTAACGACATCGACAATTTACACGAAGTTGAAATTGTCGCAAACTATTAGCATTCTTCGTTGATCCGGACCTTGACACGATTGAAAACTTGAATAACGCGAGGATATTTTCTGTGGCGTCCGATCGATTTGACCACAAGTTTTTGTCTTTCACGTCGAATTCCGTATGTGTATTACATAAAATACTGCCGTCAAACGTTTTCTCGATGGTTATCTGGCCACAAAACCAATTGCGTGCTGATTCCCTTCTTTGCAATGTCGACAAGGCCTACATTGCCACCCATCCATTAACACACATTTGGTGAACCTTCCAGATTCTGGCAGACACGTGACCAGCGTGAACCTGGGTCTTTTCTCAACGATAATGGAGGCAGAGAAGAGACACCCTGGGAACGAGGTTGGCTGCTAGCGAGTCACGTAATTAAAAAAGTGCGCACCTCTTTGCAACTTTTTATTTCATTCGAACGATACTGGGTGCACTGTCTTATATTGCGTTAAGGCTTACAGTTTTCACAAAAGATCGCGACGCGGTTTCACTTTATAAAAACTAAAACGACTTTCCTATTTCTTTTATTTACTTTGATCGCCTTTGTAATATTATGTCTCCCTTCTCTGCCTCCTTTGTCGAAAGGAGGCAGAGAAGAGAGACCCTGGGAACGAGGTTGAAGAGACAATTGCTTAAATTGTTTAAAAAAGCGCGAGGATCACTTCTCCCTCCGTCTGCAAACCGCCCTTCAAATATGTAGATTTATTAACTCTTCTAAACGAGACGAGTGCGCCTGGGATTATGAGTGCTTCATATTGGTTTAGTAAAACAAACAAAATTACACAAGAAAATAAATGAATCGCTTTTCGCCTCAAAAGCGCACGTGGCTGCCATTTTATTTTCTGATACCAGTCCTCCAATATTGCAATTGACGTGACAAAAAATATATCGGCTTTTGAGGACAAACAATGGACGATTAGCGGCCTATTTGTTTTTTCTTGATATCTTGGTTGAATCAATATGATCTTGTCCTTCAATCTAGTTCTTCCATATCACCGTAGTCTTCTCGTTCTTTTACTGCAACTTTGTCCGTCTTAGCTGAAGATTTGCGTGTGTTGACCCCTTCGAAGTCCTCACTTTCCTTTGAATTCTGAAGCTCGTAAGAAGTTAATGGTGACAGCACTCTGTCAATGTCCTTCCTACTGATGGCCAGACGACCAAGCAAAGCATCGAATTCTTTGGAATACGACTCCATTGCTTGTAAAAGTTTCGCATTCTTTCTTCCCAATCTAATTAAAAAATAATAATGACAAACACCTCTTGCTAAACGATTTCACGGCCACACTTTCAGCTATCACCCAGACATTTTCCAGTTCAATTTTCCTTTTTCCTCAGGGCACATACTGAACAGAACAAAAAAAAAAAAGGAAAGAAAACAAGAAGCTCTAACTTACTGCAAAAACGAGGTTCATATGGTACAGTACTTGTTATTCTCTTGGAAATCAAATCGCGTGGAAAACACACCATAAAGACAAGTGGGCGGGCCTCAATTGTTCTTTATTCAGTGGATACTGAAGTCACAATCCAGAGTATAAAATGTCCTTCACGTTAAACGTTAGCCACGATTTTCCTACACACCTTTTAGGATGTGCTTAGAGTGTGCATATTCACAGTTACGAGGGCAAATACTGAAATACTTCCAGTGATTGAAACTGACGGATAGTGACTTATCCAACGGATAAAGTTATCCGGTCTTTTGAACAACTAGGGCCTGCGCTACAGATGCGGTGCGCCTTCTATGTAACGGAGAGATAACAAAGGCTTCGCAGACGCATTTCCTTTACGTGTATACTTCGCTGTAAAACATTGATAAGCTACACACCGACACCTGCAAACAGCAACTCTTTACAAAAACTACACGTATTGGTCCTTTGAAAGTCCAACAACGTTTCTAAACAAGTGCTTTCCGTCAAGCCTATACAGTTTTTCGTCCTTTTACGATAGGACTGGTGGAAACTACGGGAGGAAAGAGTCTCACCCTCGCAGATGTTACTACTAAGGCAGCACTTTCTCCTCACTTATATTTAAACACTTTTAGTGTTTATCCTGCTCGGGTTAAAAATAACGACCTCTTGCATGCATGAGATTTCTACTCTACCAAATGTGGCGCATGCCAATCGATTTTCCCCAGCAAATTTAATCAGGTTTAAGCGGCCGCAGATAGAGCAGTTTTCAATTGAGTGTCGTAAAACCAACATCCAAGTAATTACTTTGGCCAATCAAAAAGGTCGGAGACAATCCAGTAAACCAATTAAAACTCGAAGTAATTACAAGTAGCCGACACAAAGCGCGGGAAAACTTGCACGCGCGAGCCACGATTGGTTTTGGTTTCACTTCTGATTGTTTGAAAAAATGGCGCGAGAACTTTGAACCAATCACTGAGTGAAGTAATCATAAACCAAAGTATTAACGAACGCTTTTCATTTAACTAATATATTCCTATTTTTCACGTTGCCATGTTACCACCAATAGCGTAGCTCCTACTCTACTATAAAAACTACACGTAACCCATAATCCCTCGATTCGCTCTGACGAAGGGCTAACGCTCGAAACGTCAGCTTTTAGAATCTCTGTACGGTGGCCAATTTACATTATCAACTCCGTTGATAAAACCAAATTTTTGTATACTACTTCCCCACCGACGCAGCACCACAGTTTGTTTAGAAACTACCCCTTCATTCATAAACCAAAGTAATTCGCTAATTACTTTCGACACTCAATTGAAAACCGCTCTATACTGAATGTGAATGGTACGTACATAACAATCACGGCCAATGCGACAATTTTCCACTGCTGCGGCTTCAGGGTGACGTTTGTACTACAAAGACTGCAAGAACCAAATTAATTAGTTGGAGAAATACGCGGAAATACATGCAGTGAACAGTGACCGATTTGCTATGCTCCTCTGGAATTTAAAACCCTCAGAATATTATATAAAGAAGACACCACTCAAAAACAAAGAAAGGACACTTTTCAGTGGATTTTGTTAAAAATATCTCTTGAAGAGGATACTAAAGAGTGTTTTCACTCACGTGATCAGTAACCTTAACCTTATTTTTCCACCGAAACAAAGGAAAACGTTTGTACGATAATAGAGTTCAATTCCCGGAGGATCATTGCGTACGCCAACATGGCCGCCGTTCTATTGTTTATGTACAACAACATGGCCGCCGTGACATCACGTGAAAACACTCTATCGAAGAACATTATTATACCATTATTGTCTGATTTCAAGCCGAGGGCAACAAGGGTACGAGTCTTCAAATTATGGGATTAGCAAGTATTGATCCACATAGTCAGAAAGTGCAAACCAAACTTTACAATAGACCAAATATTATGCGAGATACAGCCATTTAAAAACGTCAAAATTTACAAAGAAATGTATGGCCATCGCAGCACACGGATGACCAAACATTTCTTTGTAAATTTTGACGTATTTAAATGGCTGTATCTCAGTCAAAATCAGCCCGATTAACACCAAACTTGGGGATTTTGCAAATCTCAGTGTGCTCTTCCTGATTATGCGGATCAATAGACCACTTTCGATATATTAACATTCAGCTTGATAGTGAGGTTTAGAGGGACACAAACAAAAGAAATGAATAAACATGTTCATTCAGTATCCTTTGTTTGTGTCCTCTAGGCCTCGCTGCCAAGCTGAATTTTAATATATCGAAAGTGGTCTATCGTTGCTAATCCCATAATTTACAGACTCGTACCTAGTCCGCTTCGGCTTGAAATCAGCAATGTCTTCCCAACAACGCGAGTTCTTCACTCCAACGTTTATGATAATTATCAATAAAAAATAACATTTAATTTTCTTGAAGCGAAAATAAACATGTAAACAGGATCAAATGCGCCTTACAAGAACACCGGCAGAAATCAAGTCAAATTCGAACGTCGGTGTTGAAGAAACGAGAAAACAAGAGAACTCGAAAAAAGAGGAGTGAAGAACCGGGAACACGAGAAGAAGGAAAACGAAATGTTCTCACTACTGGGGACACTTCCGTTCATAGCTGTTTTCCTTTGAAGTGAAGGTGGTCAATCCAATCCAAGAGCCCTAACTTTTCTACAGAAGATAAAAAAGTAGAGAGTCACGTAATGCGCAGAATTTGCCGCCGGTGTGGCAACTCACCTGAATGTGTGAACCAGTTCGGTAACATCACGTGATATTTCACCCACTGTCAACTTGAGTTCACTTAACAAGTCTGGAAACCTGGGAAAGAATCCAAGACAGTCACTTCAACTGGACTCTAGCTAAAATGAAGCTACTGACGATTTCTGAGTTCGTAGGTTAAACCCTCATTATCCAAGGAAAACTTTTATCAACATTAACTGAAATACAATCTGTTTTGTCATTTTTTGCCCATCCATGTGCGGAGTCCTTTGACTCTGACATTTCTTTTATGTTATGCTTTAGTTTTAAGCCGTTATAGTGCTACTTCACGTTATTCTGTGAGCACCCTGCATGTGTTGAACAAACGATTACCTAACTGAGTTGGCGTCATATGATATACATATAGCCACTTTTAATTTCAGTATCACACTTACGTTCGAAACAAGTGTTCCAAGACGATTCTTCGTCTGATGATGCTTTGTGATTTTGAGTCAATCGGTGGTAAAATACAGACTGAATTCTACAATAAAATAAAGACATCATAATAGAATCGACAATATTTAATGATAGTTATCTTATTGAAAAACAGCCTTTCATATTAACAAAGTCAATGAAACGAACCTCAGTAAGCCGTTTCCTCTCCTTGATGACGATGTTATCTTCGGAAATTCTCGGGTTTGTTTCTTTCTCCGAATCTGAATCTGAATCATCTTCAGCAGTTGTCGCGGGCTGCAGAAAACGAGCAACCCTTGCCGCGAAAGAATCTGTATCTGGAATATGTTAATTGGATAAAAAAAGAAGTCAGCCCTTGAGAGTGCATGAAAATAAACGAGCGGTTAAAAATTGAGAAGAAAAAAAAATTTCACGATTTTGTATTGCTATGCTGTGAGGGGATTAGCATAAAAATTCTGCGACACATATTCATCCAATCTGAGACAAAAAGCAAAACCGTTTGGGGCCATTGTTTAAAACCGGAATACACGAGGGTTGAAGATCATCGCACTCGGTTAAGCAACCTCGTTCCCAGGGTCTGAGAACGAGGTTGTCGGTTAAGCAGCAAGTTAAAGAGCTACTGTGATCAAAAATTCACTTCCTATTTTTCTTCAGATTTTGAAAGTGTGATTGCTTAACACTTGATTGAGCTTTGATTTTTATTCAAAGGTTGTTTGAGCGTAAGTTTTAGAATTCATGGTTTGACCATTACTCAGGTTCCAAACTGATCGATTGGACATCAGAGGGTTGAATCTAAGGATCCGGAAAGTTACGTCATTGACTCACTCGCTTAAAATTTCAGCGTGTAAACGCAGCTTATTATATATGCAAAACTCGAGTTTAAAAGTCTGACAGCCCAAAAGTCCCGTGCTGCATATTACTTTAGCCGCGTACACACGCATTGCATTCTTAAAGTGCCCCTGTGACCGAAAAGTCAATTCTTATATTGCTTTGGATTTCAAAACTATGTTTACTAAACACTAAGCGACCAAATATTTAAGGCTTTATTTCAAAAAGACACCTCTTTATTTTAACTGGAAGTTTCCTCTTTGATGGTCCGCCATTACTAACTTTATGTTCTTGAGAGAGCTGGTTCGAGGAGAAAATGACGTCAAAGGCTCACTAGTTTAAATATGCAACGCGTGTGTACTCCGCAGAATTAATATGCAGCGCGGGAGTGTTGGGCTTTCAGACTTTTAAACTCGCGTTTTGCATATATAATAAGATGGATTCACACGCTGAAATTTTAAGCTAAGGAGCCTTTGACCTCATGCACTTTTCCCTGGATCCAACCCTCTTAGGTGCAATCGGTCGGTTTTGAATGTGAGTAAAGGCGGACCGTGAAATCCAAAACCTACACTCAAAGTAAAAGGCCTTTGGATAAAAATCAAAGCTCAAAATTTTGCCAGTAAGGTGTTAAGTAAACACACTTTCAGTCAATCAATCAACTTTATTTAAAACACGGTAAATGGCTCAGCAAGCTGGTTTTCAGACATGCCGTGTAAGAATTACAAGTATAAATGTTAAAACGACTGATAAATTAAGTATAGAGCTTTTTCACATGACGTCACGGCGGCCATGTTGGTGTTCCAAAACAAAGAAATGGCGGCCATGATGGTCTGCCAAACTATTCCTCCGGGAATTGAACTCCATTTTTATGCAAATACCTTCTTTCGTTTCAGTAATCCAATATAGCTGCTGGTCACGTGAGTGAAAACGCTCTGTAACACTATAAATTATATAAGAATCGTATATCAATTCCTATAGACTCTTCTCAAACGTAACTAATCTAGTTTCTTTGTCAAGGAAATTTCAAAACAATCAGAATTTACTATATAATAATACGAAACAGCTCAACATGTAAAAATGTGCGCTAGCAATGTAAAATGTGTCCTAGGAATCTAAGGAAAACCAGGCAGTGATTTCTTTGATCACAGGGGCTTGATATTAGGGAGGCTTGATATTAGAGGACAAACACATACCATTGTCAGGAACTGAGCTGCATTGCGCTTTTGACTGCACAGAAACACCAAGAAACTCTAATGTTAACGGGGTACACCACTGTTGAAATACTTCTTTAACCGAATGAACTTTCATATCTTCACTGTGCATCACTTTTTCTATTTTTGAAGGGAATTGTCCTTTATCAGTTGGAGAAGATAGCGCCAGCGACGAAACTTTAGCTGTTGGAATGTCTTTGTGATCATGACGGCATCTTTCTTGTATTGTTGATTCAGAATGGGTTGTCCGTAAATTCGGGTTGTAGACCAAATCTCTGTATTCGTGAGCTGTATTTTGAGGGAAATTTTCTTCACTGTCATCTAAAAAATCTTTGCAAGTGTTATGCTCAGCTGATGAGAGGCAATCACCTTCCGAATTAGCGCTGAAAGAAAACAATACATAAACCTACATGTACGCTCCCTGCAGCTTTTGGCCAACAAACTGGACCATTTAGAATCCAATTTTGGATAATCGCAAGCCAACATTTCCGAACGACGATTGCTTTTTGTTACAGTCGAGTGTTTTCTCTCAAATCAAACATTTGAACTTACATTTTCGAATTAGACGCAAAATTGCCACACAGATGCATACAAAAATGAGCATACAGAGCCGAGCACGAGTGCATTACCGACTGGCATATATAAGTCAAATAAAAGCACAACAAACTAAGGTGACTTATACAGTTTTCTGAAGAAAAAGATCAATATTTTGAAATCTGTGAAATTAAAGCAACAGGATGTCTCTTCTGAAGTGTTGGTCACTGCAATTGATGTAAAATGTAATTTTCCCTAACAAATAAATGCAAATCAGGGGAAAATGCTAAATAAAGTGACCGAGCTCCTGGAGGGGGACTGGAAACCAGACATTTCAAAGGCCTTTTTCTCTAGCCGTACGACCCCACCTTAAAATTTCAGGATTTTCTTAGCGAGAAAAATTAATCATGTATAGAAATAAATAGTTAAATCTGTCAGACAGGTTTTTTGCAAATGACAAAAACGTCGATTTTCGTCTATTTTGATAATAACCGAAAAAACTGTCTGCTAGATCTTTTTTAAAAAAAGGTTGACTGTTTCGTCTTCATTACAAATTCCCAAAATTTTAACCCTGGTCGTACGGCTAGGTTTTGAGAAAAGGGCCTTTGAAATGTCTAGTTTCCAGTCGACCGTCCAGGAGCTTGGTCACTTTACTTAACATTTTCCCCTGATTTGCATTTATTTGTCAGGTACAATTACATTTTACATCAATTGCCGTGGCTAACACTTCAGAAAAGAATTATCCTGTTGCTTTAATTTCACAGATTTCAAATTCTTTGATATTTTCTTCGGAAAACTGTAGTAAGCCACGTTAACTGTTAGTTTTTAAGGATATGGGAAGCCGGAGTACCAGGATTTCAAAAAAATCAAATTAGAGGAGATAACCACAAAACTCAACAGACGGTTGCACGAACCCGGTGGAAGGACAGCGTCTAAACGCCATGAACTTTATTCAAAATAGGTATCAAATACTTAGACTTAATGAGACTCTTTGTGTTGAATGTCAAAATTGAGTGTGCATCTAATATACAGCTATTTTGAGAAAGGTTGTCCAAAAGAAGCCCAAGAACGCTCGCGACAATGCCGAAAGGTAGTATGGGACAGTATTACGGTATGTAGTACGAGAGATCTTTTGTTTGAGTCCACCAACGTGGCGGCAATGACGTCCCATGAAAACCACCTCTCAGGGAGCTTAAGGAAACGACGGAAGGAATCCGGAAGTAAACATTGCTATGTCCAGGTTGACCTTTATTAGATGGTTTATTATACGTCATCGCCGGCACGTTGGTGGACTCAAACAAAAGATCTCTCTTTAGCTTCTTTTGTTCGTCCACCAGCACTTGTACATTACACCTTTATAAAATGTCCCCTAAACTCTGCTTCACAAGTAAAGATAAACAACTGCATTTACCCCAACCTAAAACATAACGCTGACCCTATTAAACATTTACCTTATTGTTGGAAATCGGTTGCAAATGCTCAGACTTAACTTAACGGGACAGTTTGTGCAGGTTGTCTCAATTAGGCGCGCATGAAATAAATAGATCACCTTCGATATATTAAAATTCAGTCCCAAACAAAAGGCATCATCTCAAGGCTCTGGGGAATAAACATATGTATGAGTTTATTCCCCACAGCCTTGAGATGATGCCTTTTGTTTAGGACCGAATTATTGGTCTATTATATTTCGAACATAAGTGGCCCTCAGACATGTTTCTTACAATCTCACTCACACGCTCCACCGCCGATCCTATGTTAAAACAGTCCTACCAACAATGGCATATGAAGCCGTGTGGGGTGCAGGGATAGCGTAGTGGTCCCACCAATGTGGCCCTGGTTCGATTCCCAGACTCGGCGTCATATGTGGGTTGAGGTTGTTGATTCTCTACGCTGCACCGAGAGGTTTTTCTCCGGGTACTCCGGTTTCCCCTCTCCTCAAAAACGAACATTTGACTTGATTTACGTACAGTGTCCCCTATTAGTGCTCCAGCGCTAGACCGACTTGACACTTAAATAAAGTTTCCTTACTTTCGTTTCCGGGACACAACCGAGGGGAAGGAAAGTGCTATCACCACTGTGACAACCCCGCTCGTGTGAAAACGCATTTATTGCTTTCAGTTGGATCTTAATGAGTGATGAAACGTCATCAGTACCCTGGTTCCGACAAATCAAAAATTCATCTTTTTTTTAAAAAAGGTAAAAAACCCAGAACGTGCTCTGGTTAAAAGATTAAAAACATAAGCTTTCGGCTATCAATATATAGCCTTCGTTAAAGGCCATTTAACAAATATTATAAGAGTCCGCGTTGGATACGAGATGGTAAATAGACAACGAGGCACCTAGCGTCGAGTTGGCTGTTACCAATCTCGTATCCAACAAGGCCGAATGGAATAATTGTTTTATTTAATTCTCAACCTACGGATTTGCTAAATTTTATTAAAGTTTAAGAAACGACCGGATCACTAGTGATGTGATTTCCGGGCGTCAAAAATTTTATGCTGAGCGGCATTTGCCGCACTCATTTCCATATAAGGTCAAACGCAGGTATAATTAAGAGCCAATCAGCGCCCGCGTTCAACGCTATCCACTGCTTTAGTATATACTAATAGCTGATAACCGAGATCCAGTGAACCAATGAGAAAGCTAGAAATGCATTATCCGAGGTTGAGAATTTAGTAAAGACGGATAGCCGAAAACTTATGTTTTTAATCTTTTAACCAGAGAACGTTCTGGGTTTTTCACCATTTTTTTAATTATGTCTTATCCTGGTTACAGCTCTATTTTTACTCGAAAATTTATCTGGTAACACAAACGATATGATTATGTACAATGTAATGCCATATATCAATAAGGTGATGTCTCCTGCGGAGAAATTTATGGCGGATGTAATGGATACGTTCCTTTATCCATGTGCAGAGCGATTACCTTGAATCTACAGATGGATTAATTCCTCGGACGCAAATAAAATAATTCCACGCTCTTACCTACTGGAGCTGTCATCGTTTTCCAACAGATAAAATGGCCTAAGACTGAGAAGAAAGAAAACGGCATTCTTCAATGTCTTAAGCATGTGAAACCTCACAAATGGCTCTTGAGGTTTGAGTCGTGACTTAAGGGCCATTCAAGAAAAAAAGAGGCTGGTTCGCGATTTGTTCGCATAAGATACCCGACCAAATTTACGCCTGCGCAATACTGGTTCCTGGCCCATACAATGAACCCACGAAAAAGTCGTGGTGCATCCATACATGAGGCTTAACCCTTTCAGCCCCGAGGGGTTCCCCATTGACGAGTAAAATCGTCTGGCGTTAGACAGAGTAAAATCTATAAGTGCCATTTGGCACTCTCGGGGCTGAAAGGTTAAACGGGGACATAGTTTTTGGATGCTGTTAGCTTAACCCTTTCAGCCCCGAGGGGTTCCCCATTGACGAGTAAAATCGTCTGGCGTTAGACAGAGTAAAATTGGCACTCTCGGGGCTGAAAGGTTAAACGGGGACATAGTTTTTGGATGCTGTTAGCTTAACCCTTTCAGCCCCGAGGGGTTCCCCATTGACGAGTAAAATCGTCTGGCGTTAGACAGAGTAAAATTGGCACTCTCGGGGCTGAAAGGTTAAACGGGGACATAGTTTTTGGATGCTGTTAGCTTAACCCTTTCAGCCCCGAGGGGTTCCCCATTGACGAGTAAAATCGTCTGGCGTTAGACAGAGTAAAATTGGCACTCTCGGGGCTGAAAGGTTAAACGGGGACATAGTTTTTGGATGCTGTTAGCTTAACCCTTTCAGCCCCGAGGGGTTCCCCATTGACGAGTAAAATCGTCTGGCGTTAGACAGAGTAAAATCTATAAGTGCCATTTGGCACTCTCAGGGCTGAAAGGGTTAAAACCTTCGGTACAGTGGATTACGTTTATGTAAGCCGTTATAGAAAAAAAAATTGCATTTGCACAGTTTGCTTCTTATCTAAGCTTCAGCAGAAATAAATGGCCATATTTTTCGTCTCTTCTAAGCTTCACAACATTGAGGAAGGCTTCTTTTGAAAACAAGATTTATTGTTTTTATTCCGGTTAGGCTCATTATCATTATCATTATCACTATCATTATCACTATCATTATCATTATCATTGTCATTATCATTATCCTTATCCTTATCCTTATCATTATCAGTATCATTATCATTATCATTATCATTATCATTATCATTATCATTATCATTATCATTATTATTACCATTCATGATTACTGACATTAACCACACGGATTTTTATACATTAAATGTTCAAGCACCTTTCTCCAATGCGTGTCCACACAGGAGAATCGGAAACTTGTGATTCAAAATACTTGGAGGCCTTGAAACAGAAGCTACTACAAAAGCACTAAAAGACAAAATTCATACATCAGTGTCTCAAAAAGAACACTTATTAATCACTTTTTGGTAAAAGTATCAGCTGTGGCCTTCAATCCTATATAGTGACCCTGAATCCACCACTCATCAAGCATCACTAGTTTAACTTCAACTTCCTCAAATACAATGCAGGATCAACAATTTAATCATTTGCAACTATAGCAATTTTTATTTTATATGGTATTTTGTAAAAATAAACGAAGAGCTCTCACGAGAGAAAATCCTGGGAAAAATTCATCAGTTAAGGGAAAAAGGTATAACTGACCTTCCTCTCTGTTATGTCGTACACTTTATTTGTTCTCAGGGAGATTTTATACCTTTGAATTGGTACCTATTGAAACAAAACATGCACAAAAAATGGCACGTACAACAGATTTAAAAAAAAACTGGAAAAGATAATCATCATCACCAACTTATGTACAAGGAATAATACTCTCGTAATTCAGATTGTTCTGGTATAGGCTTATTTCTGGATGTTTTCTTTTCCTGTATGTAAGACCGATCGGTTCAGAAACTCTTTTATTGTTATGTAAGTAATTATGTAAGTGAGCCATTTTAGATATTTTCATGGCTTCTGATAGGATGCGGAAAAACATTAAAGATTATGCGGAAATTTTTGGCCATATTATGCGGAAACATGCGTTGATTATGCGGAAATTACACCGGATTATGCGGAAACTTAAACAAGTTATAAAACTAATAATTAGGCCCATCCAATGTATTTACATGCTTACGGTAAATCCGTAATCGAAATTGCAACCAATACAATCGCATTTGTGACTGAATTTTTGCCCTTTGTGATTAAATTCCATGGAGGAGTCATCAATTTGCGACCAGCTTTCAACGTTGAAATAAAAGGGTTAGCAGTTGGGATTTTCCCGCAACTTTTGGTAAAATAAATAAAGCGATAAAAAATTATTTTGTTTCTCACCATGAATTTTGTTTCAATTTGGAGATAATGGAGCAAAATTGTAATACCTTTGGACCGCGATCCATTCCCTCGATCATTGACTTAATTTTAAGTGCGTTTGATTCACCGTATTCCGGAATAAGAATACGTGAAGTGATGAATTCAAAACGGTATGTCTGGCGTTTTGAAGCAACAAGGATAACAAAGATAGGTTTAAAATAGCATTTTAGCAGGTGTTCGACATTTTTAATGTGAATCTCCGTAAAAACGAAGGATTTCTTGTATTCCATGTAATCCTATTCCGGAATACGGTCAATCGAACGCGCCCTTAGTTTCTTATCAGTTACGTCATTTGCTGAAGTGTAACTGTTTCTCGTCCAATGGAAAGCATTGTAGGAACAAAAACTAGTGTCCAGGCTCATTGGCGAAAAAATGCGCGGAAACTGCTTACGATCTTTCTTACGAACTTTCATCTTGCGAACGAAATGGTGTGTTTTCTTCAATGTTCAGGAAAACAAGCGTTTCAAAACAGTCAATTTCTTTGGCTTTTATGTTTTTGAGGATGTTAAGGAGCTGCTTTATCACTAATATCAGATATTTCTTCTTTTTTTTGCCGAAAATATCGGAATTATGCGGAAAATATCGGAATTATGCGGAAGATGCGGATTTCAGTGAATTATGCGGATCCGCATCGCCGCATCCTGTCAGATGCCATGTATTTTAGATTACATTTTTCAAGGCTGTAAATTTTTCTAAAATAATATATTTTTCTCATTCTGTAATTATAATTATACGTAAATCAGTCTTCGGACTTCAATGTGTTTTTATAATAAACGATCTATCTATCTATCTATCTATCTATCTATCTATCTATCTATCTATCTATCTATCTATCTATCTATCTATCTATCTATCTATCTATCTATCTATCTTCATGTACCTTGCTCAGTTGGTTGTTGCAAATTGCATATCCACATTTCTTTGCAATCATTCTTTCCTCAACCACATCTGCATAGTGATTTGTGGTAATGAGATTTCCCTGAAAGAAAATCATAGTTATCATAGCTTTGGAAATCACACCCTCCATCTCCAAAATGCCTCTGATATGCTAAATAAGACTCTAATTATATAATTCAATTTTGAGCACTTTTGACTGTCCAGCTATACAAATTTAGCACACAAATGGAGATGTAGTTTTCAAAGGCTCGTAATTATGGGCTCATAAGGATGCAAATTGCAGCACACTGAAGCCAGAATGGACATTTAATATCTGAGGCAGGAAGGACTGGGTTGACATAATGAATTATTGCAAGAGTAGTTGCCATCTACCAATATTAATTGTCCTTGGCCTGGTTTTAAGGATCAGCATCATAATTATGTTGGCCAACTTTCGTGGTTCCACTTACATGTAATGTACTCGTCACCAAGAGATTTTCTCCAGGGACTGGTTTTCTCAACGCATCAAAAACCAATGTTTTGATTTGACAAGATGAATAAAAAGTTCAGTTTCATTTGATTTTTCAGCTCCCCAATACAACAATAACTCTGCTTTGTTCTCACTAGTATTACTTATTGAAATTTAAGGTTACTAACTTATAAAGACTAAAAATGTCCATATCAACACTGTGCAAATTTCTACATTATTGGGCTAGCCAAACCAAGGAACTGTCATGGAAACATTCTTGCACACTGAAATGTCCCCTTGTAAAAGTCTAAAGAAATTATGCTGAAAAAACATAATTTGCATTTTAGCATGAAAAGAAAATCTGACCTTATAATCAGGCAAATCAGGTTCCATATTAATTTTACTCACTGCGTGCATAAGAAAGTCTGTTGAGATGTTATCCTCCAGAACAAGTTTTTCCACAATTTTATGAGCTCTCTCTTCTGCTGCAACCTGTGAGCGAATTGAGACTTCCAGCTCTTTCAATCTGCAGGAGTAGAAAAAATCTAGCAATATGTTATTGAAAATAATTTTAAAATCCCCTCACTATGCTTGAAAGGACAAAGCCCACCACCAATTGCAATTGCACTGTATAGTGCTTTTACTATCTGAGCTAACAAGCCATCTGGGAACTAGTCAAGTGCGAGTTCATTACTTTTATATCATAAATAACATGAAAATATATTATATTGGGGTGGTAGAGTTGAGATGATTGATATTAGAGAGATCAAAGCAGTGAAACAAGGAACTTAAATACCATCGCAAAAGTAGCCGAAAAAAGTCCAGGTTTGAATGTGATCCAGCCCCAAACCGACCAAATGACTTGATTTGTAGCTTAGATGGTAAAACACATGTGCAGTGAAATCACATGGTCAATTGGGTTGAAATCTGGTTTAGGTCTGCTCTTTCAATAAAACCTGTAACAGGACCGTAAGGTTGTTATACATGTACATGACTTGTGTGTGTATAGCAGTCATGTTGATTTCCTTTTCATACAAACTAGGTGAGAAATAATTAAAAGCAGCCGAGCCACAGAAATTTATTAGTTGTTTTTCCTTTGACTGAGGCCATGTACCAAGCAATTGCATTAAACCAGTAGCTTACTAGCCAACGTAGCAGGTGATTTGTTAAATTTTAGAAGCTTCTTTCCACCGGGGTTTCCCTGCTAGCAGAGATCTCTTTTCTTTTGCATTCACTGGGCTGATGAGTACCGGAAAGAAGACCTCTGCCATGGGTTGAAACTCACTTTGATCTAAATGCTGTCCACAACCATGGACACCACTCTTCAAACTGCGTGGCCCATGATATGATTGCTGACTGTGACTTTAGCCCGCTGTGTCCCATGCACTCCTTTACTGTAATTCCACTGTTGTTTTTAAGTGAGCCCAAAAGACATGAAGTATCACCTGAGCATTTGGTCACTAGGTAATGCTCAACACAGTGAGTTTCAACCGATGGCAAAGTTCTCATTTCCTGTACTCATCAGCCCAGTGAGTGCACAAAGGAAAGAGACCTCTTCTAGCAGGGACCACTGGGGTTGTCATTCAAGTGAAAATAAGTTGAAAGAGCAAGTGAAGGGGGAGTGTGCGAGTAGAAGGAGCAAGGAACTGGCTGCAATCAACCCCAAAGGATTTTCGAAACCTTCCATTTCAATAATGTGTGACAAGCACCGGTTTGATGTCAACTACCAACAAATCATAGCATGCCCTGTGTAAACATTGGCAGGAATACAATTACAATACAATACAATACATACATAATTGACCATTCCCCATAGGGGCTTTTCAGGGCCATCAAACGCAGTTAACAAAACAACGGAACACCACAACAATGACAACAACTGTTAAGAATCCCAACTGGCCGGAGGCAAACCAGTTGACTATTTACAAGTGGGAAGTTGAACCAGGGACTACTGGGAACAACTTTCAACAAATGTTCAGAGCAGGTCTTGAACCCGGGATCTCCGGATCTAAAGGCAAGTGCCCTAACCAAGTGGGCCAATACTGCCAATAC
>OX421448.1:16663300-16675800 GCA_949126865.1 Montipora capitata | reverse complement strand
TTCAAATCCTGTCCAGGGGCTGCTCTTACTTTTTTCTTTTTATTTGCTACCACAAGTCCTGGGACACAGTGTCCTAAATTAACGATAATAGTAAATTGAAAGCAAATTAACAATTAACGATAATTGTTAATTTAGAGAAGAGAACATGTTGGATTTTTTGTATCAACCAGTTCCTAGGGCTTCTCACCGCCACCCGTCCCAGGGCTCTCGGTGGTGAAAAGCCCTGGGAACGAGGTTGACTTTGTTTCGCCTCCGGTGTATTGCAGTTGGCCTTTCGCCATCCTTTTTAAACGAGGGGATACATCAGGATCCCAGAGGGGCTTAGGGCTCCAGGGCTCCGGGTCTAAAAAAGCGGGGCTCAAGGGCTCCAAGCTTAAGGCCAAAAAAACTCGGGGTTCCAGGGCTCCATAGCAGCTACTTTCAGGGCTCCGGGCTCCACAGCCAAAAAATCCAGGGCTTCAGGGCTCCAGGGACCCCCCTCCCCCCCTTTGGGACCCTGATACATTACCGCCTAATCCCTCAATGCGATTGTAGCACTGCATGCGACTAATGGCCAGCTTTTCACAGTCGACGTAACGTTTGTGGCACGATATACCAAAGAACATACGTTGCTTTTACCAAACACACGTATCTTCTCCTTAGCCACCGAGAACGTCCCTCTACAAAGAATGCAGTATTCACAATCGTGAGAAATCTTCTTGGGAATTTCATTCATAGTTGTGCATATCACCCGCCACAACTGAGAATCTTGCCTGTATTTCAGACACGCAATTGCGCGAAGTCGCGCAAGAGTAACTCGAGCTTGCATTCTATCGTAAAATTTGATTAGTCAAGAACCAAGCAAAAGATCTTACTTACGCCACAGAAATCGTTTGGAACCTCGAGCTAGCAGACGTTCCTTTTCGGGGGAGAGAAGCAACGGCTAGAAATACGTCTGCGTTCGCAGAATACGATTATATAAGCTTACGTGAGAAATCCAAAATTTCAAAAAAATCATCTAACCTTAGCTTACAACGGAAGAATATCACGATAAACTTAATCGTCTGGAATACTACTCGACATGCAACTTGCAAATCTGGCGACCTGCCTTGTTGAAAAAACAATTTTCAACAAGACTCCATTTGTCACACTAGGCTAATAGAGCTTTTTGAAAAACAATTTCACATGGTCGTCTTAACACTCATGAAGAAAGTTAATGTTAGTTTCCTTTTCTTCTACAGATATGTATCCATGATTTGAACTGCAGTCATGTATCGACTTCCTAACGCGGCTAATGTACGCTGAGAGCAGAGTCTCCTTTCAGTTTTACGCAGTTCTTGTCTATTCTTGGAGAAAGAAGACTGTTTTCGCAGGGTAAAGCAAAAGATCATCGCAGTGTTAAGAATTGCAAGTAAGGTCGAAAAATTTCTCGCCTTGAGCGGCCTTGAACATGTAACCATGCGATTGCGCCACACAAGTCGACTACAATGGTGTCACACTGATCTGGGAGCCGCATTGATTGCGAGTTCGGGAAAAATGTCAGTAGGATATTTGGAAGTGCGATGGAAGATATATTACAATCAGTAAGCAGTTCCAGTCCTTCGGATACATATTGCAGTGTGCAGCGCGACAGCAATTTCATTGGCTCGAGTTCCGTGGAAAACCTCGAATTTTTACAGGCTTTTTTGCTTCGCATATTCTGCGATGAAGTTTCGCTGAGAACATGATATGCATTTTCCATCAAACTTTCACCTCTTTAGAATACGAATAAGTACTGAATCAGCCAGCTCACCACCGAGGTAGCTAATTGATAGCTTGCCTACCGCAAGTCACCACCTTTGTTAGAGCATACAGTTAAAATGCACGGTCGTAGGCTCGAGCCCCGTTTAAGTCTGGCTTCTTTTATTGTTTTTTGTTTTGTTTTGTTTTGTTTTTTTTTTTTCAGGCTGGCTGCAACATAAAAAGCTAGTCCCAAATCAAATTGTATTTGAGGGTTCAGCTCGTATGGGCTCTTGCCCTCATTAGACTTAACCTAACAAACGGTTGCATACCGGCATTTTAACACCCCACCGGGCTACAGAACGGAAGCTCTGGAACTTCCCTGCAGGCAAAACAATAACAATCTTATGGAATCCCTCTCAACCTTCTCTAGTTTTGAACTGAAGGAATACCACCATTGATGGATCATACTTGACACATGCAGCTAGAAGCTGCCATCTAGCCTAGCAAACAAAAAGCAGCAGAAAATTACCGTCCATTTAGTTTCAGTTGATTTTCTTAGCAGAGACACTATAAGCTTCAGTTTTTCCCTTATAAAATGTTACAAATTTACGACGATGACCGACTAAAATATGGAACTAATGTATTTGGAAGGCGGTAATACTATAAACCGTGTGTATATTGAATGGGCTAAGAAACAGAACGAGAGCTGTTGCAGTCATAAAAATAACAATGTATTGGAACTGGGTGGCGAATGGTACCTCGAAAAACGTGGGTCTCGGAAAATTTTAGCCGGATCTCGAAATCTCGCTTTTGCATGGTTTGTTTTTACCCTTTTTGAATCTCGAAACCTTTTACCAAGGAGTCTCGAGCTCGGATTTTTAACTAGGATCTCGGCGTCTCGGCGAGTCTCGGATTTTACCATTCGCCAGCCCTATTGGAATCCTTTTCAACTCTGTAGTTTTGATCTGAACTCGGGGATGTACCATGTATGTATCATACTCGACACATGCAGGGATAAGTCATCTATTTCCACAAACACATCAGAACAGCAGAAAATTACTCTGAGAAACCTATTCAGTTTTGATTTTCTTAGAAGAAAGACTAGGCTTTTTCTTAATAAAATGTTACAAAGTTGCAACGATGGGCGACTGAAATCATAGGCAATATGTTTGGAAGGTGGTTACATAATATACCGTGAGGGTAGCCGTAAACCGATTTTGGCAAAAATACAATAATTTGTCGAGGTTTAATTGAAGATGTTAAACCCATACTGTTTCAAAGGATTGTTTCCGGATTGTTTTGTTCTTTACGAGATCTGGTGAAAAGCTCCTGATGATAGACATATAACTGAACGTCAACAGTTTGCTGCGTTATCTTTTTGAATGAAAAAGTTGCTTGTGTCACCAGCAGTTACTCGAGAAAATGCACAAAAATCGAGCAAAAGGGTTATTGCTTATTGCGCGCTTATTGCTCAGTGGTGTGGAATAGGAATGAGTTCAGTGCACTACGTTCTCACTGCGAGCCACAAAGACACCGGATCTGACTTTGGGATGGTTACCCGAGACTGAAAACGTGAAAGTGTCCTATTGACGCCATCGTTGCACGTGTCAAAACACACTTATGCGTTCGGTATTTTAAATTATGTAATTTCCATCTCCTAATATTAAAAGTTTTGTCGCATATGATTTCCTTACAGGTCACTTGTTAGAATTTTTTTTTAGAAATGGATACCAGTGGTCAGGTTAAAGAACTTCAATACCGGGTTCGAATGAAACGTATTTGTTGAAAAAGGCGCAAGTTGTAGCGAGGAGGGGGGGGGGGGGGAGGGGGAAAGGTATAGGGCGGGGTGAATGGAGGTTAGAGAGGAACGGTGGAAAGAAGGAATACTCCGAAATAAAATCCTCAAAGGAAAGCGAAAAGTTGGTGTTTTGACATGGATCTGCTGTAAAATTAATACACCCTAGAACAGAATGTTTGGCAAATTGTATTTGTGATGGGGAAACGAATAACCCCCCGTCCCCCGCCCTAGCCTTCTCTCGGCTTCGCCCGTTCCGCGCGCAACGACATAACCGCCAGCTGTGCATGCTATAACGTTGTTTTGGCCTTGTTACGCACGTGCGTGTATCAAGCCTCACTAGGATATAAAGGATCATTGTTTCCTGCACGTGAATGTGTCATTTGAAACGAGGCCAAAATAGCAAAGTCATCGCTCCCTGATCAACGTTCGCATACATGATCACGTGGAGATGCATTATAAAGGCCGGTGTTTTTCGTTTACAATCGTTTGCAGTGCCTGCTAAATATATAGACTCGTGTAACGATTCCATCCATAACAACTGCGTCAAGGTGAGTAACCTACCTCTTGCTAAATATTAATTTTAAATGCAAAAAACAAACTTAGGAACTCATTATCAAATAACTTATAAAGGACTGAGTTGCTTTTGTAAATCCAATAGGTTTTTACCAAAAATCCAATCCGTTGACATACAGTGGAGAGAAATCGATAACTACAGTGCTCCCAATCTTAAAATCAGTCTATTTGTCGAACTTTTCTTTACTTTAGAACCCTATGGAAAATAACTTTGATCAGTTCTACAGTATTTTTAAAGTCTTGGGTATTTTCCAATCCTCGTTATTCACAATTGTCCAATTTAGCACTTGTACTTAAGGGTAATAACTTTTTTTTCTTTTAAAGCGTGGGTTATTTCTGGTAAAGAAAGACTGAAGGTTTCTTATCACAAAAATTCCAAATTGTCATTTCTTACCCTCGGTTAAACTTTTCTTGAAGAATTGACCAAATTAAGTAGAATTTTATTACGTAACACGTCCTTTTGACCAGAAGTTGTGCCACGTCAATTTCATTCTTGTTACATGAGGATCGCATTAAACAAAAATAGAAATAAGGCTATTTTATCGATCAGTGTAAGAGATTTTCGTTGACTGGAAGGTCAACGTGATTTAAAGTAGATTTGCCGTACTTTCTGAGAGAATGTACATTAGGTGTGGTCGATCCGGATTTTTCTTCGTGTGCATCATTACCAATAACAAGCCTTGCGAGAACTAAATCTTATGGCAAATGTTCTTCGCGAGCGATCAAGAAAGTCGGAAATGTCATCTGCTAATAGATGTTACTATGATCGACTTGCCGATTGAAATACCCTAAACTGCATTACGTAATCAAAAAAGCAAATCCCCTTTTTGTTGCGTGCAAGTAAGTTTCAATTGATGTTGAATAACAATATAAAGGTTCAAATTCTTATCTGTAATAAGAACATCTGCAGTCATTTCAATTGCAAAAAAACTATTTTCATACACAAACGCTTCGTATAAAGGGGGTGATGGCAGAGAGGATTAAATTTGAACCTAAATACGTTTTGAGGGAAGCCCCTGGGTGTCCCCGACGGCTATGATTCGGATATTCTCTCTATTTTCCAACTCTAAGCCAGGGGAAAAGCCTTTGCACTCGCTTTGGACGGGGTGCCGACTAAAGGCAGGAAGCTGAGCTGTGCAGGAATTAATCGTTGATAGCCGAGATATAACGGAAACTATAGTTGAGGTCACACTGCGTACTTTTGCCCGATAGAAAATCGATTTACCTAGGGAAAATTTACCTGAGTACACCCGAGGTAAATTTATCTCGGGTTTCATTTCCCCTAGGTGAAAAGGTCACAGTGAAGAAAATCACATCCAGGTATTTACAAGGGATTGAGGGGATTAAATTTCAGTCTTTCTTGTTAAAATTTCGAGCTCCTTTAAAGCAGCGAGAGTGAAATCTTGGTGCCTCTTTTCGGCTTCCATTTCAAACTTCATGTTCCTGCATTGCCAAGCGATCTCGATCCTCTGCTTTCATCATCATTGCTTGTTGATCCTGCAGCAATTCAATCAGAGTTTCTCGTTCGTCAGTTTTCTTTCGCTTATCCATTTTTCTTCGATCCATTTTTCAAATGAAACGCGTACTGATTGCAAATGATTTATACTTAAACGTTCGATCTAAACCACGCCATCTTCTTCCTTTGACACACGCACACGCACGCGACAAAAGAGTTGCATTTCGCTTCAAGTACAACGTGACGCGATGAAATCAAATCTATCATCAGCGCGTTTGTCGACGAGCATCTATTGGCTAACTACCTTGGGTTTTCAAGTTTACCCCTTAAAAACATGTAGGGTAACTGTCAAGGGAAATTCTATTGTTCTCTTGATGAATTCAAGCTTCGATGGAAAATATTTTCCCTGGGTAATTCACCTGGGGAAGTATCGGTCACTCCTATAAATTTAAGTTTCCCTAGGTAAAACTGTCAACAAGTCAAATTTATCAAGTGAAGCTATGATCCTCGCAGTTATGAACGCAAATTTTGCAATTGCGTAAAGAAGCCTGAAATATTCAGGACTTCAACGGGGTTTGAACCCGTGACCTCGCGATACCAGTTCGACGCTCTAACCAACTGAGCTATGAAGAAACGGTTGGGAGCTGGTCATTCGTGGGTTCTAATGTTCCCGTGAGGAATGAATCAACGATGAAATGATGTATGAAATGGATCAAACCCCGTTGAAGTCCTGAATATTTCAGGCTTCTTTACGCAATTGCAAAATTTGCGTTCATAACTGCGAGGATCATAGCTTCACTTGATTTCATATCCGCAGTTCATATATGATCCATTTCATACATCATTTCATCGTTGATTCATTCCTCACGGGAACATTAGAACCCACGAATGACCAGCTCCCAACCGTTTCTTCATAGCTCAGTTGGTTAGAGCGTCGCACTGGTATCGCGAGGTCACGGGTTCAAACCCCGTTGAAGTCCTGAATATTTCAGGCTTCTTTACGCAATTGCAAAATTTGCGTTCATAACTGCGAGGATCATAGCTTCACTTGATTTCATATCCGCAGTTCATATATGATCCATTTCATACATCATTTCATCGTTAAGTCAAATTTACCCAGGACAGCAAAGTGTGACCACAGCTTATGTATGTAAACTGACTGTCACCCACACCCACAAACGCAATAGAAGATTTGTTGTGCCAGATCGTATTATTACAATTTTGCAGAACAAATACTTAACAATTTGTGTTCTTTCTTTATTTCATAGATGAGGTTAGTCCCTGTATTTCTTGTGGTCTGCCTGGTGACTGTGGACGCTGGGCTTTTGGATCTTTTCTCTAAAAAAGTGCCCATAAGGAAATTTGACCTTGGTTCAGCTGTTCAAAAGATTGGTCAGGTTTTTGCCGGCAATTTCAATCCATCCAAGTTTCTGCCGCAACTCATTCCAAAGCAACTTGAAGCTTCTGAATCGTCAAATAAATCCCCGAAATTCTGCGGCAAATATGAATGCCCGCTCTTTTACGAAGAGGAGCTAAACAAGACTAGCGACTACAAACTTCGCTGCTATCCAAAATCCTACAAATGGGTGACTACTCGATATGATGGTAAGTTTCCAATGCTAGATACATGTAAATGACTGGAAGCTGTATTTCATTAAGTAAGTAAGTAACTTTATTTCAACTCGGGTTGATGAGGCTGATTAGGCCCCTAGCAAATACATGCTAATATGTTGAGAAAAGTGAAATAAATAAATAAATAAATAAATAAATAAAAATTGTATATGTATATATACATGATCAATTAATAACGAACATTCTAACTATATCAATAAGTAAACAATCCTAACTCTTAAAATTATTACAATGAATCATAAAAATCTGTACATTACAAATGTAGTTCACTCACAGCCTTCTTAAATTCCTTAAGAATTTTCGTTGAACGTAATTTATCCGGTGAAGAATTCATTGTCATAAAGAAAGAGATTGCCAGGGGTCATGTGTCGTGCAATTTTGTGTAGTGTCAAGACCCGCCAAAGCCTATAAAAACTTCGCGACTGAACACTGTATAACAACATTCTGTACAACAAAACGAGAAAAGAAAGGCAGGATATGATAAAACAGATTATTCTTGAATATTCAGTCTTGCAAAAAGTCGGCCAAGATGAAGGAATTGCCTTGTTTTTTATGTAAAGGTATTAATTTTACAGGACATTTCTGAGTTTCTTGTATATGAATCTTCATGATTTAAGGAGTAATGTAGCTATAAGAATTTGAGCTTACCAAAGTTCGTATTGAATGATTGAAGCACAAGAAAATTCTAGGCAATAAAATCTTCCTTTCAGAAATTATAACTGGAACTGAGAACTTTTTACAAAAATCCCAGCAAACTTTGTGCGCAGCTTCCCATAAATGTTAGGCGACCATTTTGAATGCCAAATATTGTGAAAAAAGAAATAACCCTTTCGAAACCCGGCCATCACAGACAACTTTATCCCCATGGAGAATATCGGTAGAATCTGAAAACCTCAACTCTTGCAAACAGATTGTATTTCACCCAAGTGCCTCAGACTGGACTCTTCTGGTTTAATTCGAAAGAGAATTCCATATTAAGAGTTTCTCTTTAGTCCATTTCCTTCTATAGAGTGGCACCTATAGATTTTACTCTGTGTAAAACCCCTGACGATTTTAGTCGTCAATGGGGACCAGTTCGAAAAATACATATAAAAATATAACAAAATAAACATTTTTTTTGCAATATAAAATATTCTTTCTCATGAAGATTTAAGCTAACGATCCTATATGACGGATTTAAGCGTGACATGGCCTCTCCTGGTTGGTTCAGATGGCTGCCCGTTATTATTATTTTTTTTTCGCGTAGAAGTATATCTAAAAAAAAAATCCATTTGTGACTCTGCCGCCCAGTCAAGAGCACAAGAAATTTAGTCTTGGTGTAAGTTTAATTTAGTCTAATTTAGTCTTAATAATTGGTGTAAGCTGTAGCACTCGTTAGTGAACTGAAGATGGCCTCGACCGAGAAAAAGAAAATATACTCGGCATTGGCGTACAAGTGTTGTGGGAACGTGGAACTCCCTTCCACTTTCCTTCGTTCTTTTAAAGCTTTAGCTAAAAGGGTTTTTTATGGCTTAGTATAGTTTTAAGTGTTCTTATTGTTATAATATTTAATATTTGTTATTACCACAATTTAATTTGTATTAATATTTTCATTATGGTACCATCGGTGATCAGCTTTCATATGGGGTCTTTGACCGTTTTGCATTTCATCCCTTGGCCTCTGTTTTTTTGCATACCATAATTATATTGTAATAAATAAAAAAATAAGTGGTTTTCAATTGAGTGTCGAAAGTAATTAGATAATTTCTCTGGTTTTGCATTACTTGACTCAGTGATTGGTTCAAAGTTCTCGCGCCACTTTTTCAACCAATCAGAAGTGAAACCAAAACCAATCGTAGCTCCGCGTGCACATTTTCCCGCGCTTTGTGTCGACTACGTGTAATTACTTTGCGTTTTGATTGGTTTAATGGATTGTCTCCGTCCTTTTTGATTGGCCCAAGTAATTACTTTGGTTTTGGTTTTACGACACTCATTTGAAAACCGCTCTGAATAAATTAGACTCGAACATTTAGTACAAACAAGAGTCCTTGCCCACTTGTGTGGGATGTAGTTTCTTTCGCGTGCCCCTTATTTTTTATATTTTCATTTTTTTTAAAGTGCGATGAAAAAAAAGCAAAATTGTGAAAGAACTGTCTGGTATATCTTACAACACAAGGATCAGTTTAATTGAACACATTGCCCACGTCAAATGCAAAGCTTAGTAGACAGGTTAAGAATAAAATGCAAATTCGAAAAAGTTTCTTTTTGTTTTGGCCATTTTCAAAATATATCTCTCGATCTGTACAGATCCTGCAAACTTTGCTTCAAGCACAACAGTGAAATTAAACACTGCGCGGTTTTGTTTGTACATACTCCTGTTTAACCGCTTTGGTCACGTGCATTTCCGTAACAATATTCGTGTATAATAAGTTCAACATTTCGATTTGATTTTATCGATATGTGACGAAAATCGATTATATGCATAAACGACCATAAACGGGTTAACCACAATATACAAGTTGTCCAAATATACGATTATACATTCTCGCTTCTCTTCCAGGTACCAGCAGCAAACGAGAGTCCTTCATGCGCCTTTTCAAGTACATCAGCGGCAGCAATATGGCCGGAATGAAAATGGACATGACGGTTCCCGTTGCTATGCAAATAAAACTTCGATCCCAATCGATGTCATATCAAACCATGAGCTTCTTCATTCCATTTGAACACCAGCTAGACGCACCCACACCAACTGATAGAAATGTCAACCTGGAAATAGCCGAACCATTTTGCGCCTACGTGAAAGTGTACGGTGGCTATTCAAGTTTGTCGAAAGTTCGAGAGAATTACCAGACACTTGTAGAAGCCCTTAAGGAAGATGGCCGCGGCGATGATATCAGCTCTGATGGTATTTATTCTGCAGGTTACGACTCTCCCATGAAGTTCTGGAAACGTCACAATGAAATTTGGCTCGTCAGCATAAACCACAAGCCCAAATCCGAAAATAGGTCTATTCTAGAATCCCCCACGAAGTCAACGCCAATCATATCCGTTGATGAGCCACCCGTGGTTGAAAAGGCTCCAGAATTCTGTGATGGCCACGATTGTCCATCTTTCTACGAGGAGGACCTTAATGCTACCGACTTCAAGCTACGTTGCTATCCCATGTCTTATAAGTGGGTGTCTACGAGTGTAACAAGTAAGTTAAATCACAAGTTCTAGTCTTATGATTGGTTTATTTCCCAAAATGAGCGTTCCAATTGCATTACACTTTTTACTTTGACGCTAGCATGAAGAGAGCAGCGTTGTCTAGACTCTTGTCGAGAACGGCGAATTTACAAGCAATTGTGGGAAAAATATCTCAACGTTCTTGTTCAGGGAGGGGGGAGGGCAATCTAACAACAGACAACAGAGAAATTATTTTTAACATGGTTTCGAGCGGAATGAGTTTAAGGTTACTGCTAACCTTTTTGGGGTGCCTTCCGGGAAATCTTTCGTAAGCGCGTTATTTTCGGTAAAACTCCAGCTAACTATAGATCACCGAAAAGGTAATAAAATGAAGAATCCGAATATATGAACATTTTTGTTTATTAAGGGTTTCTTTAGCGTGCGCGAAGCTTCAAACTCAAAACCATACATGTTCACTTTGCTGAATTACCCGCCTTCGCATTATCACGCACAACCAAACAAACTGTACTGTATTATGTGTCGGGCTTTTAGGATCTTCCAATTGGTTTCTGAGAAAATAAACTTTGAAGTTGGTCAATATATTATTTTCCGTTTCGCGACACGCAGAGACGCGTCAAAGTAAAAATATTTCGAATTTTTTATAAGCCCGACACAATTACGTGGGCCAATATCCGACGATCATTTTGCCCAAATTTTGTAAAAATCCCTCAAATCTACATACCCTATCAATTCATTTGAAGAGGAGCTATTCCTGGAAAAATTAACCCCGAGTTTTCTGGCTGAAAAGATTTTACGCGTTTTCACACCTTGTCAATGCGGGTGTGAATGCAGTCATGCCGCTATGATGCCGCCGACAATGAAAATCGAGGTAATAAGGCCCCCTGACATTCAGCGCCGCATCATAAGCCATAGATTAGTTATGCCTGATTGCAGACTTAGCCCTTGTCGCTAGCAGCGAGCTGACTTTTCTCCGTTTCCTCGATGGAATCTTTCTTTTTTTTTAGACCCGGTCTTGTTCATACTTTTCAACCCAGGGAGAACTTTCCCGTTTCGACTTCTCTCCTTGTTTCATGCGTTTCATGGCCTAGTAAGGATGATATTGCCTGGCATATCCCTTTAACACAACGGCATCGATTACAAATAAATGACGAACTCAACAAGCGATAAAGTGAAGATACCCGGATGTATTCCCGCATCAAACTGAGTTTAAGTCACGAAAAACACAAAACTTGCAATAACTCCGCAAGAAAAAAAAACGTTTTCTAATAATTTCTTTTTTACAAGAAAACAAACATAATGAGCTACCTAATGGTAGCTTTTAAACATTTTGCAAAATTCGAGATCGAAAAGGTTAGCAGTAACCTTAAAGGGAAATCAGTACACCCCATATGTTCTAGGTTATAGATTTAAATTCTACTAAGAAGGATTGTGGGTCTTAAATTTATGTTTGATTTTTTCTCAATGTCATAGATATGTATCCCAAGGCTGCCGGTAGGACGGCGTTCTGGCGTCTTTTCAGGTACATCCAAGGCAGTAACGCAGAACAAATGAAGATTGACATGACCGTTCCTGTAACGATGAAGATGCAACCCCTCCAGTCTGGATCCGGCTCTCAGTTTGTCGAGAAGAACTACACGATGAGCTTCTTCATCCCCTTTAAGCACCAAGAGGACGCCCCTGCCCCCTCTGCAGATAATGTTATGTTAACAGATGTCGAACCGTTCTGTGCCTACGTGAAAGAGTATAGCGGTTTCTCGGACATGACGAAGGTCGCCAGGTATTACAAGGAGCTTGTAGCATCACTGAAAAAGCATAACCTGGAGGATGATTTCTACACCAATATGTTTTATACTGCCGGCTACGACGGCCCTTACAAGCTATTCAAACGACACAATGAAATCTGGCTTGTCAGTAAAAGCCGCACTCCAGTTAACGAACTTTTGGAAAGCCGTATTCTCAGTCAGTAATACTCGGCCTTGCCCTCGAGATGGATCCTGCTTCTGTTTAAGGAAGCATCACTCTTTCAATTAGCTATTGTACAAATCTCACTTTATAGTTTTCTCGAAGCCAAAAACCACAATCATAAGCGACCGGCATAAACCTGTTCTTTCACGGCTCTTTCTTTAATTTCTCCTGGCGTAGAGCAGGCCAAAGTGACAGTCGAAAGAATTTCTA
>OX421448.1:16650800-16658300 GCA_949126865.1 Montipora capitata | reverse complement strand
TTTGCCGTACTTTCTGAGAGAGTGTACATTACGATTCGGTATATTCAATTACCCTAAAGAATTCAGAAACGTACTAATAGGTGTGGTCGATCCGGATTTTTCTTCGTGTGCATCATTACCAATAACAAGCCTTGCGAGAACTAAATCATAATAAGGCAACTGTTCTTTGCGAGCGATCAAGAAAGTCGGAAATGTCATCTGCTAATAGGTGTTACTATGATTGACTTGCCGATTGAAATACCTTTTTGTTGCGTGCAAGTGAGTTTCAAGTGATGTCGATTTACAATATAAAGGTTCAAATTCTTATCTGTAATAAGAACATCTGCAGTCATTTCAATTGCAAAACACTATTTTCAAACACAAACGCTTCGTATGAAGGGGGTGATGGCAGAGAGGAAAAAAATTTAACCTAAATACGTTTTGGGGGAAACTCCTGGGTGTCCCCGGCGGCTATGATTCGGACATTCTCTCTATTTTCCAACTCTAAGCCAGGGGCAAAGCCTTTGCACTCGCTTTGGACGGGGTGCCGACCATATGCAGGAAGCTGAGCTGTGCAGGAATTTATCGGGAAACTAAGTATGTAACTTGACAGTCACCTACACCAACAAACGCAATAAAAAATTTGTTGTGCCAGGTCGTATTATTACAATTTTGCAGAACAAATACTTAACAATTTGTGTTCTTTCTTTATTTCATAGATGAGGTTAGTCCCTGTATTTCTTGTGGTCTGCCTGGTGACTGTGGATGCTGGGCTTTTGGATCTTTTCTCTAAAAAAGTGCCCATAAGGAAATTTGACCTTGGTTCAGCTGTTCAAAAGATTGGTCAGGTTTTTGCCGGCAATTTCAATCCATCCAAGTTTCTGCCGCAACTCATTCCAAAGCAACTTGAAGCTTCTGAGTCGTCAAATAAATCCCCGAAATTCTGCGGCAAATATGAATGCCCGCTCTTTTACGAAGAGGAGCTAAACAAGACTAGCGACTATAAACTTCGCTGCTATCCAAAATCCTACAAATGGGTGACTACTCGATGTGATGGTAAGTTTCCAATGATAGATACATTTAAATGACTGGAAGCTGTATTTTCATTGTCAAAAACCGGAAAGAGATTGTCAGGGTCATGTGTCGTGCAATTTTGTGTAGTTTCAAGACTCGCCAAAGCCTTTAAGAACTTCGCGACTGAAAACTGTATAACAACATTCTGTAGAACAACACGAGAAAACAAAGACAGGATATGATAAAACAAATTACTTTTGAATATTCAGTCTTGCCAAAAGTCGGCCTAGATGAAGGAATTATCTTGTATTTGATGAAAAGGTATTCATTTTACAGCACATTTCTGATTTTCTTGTTTATGAATCGACAATTTAAGGAGTAATTTCTGAGCTATAAGAATTTGAGCTAACCAAAGTTCGTATTGAATGATCGAAGTACAAGAAAATTATAGGCAATAAAATCTTCCTTTCAGAAATTATAACTAGAACTGGGAATTTTTGACAAACATCTCAGCAAACTGTGTGCTTCCCACAAATGTTAGGCGACCATTTTGAATGCCAAATATTGTGAAACCCGGCCATCACGGACTACTTTATCTCCACGAAGAATATCGGTAGAATCTGAAAACCTCAACTCTTGCAAACAGATATATTCACCCAAGTGCCTTACTGGCACTTAAGAGTTTCTCTTTTAAAGGGGCTATGTCACGCAATTTTAGGCAATTTCAGCACTGATCGAATGGTCATAGAATTAACTAAAATATCAAAATAACTGTTCAAAACTATAGGAGAACTCTAACAAAACACAGGGAAGCCAAGAAGGGACATGGATGGACAAAACTGGAGAGGATTAAAATGAATGAAATTTGGGTAAATTTGAAAAACGTCGGCCCACCTTTTTTCAAATTTATATCAGTCTATATCAAAATATCATTTACAAAGCTGGAAAATCATTATCAGTTGTTATATGGCCGTGATTTTGCAAATGAAAGATTCTTGCTCTGCCAATTTGACGTTTAGAGCTCATAATTAACAAAATTAAACAAAATTACCTAAAATAGCGTGACCTAGCCTCTTTAAGTCCATTTCCTTCTATAGAGTGCCACCTATAGATTTTACTCTGTGTTTCACCCCTGACGATTTTACTCGTCAATGGGGACCAGTTCAAAAATTACATATAAAAAATATAGTAAAATACGTAATTTTTTTATAATATAAAACATTCTTTCTCGTGAACATTAAAGCTAGCGATTCTTTATGACGAATTTAAGCGTGACATGGCCTCTCCTGGTTGGTTCCTTTAGATGGCTACCCGTTATTTGTTTAGCGCATAAGTATATCTAAAAAAATTCCATTTTTGACTGTGCCGCCGGATCAAGAACATAAGAAATTTAGTCTTGGTGTAAGTCTAAATAGTCTCTAATTTAGTCTTGGTGTAAGCTGTAGCACTAGTTAGTGAACTGAAGATGGCCTCGACCCAAAAAAAAAAGAAAATGTACTCAGCGTATTACACTCGAACATTTTGTACAAACAAGGGTCCATGTCCACTTTTGAGGGCTGTAGTTTCTTTCGCGTGCCCTTTATTTTTATATTTCAATTTTTTTTAAATTGCTATGAAAAAAGCATAATTGTCAAAAGAACTGGCTAGTGTATCTTTCATCACAAGAATCAGTTTAGTTGAACACATTTCCCACGTCGAATGCAAAGCTTAGTAGACAGGTTAAGAAGAAAATGCAGATTCGAAAAAGTGTCTTCTGTTTTTGCCATTTTCAATATTTATCTCTCGATCTGTATAGATCCTGCAAACTTTGCTTCAAGGACAACAATGAAATTGAACACTGCGCGGTTTTGTTTGTACATACTCCTGTTTAACCGCTTTGGTCACGTGCGTTTCCGTAACAATATTCAAGTATAAGTTCAACTTTTCCATTAGATTTTATCGATATGTAACGAGAATCGAGTTATATGAATAAACGGGTTAACGCCAATATATGAGTTGTCCCAAAATACTATTATTACGCTCTCGCTTCTCTTCCAGGTACCAGCAAACGAGAGTCCTTCATGCGCCTTTTCAAATACATCAGCGGCAGCAATATGGCTGGAATCAAAATGGACATGACGGTTCCCGTTGCTATGCAAATAAAACTTCGATCCCAATCGATGTCATATCAAACCATGAGCTTCTTCATTCCATTTGAACACCAGCTAGACGCACCCTCACCAACTGATAGAAATGTCAACCTGGAAATAACCGAACCATTTTGCGCCTACGTGAAAGTGTACGGTGGCTATTCAAGTTTGTCGAAAGTTCGAGAGAATTACCAGACACTTGTAGAAGCCCTCAAGGAGGATGGCCGCGGCGATGATATCAGCTCTGATGGTATTTATTCTGCAGGTTACGACTCTCTCATGAAGTTCTGGAAACGTCACAATGAAATTTGGATCGTCAGCATAAACCACAAGCCCAAATCTGAAAATATGCCTATTCTAGAATCCCCCACGAAGTCAACGCCAATCATATCCGTTGATGAGCCACCCGTGGTTGAAAAGGCTCCAGAATTCTGTGATGGCCACGATTGTCCATCTTTCTACGAGGAGGAGCTTAATGCTACCGACTTCAAGCTACGTTGCTATCCCATGTCTTATAAGTGGGTGTCTACGAGTGTAACAAGTAAGTTAAATCACAAGTTCTAGTCTTATGATTGGTTTATTTCCCAAAATGAGCGTTCCAATTGCATTACACTTTTTACTTTGACGCTAGCATGAAGCGAGCATCGTCGTCTAGACTCTTGTCGACAACGGCGAATTAGCCAATCAGATAGCGGGAAAAAAATCTTAACGTTTGTTTAGGGAGTGAGGAAGGGGGGGGGGGGGGCAATCTAACAACAGACAAATTTTATTTTGAACATGGGTTGGAGCGGAATGAGTTTAAAGGGAAATTATTACACCCAATATGTTCTAGGTTATAGATTTGAATGCATGCCACTAAGAAGGATTGTGGGTCTTAGGTTTATGTTTGATTTTTTTCTTAATCTCATAGATATGAATCCCGAAGATGCCGGTAAGACGGCGTACTGGCGTCTTTTCAGGTACATCCAAGGCGGTAACGCAGAACAAATGAAGATTAACATGACCGTTCCTGTAACGATGAAGATGCAACCCCTCCAGTCTGGATCCGGCTCTCAGTTTGTCGAGAAGAACTACACGATGAGCTTCTTCATCCCCTTTAAGCACCAAGAGGACGCCCCTGCCCCCTCTGCAGATAATGTTATGTTAACAAATGTCCAACCGTTCTGTGCCTACGTGAAAGAGTACGGCGGTTTCTCGAACATGAGGAAGGTCGCGATGTATTACAAGGAGCTTGCAGCATCACTGAAAAAGCATAACCTGGAGGATGATTTCTACACCAATATGTTCTATACTGCCGGCTACGACAGCCCTTACAAGCTATTCAAACGACACAATGAAATCTGGCTTGTCAGTAAAAGCCGCAATCCAGTTAACGAACTTTTGGAAAGCCGTATTCTCAGTCAGTAATACTCAGCCTTGCCCTCGAGATAGATCCTGTTTCTGTTTAAGGAAGCATCACTCTTTCAATTAGGTATTGTACAATCTCTTTTCATAGTTTTCTTTCCAGTTTTCTTTCAAGGGAAGTTAAGTTTTAAGAAAATATTTCATCTCGAAGCCAAAAACCAGAATCATGAACTACCGGTATAAACCTGTTATTTCACGGTTCTTTCTCTAATTTCTCCTGGCTTAGAACAGGCCAAAGTGACGTCGAAAGAATTTCTAGTGCAAGAATGTGAATTTTATCGCATTTTATGTTACGCTAATGATACATCGACTGGCTGTTAGCGCAACGCAATATGTCAAATACTATAGTTAAACACTAGTTGCCATCAACTTTCCATGATTTGTTGTAGTTAAATAACGTATATTGAATCATACTTAACCAATAAAATGCTAATTTAATAACAATCGCAAAAAAATGCAGACTGTTTGCCTTGGTTCTACCACAGGCGACCCAAACGTATAATTCGAACCTTAAATCGACTCAAGGACACAAGGTGAATTAAATTTAAGTTTATTTTATTTATTTTCCTCTCGGTCAACTAGGCTTAGCCGATTTTTTCGGCATTTTATGTTTCCCACAGAAACCCTACAAATCGTTACGTTGACAGTGCATTCGAATTATACGTTTGGGTGGCCTATGGTTCTGCTGAAAAGCACTGAACTTTCTTGCGGGAAGTCGTGTTTTGGAAATCTCAGCTGAACGGACGAACCAACGCGACCAGCGGTCAGGGACTTGAAATACAATAGCCATAAAAGGCTCCTAGGAATAAGGTCGTAATAGTTTGACCTTTTAGTCTTCTTGGGTGTGATATACGATCCGAGCCGGAGCAGGCGCGGTTCCTGTTTTGAAAATGGTTACCTTAATTATCGCCTTCCCCTAGAAATCTACAGACTGTCTTCCTTGCGCAAATAATTTAACGGTAAATGCACGACCAAGATTACAACGCTAGAATGACTACCAAACCATCGTCAATCAATTAAGCGGAATACATTCACGAGTCTCTAACAGTGCTGTAATGAGCTGATTGTCTGCTACTGTCTTAGACTGTCCTTTTTTACTGTTTTTAACGGTCCTTTTACTGTCGCTGCAATAGATGATTGGACTTTCTCCTCCGCACAGGTATTCACCCACAGCACAAAGTGTGTGCAGCCGTGAATGCCGAGACATCATCTCCTCATCCCCAACCCGCTTAACGCCTGCACTGTCTCTTTCAGCGGATTAATGATCTCGATGCGAATTTTAATTCCTTTGACAGATCATCGTTAAGACTAAACAACTGGTTGACGTTGAAATTCACAGTTCTCACATTAATTTAAAAGGGCGCAGTAACTTTGAAGCTCGAGTTTCTCTTTGTTTATATGATTCTTCTTGGTCACTGTGTGAACAATAAACCTATACCCAATCTAATACTTGTAGATAAAGCTTCCATTTTAGAAACATTTGCATTCGAGCCAAAAATACGACGCAGATCAAGCAGAAGCTTGCTTCTGTCAAAAGTTTCAGTTCCTTGTGTCTAAAAATGGTGTGCACATTGTTAAACTTCTGTCTCAAGACTTCACTGAGATACTGCGAATTGAGACGGTTTGTTCGACCTCACAAACTTACTTAGAATTATTAAAATGGTGGTTAAAATTTCGGAAGGATAACGCCAGTGACAATAATTGATATTATTTATTTCTTTGATCGTGAGCGGGCGGTATCCTGAGAATCCTGCAATCTGATTGGTTCCGGGAGCGGGCAGTATTTTCCTATCTCCTGACCAAACGAAGAGGATAAAGAGAACAACGCTGAGGAAACTCAACCAAGCTTCACCATGAGTGATGTACCTTCTAAAAATAGAATTTAGAAATAAATAAAAATGTTATTCACCGGCCTTGGTCTTTCCGTATTGGGAAAAACCGTGTGCCCTCTGTCTCGAGTACGGCCCTCGGCCTGCGGCCTCGAGCCGTACTCGAGACCTCGGGCACAGTTTTTCCCAATACGGACCTCCCGGCTGGTGAATAACATATATTTATTTATTTATTGTGGAATAATAAGAACATTAAGCATTAGAGTAAAAACATTAGAGTAGGACTTGCACGTTTTGATTACAATACCAAACAATGGCACAAGGACACCCAATGATCGAATGTCTTAAAATTTGTCAGAATGACCTAACATGGTTTCCATAATGCTTTAAAAGTTCGTTTAGTGAGTTTGTAGCTGCCCTACAAAATATTTGTTTGTTCGGATGTTCTAGGGGAACATCAGGTCAGTAGAAATTTCTCGGTGGCTTTTTTGCCACACACACAAAAAAGGTACTATTGTGGCTAAAGACAAGGTTTGCTTGGTGCCATGACAGTTTGGAGAAATAGTCCGTTATGGTTGACTGCCTCCTTGCCAATAGAGACTTCGAGACTTCAGTCTCATGTACCGTTGACCTTGGTAATTGCCTGGGCTAGCGACTCGTTTCCTTGGCAGTCAGAAAATGGTAGGCTCGATTTCCGCCGCTCACTCGAGTATCCTCCCCGATCGAGAAGCCAGACGGCTGAACGTGTGAGCGATAGATTGTGTCTGTCACGTAAATTCAAAATTATGCGGAGTTAAAAGTTGCGAGGAAATAGCATTAGACATCCCAAAAACATTGATTTTAAGAAAACAGTAATTACATAACAATGCTTAAAACGTCTATGCGAAGTTTCCAGATGATACGAGCTTGAGTTTGTGGTTAAATGATCAATGTGAGTTTGAATTCAACCAGCAAATCATCAACGAAATCTTCGGCTGCTTTAGCTCTCAGTCGACCTCATCGGTCCCCTCGTTTTGGCACAAATAAACTCAGCAGTCCAGCCGAGATTTCGGGAGTGAGCGCTGGCTCATTTCCCGAAACAGCGGCTGGTAATCGAGTCTAGAAAATGGCCAACAAATTCCAGTGCCTGTTCCGCAGAAGTAACT
>OX421448.1:16643300-16645800 GCA_949126865.1 Montipora capitata | reverse complement strand
ATTGGAACTAACCTGCGATCAGGCTCTATTTTAGTTTCGCGTGGTACGTAATGTGGAGTTGGCGAAACGTAAAATAGAGCCTGACCAAATTCCTCTTCGAAATTCCTTCCGCCCACTTTTTTTGATTGATTGACATGTCCTTCATCGGCCAATCAAATTTACTTCCATTACACCAATACACGCGTGGACGGCAGATTCACGCTAAAACACATTTATAGCATGGGGAATGTTACTTTCTGTACCTTTTCGACGACTATATTGCGGCAAAGGCCGGTGTAATTCTTCCTCCGAACTGCACTGAATATGCAATCTTTTAAGCTTGACATCCTAATTTGTAATTGAGATGACCTAGCATTTTGTCGTTGGACGGTTTGGCAATAGATTTTTGACGAAAAAAAAAAGTGAAATACATTATTCCTTTAACGTGTTTACCCATGAAGGGTTTCTTTGGTGATTTTGTCGGGTAATATCTTCAGTTGCAGTGTATTTCTAGAATTGCGCGCAGTAAAATCATGATAAGTTTGGCCGTTAATTTTACGAACAGTAAGACGGACCCGCAAAGTTTCTTTTATTTTTGTACAATTGGTCTCTCTGGAAACATGCCATTTTAATTTCTGGAGTGCGAGTTTTACGTTAAATGAACTGGAAATATTATGAAGCAATCTTGACTCCAAATTGTGCAAACAATCCGTGTCATGTACAGTAAGTAATATAAATAAAGCCGTTTGATACACAGTTATTCAAAACATGCATTCGCTTAACTTGCGATGTTATCAGCATCTCCTCCTGTTGATATATATGTCCTTTGTCTCATTCAGGGAACCAATATGCATCGGCTTTCATTGCCGTTTGAAAGAACCAGCTATTTAGCTTTCAAAACATCAGGGAAGTTTGTGCCAAAGTACTTCAGTCAACCACATGGCCACAGAGCCCGACAACGGAATCGCTAATTTTACTCTTTCCAGATATTCAAACCCGATTCTGGACAAGATATGAGATGTTTCAGATGGCAGATCTCCATTTATACAAATAAAATCAAGTTGCACCGTCCACGTCATTAGGGAGCTTAAGCAACGACAACGGCGACGGCAACGAGAACGTCATCTCAAAATATAAATTTGCGTTATTTTAATCGCTTCGTGACTATTTCAACGTTTTTAATATGACATGGTGTGGTAATTCCTCAAAGATGACACCAGTCGGAACAGCACTCCATTTTAGGAGAGAAAATGAAAATTCATCCTCAAGTGCTGACGTTCTTCATAAAACCAAAAACTTGGCTATTTCACGTTGTTGTTTTGCTGACGACGGCAACGAAATGCACAAAATTGAAAAACGCACGTGCAGGGCGTGCGAAGCTATTGTTTTTACCCACTAAATATGCAAATTCGTGACGTTCTCGTTGCCGTCGCTGTTGTCGTTGCTTAAGCTCCCTATTGTAAGAACAAAAGGCAGCAAATTTTTTCGTGAACTTATGGCGGATTAGTCTCGAGCACTTCGCGAGAGCTCCGCGCAATGACGATGGCATTTTCACTTCCGGCGTTTCAACAGCCAATCAGATTGCGAGTTTGGTGGGCCAAAATTTGGCCGACCCCCAATTTTAGCGAACGACGACATAAGAGAACATATGGGCGAAGCTAAAAATGGGCCTGATCGCAGGTTAGATTGGAACTGACTTCAGAGAGGTGAATGCAGAAGGTTCTTGATAGCTTGTTGTCTCATCAGTTGATTAATATTGAGTGAGGAAGGTATAAATTCAGCTTGTACAACCTACAGTTATTTTTATAGACTGACAGCCGTGTTGTCTAGTATTCCAGGAAACCTGGCTTTGGGCTGTATTTTAGCTTTAATTTGTGTCAATTTTAGCAGGCTCCACCATTATGCATAAAATAAAATCAACTGAGTTTATAATTTTCCATGCAAAAAAGTTGTTAATCAGGCATGATAATGTATCGATTTGAAGATGAAAATTACAGGTAGAATCATATTTAAGACAACGTTTCGGTGTCCTCATGACACCAACATCAGGTCAAAATATAATATTTAACAGATAGGTAAAGGTAAAGGGTAAAGTCTGCTTACGAGCCTAGAAGGCCCATCAGGCCGGCGCTTATCTCCGGTTTCAGTAGCATGAAGCGACCCTGGATGGGATGCCAGTCCATCGCAGGGTTAGCCCCAGCATTAAATTCGCCGGTACCCATTTATACACCTGGGTGGAGAGAGGCACCGCGGGAGTAAAGTGTCTTGCCCAAGAACACAACACAATGTCCCCGGCCAGGACGCGAACCTGGACCACTCGATCCGGAATCGAGCACACGCCATGAGGCCACCACGCCTCCAACATTTAAAAGATAACAAGAATATTAATGTTTAAGTTCAAGTTCAAGTTCAAGTTCAAAATGCCTAGAGGCTAGGTGAAGAGCTTTTATCGAATATTTAGACACGGTTTGTGCTCGCGAATAAGGAACACTTCGTATAGAAGACAATCAAATTTGTCGGA
>OX421448.1:16618300-16638300 GCA_949126865.1 Montipora capitata | reverse complement strand
TTTTCACTGCCAACGTTTTCGTTTAACGCTGGCTTAATACGTGGCCTTAAACCAGAGTTAAACGAAAACGTTGGCAGTGAAAAACTGTGGTTTTATGTAACGATCAGTTTTCACTGCTATTTATTTATCTTACTATTTTTATCTTATTCTGTCTATAGCTAGTTACCAGTCATATTTGAATTTGCTGAACTGTCACTTCTGAAGATGTATGTTGTAGCATACGAAATGTGACGTCAAGTCAAAAGTAAAATGCGCTTTATCATTATGTTTGTAGCCGCTGTTTGTTTTATATATGTGAACATGGATTAATAGACAACACTTAGGAGAACCAGGGCCCTACATAGCCTGAGGCAAAAGGAGGACAGGTAACAAGTGTAAATATCCAAAGAGAACCAATAACAAAGTTGACAAATTTTGTTGTCAAATTATTATCAATAAACCTCTAATATAAAAGTAAGGTTATGTTTATGTGGATCAACTGCATGTAAGTATTACACTAGACCGATGTTCTACTAGTAGAGAATACGTGACATGGAAACGTAACATGAAATCGAGGCTAGCGATCAAGTTTTCCACAAATTTCCTTCCCCCGGGGCAGGAAAAGGAGCCAAATGCCTGGGGTTTGCTTCAATTTGACTGGTACATTACTACCCATCCTCGCAGATCGAGTGGAAAAATTTTCCTGGCATGGAGCCTTTGAAAAGTCCATTGATGAGTCCAGAGGACAAGGAGCTGATGAGGAAAGGGGTAACAGATCATGGAAAATGTGTTAGGCAGCGCACGGTGAGGCAGGAGACGACAAAATATAAGGCGAGAACCCTTCCTTTAAACATGTACCAGACATCTGACACTCTTCAGTCTGTAGGTGAGAGAATTGTCTGGCCATCCGAACATGGCGGAGATCAGAATGTAAATATGCAAGAAATTAAAAGCCCACAGAAGGTAATATGGATCAGGCATCTGAGTATGACACGGAGTCCGATGAAGAACCAGAGGAGGTTGAAAATGTTAGCGCCCAGGAATCGAGGGAATAAAAGAGAACTGAATTTTCTTTTTATGGCTCCGAAAGCAAGATCGGGACGTATCATAAGAACGTCATTTAGAGCTGTTTTGTGGCAATAAGAGTTAAGTCTGGGGCCTCACTCATTAAGAAGTTCTCAACTCCGTGAAATAGCCAAATGTTTGCCCGTTACTTGTGAAAATGCGGTTTCCTAGCACGTAAAACGCGAAAAGCCCGATTCAGTTTAAGTGAAACGTGATCTTTACCTCCCCCCCCCCACCTCCTCCCCATACCCCCTCTGTAAAGGAAGGAAGCCTTCGCCAGAAAATCCTAACAACTACTGCAGATGCTGTAAAGCGTAGCTGAATATTCTGTACGGTATTCGTCGAAGTCCCTTTCCACGGAAAATGTGTTTCGTTCGTCAGGGAAAAATTTAACACACAAACTTGAACTGACGGGAATCGTAATAGAGAAATGCCTTTTCCCTGACCGCATCGCCACTGTCTGAGACTTGTCGACCACAACTGCTGCCAAATTTTGGTAAAGCTAAGCGGAGTTATCCTGTTTTATTTATTTTAATGAAATACAGACATTGCAACTACTACATCACACTTTAATACTAGACAGATGCATTTTATTTCAAAGGCTTATCGAGTATTTGTGATTATAGAGATGTATTTTAATTTACTGTTGAAAATTGGAATATTTTGTTGTCAAGTGTATTGGAGTATTGCGGAGTTACGAGGAGATCGAGCAATCATTTGTGGAGTCGCTTTTTTGGCTTAACCAAATACTTACTGAAATCGTGCAGAGTTTCTCTATCGTTAAATCAGCAACTGAGGAAGCCGAAAGGCCCAAGTTATGGTCCAATTGTGATCAGCGATGATGCTTTGTCGACGACAGGAAACTACCACTGTGGCATGAATTCGCCCTCGTTGTATTTTGGCCGCCACGAAAAACAGTTAGAAAATAAGACTTTTCCCGAATCTTGTGGATAACAAAGATAGAACCTCCTTTCCTTCCAGGCCATTGCATCGCGTTGCTCGAACTTTAATAGGGAGCGTAATAAGCACGCGCGTTTTTGAGACGCGGACGGCAACCAGAAGAGAAAATTTTGCGTGCCAGGGCAGTGGTGTCCCCCAGATTTCATTAAATGTGGTTGTGTGAAGACAAGTTAAAAAAGAAAACAGTTCACTTCCGGTTGCCGTCCGCGTCTCAAAAACGTGCGTGCTTAAGCTCCCTAATTATGTAAAGTTACGGTAAAATTGCAACAGTCTACGATTTTCTCAAAGTCAACGCATTTCCGACCACCTTATCTCTCGAAGCGAAGTGCCTTTCTTGTTATCGGAGCTTGTCTATGGTGGCGTCACCAAAGAATTTAATTTCAGCCATTTTGCGTCCAACATTTGGACGCGACATTCTAAAGGGAAGGTCCTGATTCTACATATTTAAAGCAAGAGCCGATACAACGTAGATTTGATTTTAGTGATGTACTATATTTCGGCTGGCCAAACCAGCCTTCTTCAGGTACAATGAGAGTTTACATTGAATTGCTTCTATGTACATATATATATATATATATATATATATATATATATATATATATATATATATATATATATATATATATATATATATATATATATATATATATATATATATATATATATATTCCAGTATTACGTCAACATCCATTTACTATATATATATATATATATATATATATATATATATATATATATATATATATATATATATATATATATATATATATAACTAACTGCAGACAGTACTGTTTCGGCCTTCTGGGCCTCATCAGTGCAGTGCTGATGTCTAGGATGGAGGTTAAGCTATAAAGCCACCCCAGATGTCCAACGCATGTGGTACATCCAAGTCATGCCAGAGTGCTCAAACTAGCGAGCTAGTTTGAGCACATATGTACATAGAAGCAATTCAATGTACATCTATATGTACATAGAAGCAATTCAATGTAAACTCTCATTGTACCTGAAGAAGGCTGGTTTGGCCAGCCGAAATATAGTACATCACTAAAATCAAATCTACGTTGTATCGGCTCTTGCTTAAAATATTTAGTTTCTCAACTTGAAATAACGCCGAAAATTGTCCTCGGTTGCTTGCTTCAAAACCGTGATTCTACCCCCAACCCCAGTCCCTCGGTTGGTCTGCACCGTCTCCTCCCAAATTTTAGTTCCACTCTCCACTCCGTCTAACCGGTATAACTTCGTTTACGTGCAGTGTCTGAAGATGCACACAAGAATTACAAAATTTTCTATCTTTCCTTCATAAGGCAATGTCAACTGGAACTCGTAGAGCAAGTTTTTCCCGCTATCCAAGCGTTAGGTTGGAAAAGCAATCCAGTGTAATCTCTCATAATTCAGATGCTGTGTTCGATGAGCACGACGAAACTTCCACCGCTAGTTTGAATAGAACAAGTGATGGAGAGCAAGTTGGAATATGGAACACAACAAGGAGAAAACTTACTCTCATCTCGCTCTGTCTAGTGTATTTTGCAGCTACGGCTTCGTTCGCCATTCTTTCCCCCTTCTTTCCAGGCGAGGTGAGCTTCAATATTACGATCAGTTTGGAAATGCCGGCTAAGTTGGCCTTTCCGAGCAAAATTAAATTCTTGCAAAGCAAATTGCTTTAAAGATGAACCCATAACTCGGAATCAAGAGAGTTTTTGCCGAAACTTTGTTGAGAAACACTATGTTTAATACAAATATATACGAATTGTTCGGATTTATTTTGGGCAGTACCATTTTTTTTAGCCAAACCCTCGGCCCCCCTTGAGGATGACGAGTTTTTTGCGTCCAGTGGTTTAGGACTTTTTTGTCTTCTTAAAAGAAGCAGAGAAAATTTCAACTTTTTTTTTTCAAAGGTGCGCAAAAGATCAATCCTTTGGATTTTATTTTTTAAATGGTGTAGACAAACTGGAGGTTTGGATTCCGCCATACTTAGGGGGCAGGGGTGTGGATAAAAACTGGAAGGACCACCTGTTATTCGCTATTGTTCCATCCTTTGTTGGATTAACAGACTTTTCTGTTTTCCCTATGAACCGTAGGCAGGCAACCTCACATGTCTTATTGTTGAAACTGCAGAACTTTAAATGGACCCATTCACATGCACTTTTTGCAAAGAGTAGGTCTCTGTCTTCCCGGTGTTTGGATTCATTTCTGCCAGCATGTGATTTTCCAGCCCAGGCTGGATTAGCTGGAAAGACTTCTGAGCAAGAGAGACCACAAAAACAAATGCAGCCATATGGCAGATAGTAAAGATTCTAGAACTCTCTCAAGACATAGACAGGCAGACTTTTTCCAGTTGCTAGTGTTTTGAAGGCAAAGTTTTAAGTTCACATAGAGTATTGCTGACTATAACACCAATATTTTCTTTTTCTTGTGGGACTGCCTCTGACTGCCAAATCAACAGTTGTTACTGATGGCATTCCCCATTCATTATGAGATTTGGACAAACTTAAACTGCCAGCCATTAACTTTCTTCGGTTGTGTGCATTGACTTTTAAAAGAATATTAATATAATATTAAGTATCTCAGACCAACTGAAGGAGATGACAGAGTTATTGTTCAAATTATTTGACAGCCCAAATTATTATTGGTGTTAGGATCCCTGGGGGTCAGTGAACCAACAGATGGAGGAAGGAGAAGTTACCATTAATAGTAAAAAAGGGATCACTTATCAATATTTATTTCCCTATATTTCCATTCTGGGTGTACAAACCTAATTGCCAGAACAATCCGCCATGATAACAGTTTAATAAATATATGTTTTTCACTGGCCGGGAGGTCCATATTGGGAAAAACTGTGCCGGAGGTCTCGAGTACGGCTTAAGTTTACAGGCAGAGGGCAGTACTTGAGACTGAGGGCACAGTTTTTGCCTATATGGACCAACCAAGGCGGGGGAATAACCTGTTTATTTTTTTTCCTAAAAAGATGTGCTGGTTGGGAACCGTTGCTTTAAAGGCTGGGCCTGCGATGCTTATTATCAAAACAAAAATATATCAGGCAATACCGGCCGCAATAATTGATTGATTCTGCTCACAATATTCTTTAATTATTAAAGCAACACTGTTTACTTTTAAAAATATTTAAAAGGCTTCAAAAAATCTATTTTTCGTCCTGATCCCACACAAGCTTGCGAGACCAGGGCTAGGATTCTGTCTGGGTTGGCGGGCAAGGTAGAAAAATTCTGCCCGCTCCCAGAGCCAATCAGATTGCAGGACGTGCAGAATTCCACCCACTTGTGCATTGAGAAAAAAAATAATTCTTATTATTAAACACTTTTTTTCTTATTGCAGGCCAAAGTTATGGGTGCATCTGGTAGCATGATTGGCTTGATCTTTGGGATTTATCCATTGGTTGTTTTTCTGGTAGCACCAGTGATTGGAGTTTTGGTGAGTTATATTATAAATGTTCAATAATCATGTCAATGCCTCTCTTAGTTTTCAAATAGTTCAATATTGGATGCACTGTTGGTCATTAAACCTTCCACCTGCTAATAGCTGAGATTGGCTTATAGGTGATCAAATAATAATATTGGTAACTACTATAATTAATTAATTAATTAATTAATTAATTAATTAAAGAAGTTTAATTAATGTGGCTTACTTTTATGCCTGCAGACTTTTCAATGAAAGCTGAGTTTTACGTAAAATTTCGTATCTGTCTCTTGTTTTCAGCTTCCACAAGTTGGTCCAAGATTCACTCTAACAGCTGGGTTGTTCCTTTGTTCAGGATCCCAAATATTGTTTGGGTAAATTCTTTGATTGATGTTCTTGCACCCTCTCACAAAAATGAGGACTCTGCAGTTCAACTTGGACACACTTACTTTAAATTGGTTAATTGTTGTTGCCTGTGATGCCAAGAAAAGGGATCAAAATCTGCCGATTCAAAGTGCTGGATGCGATCCTTTGCCCAGCATTGAACACCGCAGTGAATTTGTCACAGCAGAAAAAAAATGAGATGGTAGATTGAAATTTTGACTGTACAGTCAGTTTTCTGTAAAATTGTTATGAAAGGTGCAATAAAATGAATGTATTGAGTTCTTTGACTAATAGCCTTAAGGGGGTTAGGATAAAATAAAACTTTGGACAGGAGTTTTTGTTCTCAGTGTTGGAGAGTATGGGGGACATTAAGCTACTTAATTGTTAGAACTGTAATTACTGAAACTTTTTTTCCACAGCCTATTACCTCATTAAAGTTGGCTGTTTTGAATGTTATTATAAGAATTTTTAATGAGGTAACTTTAAGTTAGATTTAGATACACTAAAAGCAAGCTAATCCTGGCCCTCACAAAATTTCTTTTTTTAAACATCAGACAGTGTAAAAGACGGCTTTTCTAAGTGAACCAGTAAAACTACGTGTTGCCGACGTGGAAGTCTGGGCACGAGACTGCAGTTGAGACCGCCATTTTAAATGTTTTGAATCCGTCCCAAATGAAAGACACATTGTTCTTAGCTTCGGGAGATTGTAGCGCTAGCTAACTCAAAGAAAAACAGAAACATTGAAGCTAATAGTATTAACTTTATCTCAAAACTGACTTTTGTTTCAAAACGTCGTCTGATAGTGTGTTTTGTGCTTCAGATCGATCGTATGTTGCTTTCAATGTTTTGTATGTGGTTCGTGACCCTTTGGAAAAGTAGTTTCCCACGAAACCCCCCTACCCCTTGGAAATTACTGCCCTTTAACCCCCCCTCTCCCTCGGAATTTCCAATTGTCTTCCGTGGTGGGGGTATGGATATTTTCTGGAACCACACAATGCTATTTCATACTGTCTTATTTGCATTTGAATGTCTGTTCACAGATTTGTCTCAATGCTGCCAAAAGGTGCAATCTTTGTACTCTTTTGTTTTCTTCTTCGTATTGTCATGGCTTTTGGTGGAGCTGCTGCAGACACAGCGTCATTTGCAATCGTAGCTGGAGAATTTGGAACTAACATTGGTGTAGTGACGGTAATCAATTGTGGATCTCAAAATGCATCATTGTGATTAGAGTATTATTGGATGTAAAAGTAATTCCCTTGTTTCCAGAAGCCTGAATAATGAAATATAGAGCCCGCAGTCATCACAGTAATTTCTTTGCAGAAACACCTTCCTAGAACACAGCATTAAGGGTGGTAATTAAGTCAACAGCTCAGCCCCTTTTCAAATGATCAGACCTGACTTGTATTTTTTGTTTCCAGCTCTGCTTTTTGAAGTTTCCTTTACATGCAAAACTGTGACTTTTTCCTTTTACTTATTAACTAGTATTACCATCATTTTGTGATTTGATAACATTCATAATTACGTCCTACCAAGTTTGTGCTCTAGTTCTAATCTTAACTGTTTTTTCCTTTTCCTCCAGATATAAGCGTCTTTTTTTGTTTTTGATGGCCTGACCCTTTCAACAGTCTATGAAATCAGAACAGATAAAATTCTCCTAGTTGATGTTAAATCTATCTTTAAACAGTCCATTACAATTAGTTCCAAAATGTCCCCATTTTGTTCATTCACTGATAACTTTTCAATTTATCTTCCATTTACAGGGAGCCATGGAAACTTTCACTGGCCTTGGCTTTATGTTAGGACCTCCATTAGGAGGAGTGCTGTATTCAGTGAGTCCAGCTGTTTTTTGTTGTTGTTGTTGTTTATTTTATTATTAGGAGGAGGTATTAGGAGGCCTCAAGATCCAGGGATCCCAGGGTCAAGACCGGTTCTGGCTACTGGTAGAATTTGTGCCTGGTAGTTCCTGGTTCAACTTCTTAGCTGCACTTGTAAATAGCCAACCAGCTTGCCTCCAGCCAGTTGCGATTCTTAACAGTTGTTGTTGAATGTCACTGTTCCGTCGTTATTGCATTCATTGCCCTAAAAAGCCCCTATGAGGAGTGGTCAATTAAGTACGTTTTTTTTTTGTGAATCTTGGCAACGTGGCTGATTAATCATGTTTTTTTTACTGTCTCCTTTCTCAACCTGCAGTCTCTACTTTCAAGCAGTATTATTACTTTTACTCCAAGTAATGAGTAATTTTTATTTAGAAGTTTCAACCACTCCTCTCCCCTACTGAACAAATATTGTTTTTATTAAATAGATGTATTTACGTGTGTAATATGAAGATGTTACATTTTAAAAAATTAAAACTGTATTAATTCAGATTTTAATGAAGCATATTTATTTCAGGCTGGAGGATTTAAACTTCCCTTTATAGTGATGGGCGGTATTCTATTATCCATTGTTCCAGTTGTTATGATCATTTTACCTAGGGATGAAAGTAAGTCAGTTGATTGTTTCATCAAAACTGTCTATGATAATCAACTAATGGTACTTGAAGGAGGTACATCACGGTCTTGGATTTTGAAAAGGTTAGCCTCAAGTTATCAAAAAGATCGTTTGTAATCTTCTGCATCCTTCACCATCCTGGTCATGCTTGCATTTATTCTTGTCTCTTTGGTTCTTATCTTCCCTTTAACAAATTGTTATTTCACTATTTCCCCATAACTTAAATATAATTTTTTTGTTTCTTTTTGAACCCAAAATACACGACCAAGCACCTTTAACGGTAGTGAATTTTTATATATAGTCAATCCTGTATATAACGACTTGTTGGAACTGGCCAAATACTTACTGGGCGTGGTCAGAAGCACATGATCTTGAAACGTGTAACTTGCAACTCTTTTCCTTGGAACAAAGCTGGGAATTTTAGGGCACCAATTTTTTTTATTCCCAAATATGGACAAAAATAAGATCAAAGCTGCACGCGCGGGAAAATACACGAGCTACGTTACATGTACATTCAAATAAGGAGATTTTAAAACTCAAAGAAACCCAAACTCTGAAGCAGAGTCAAGCACTTCAAGGTCAAGAGCTTGTGGCGTAATCTAATGTCAATTGTAATGGCGTATCATACAAAAACACTTCATGCAAGGAAACAGTAGGACAATCAACACTCTTTCAAGCGATCAATACTTTAAACAAACTTGCCAACTTGTAACTTAACGGTATAATATACGTAACATTGTGTAAAAGTACTGCGCAAAAATTTTCCTCTACTCTTCTTCGGTATACAGTCAGACCTCTCAGACCAAAAACCTCGAGGTCAAGGTAGAAAAAAACGTGAGATTTGGGAAAAAACCCGGAGATTGATCGACGGCGTCTAAAAGAACTAAAACCAGTTCATCAAAATAAAATTTTACTTTCTGTTTATCAATGTAAACTATTATGTAACCCTAGCAACAGAGAAGTTTAATAACGTTATTGAAAGCCCGGAGGGAGGGGGTTACTTGGGTCGCTTTTCGCTGGGTATGTGCCGCTGGCCTCTCAGGACCCCAAGCCCTCTATAGTCTATTCATAGTTAATAGATGTAGGCTGGTTATGAAACTCGACAAGTTTCTTTGTTTCATGTTTTTGTTCGCTATTTTGGCCTTGACCCTGCACAAAACCCGACAAAAACACGCTTTTTTCGGCAGGATAACCAATCAAAAGCTTCGACTAATTTATTCGAAATTAACTTGCGAACCAAAAACAAAAGATTGTGCAGGGTCACGGTCGGTTCAACATCTAATTGCGACTGTATTGTTCCTGCTTTTGAAATTCCCAGGGTTTCATAACCAGTCCCTAGATTAACTATGGTCTATTTTATGGCCAATTGTAGACCCCATCTTAGTCACTTTTGGGTCAATGTACTTTTAGCGACCCCAATTTCACTTTCAAATTATTCATTACTAGTCACTTTCTGATTATTCATTAACCTTACATAAAGCTTTTTAATTGTATTTTGAAAACGAAATGTAATACCACTAGTAAATATTAAATCAACAGCCTACAGGGCTATGGTTCTATCTGTAATAACTTTTTTTCACGGCGAATCTAGCCAAGATTTTCTTACCCCAAAAATCCCGACAATTTGCGACCCCATTCTAGTAACTATGTGGGAACTCTGCCGCTTAATACAGGGCCGTTATATACAGGTTCGACTGTACTACACATATTACATAAAGTGTCTTTTTCGACGACGTCAGTCTGTAAAGACGCCTGTGGCAGCTGCTTTCAGTCCATAGTTGATCTCACCCACGCAACCCAAGCGTGCATGTGAAAGGAGGACAGACTTCAACACAGTGTGTCTCTTTAATGTTTCATTTCTAGATGAACTTACAAAGGCAATGATCTCCCTCATTCAACTGAACATGATGCTCGACCAACTGAGCCACAAGTTTCTAAGATTTTTAGTGGCGAGCTTCCCATTGGGTGAGGTGTCTATCTAGGGGCATGTTTCCCAAGAGTTCCCCTTCTTATCTCTTATAATTTAAGCCTTTTCAACAGAGGGTAACTGATATCAATACAATGGTGAAAACTGGCCTGAATCTGTATACTAGTCTTAGAATTTGAAAACCAGGGATTTTGAACTTGCAATTATTAAAACATTCTCTAGTGTTTTCCAGTTGCTTTAATTTTCAAGTGCTACTTAAGCAAACTTCAATTGCAGTATATGACGTTAAAGAATATGCTTTTTCAGATGTGACTAGAGAGAAGAAAGGCTCATTGCTCCAAATGGGGAAGATTCCAGGAATCGCTGTCATCGGTACTTACATGTTACATAAGTTCCATTTTGCGGACTGTAAATAACATAGATGCTCTCATATTTTGAGGTGGGGGATGCAGAGTTGGTGCAGCGAGAAGACTTTAAAGGCAATTGCATTTTTCACCATCACCAAGACCCAGTATTTAATTAAATTTAATTTAATCAAGAGCATTTCTGATACATGAGGGCGATATGAGCTTGAGACTAAAAACAAAGTGATTATTATTAGAGCTAGCCACGACAACGAGGAAAAAATAAATAGGAGCGTATCATTAGTTACAATCAAAGGAGAATAAGGAAGGAACGATTCTGCAGCTTAAAACTAAATTGAAAAGCTAAACCATACGCAACTGCTGCCGGGTTTACACTTGCCAGTTCTTAATTTTTATGTATGACGCTCTTGTGGCTTTATACGTGTCACTGCCAAGAATTTCTTTAATACGAGGAATATCATTTATTTGTCCTTCGTTTTCTTCTTCAGGATTTAGTGTTCTTGTATCGGGAATTGTGCTCGGGTTCCTGGATCCAACATTTGCACCTTACATGAAGAAAGTAAGAAATTTCGTCGCCCACCTTCCCCCCCCCCCCCCCCCCCCTCCCTCAGTACTGCGAACCGGGAATAAAATGACGTGTTCCCGGTCTCACAAGTTTCATTCCTCCATCGATTTTATGCAGCCCATTTTCAATTTGCGCATTAAGCTTTTAAAGATACTTTGCCCTTCCACAGAGTGTGTGACTTTGTTCCCATGGAAAAGAGGGCTGCAACTTCAAAAGCTACCAATCAAACTATGTAAAGCTGCCATTAACGGGAGCAGAGCTCTCTATGTAATTTTGGGTGTGTGACTGACCCTGATCCCCAGTCCTCTTGAAAGAAAAATCGTAGTGTTCCATTCAGCTTAAGATTCTCAGCAGGTTTCTCAACAAATGGCAGTTTAATGAAGTTGTCTAAAAACTTGTCGACAGAGTACTGCGACCTCTTTAGAAATTTCCTCCAGATTTGTGAAAGCCACATAGGATAAACCACAAAATTCTGCTATCAATTGAAAATAGTTTTGTTTGAAAACTACATATATTGAAGTTGTTTTTTTCTTGATGTTTGTTCGTTTTTATTTATTTTTTATTTTTTTAATGTTACAGTTTGGCGTGGGTCCCAGCAAAGTCGGCTTAATATTCCTTCTCTGTGCCTTCTGTTATGCAATTTCTGCTCCAGCGGTTGGGTGGATATGCGATAAGACGGTAAGTGATGGATACTTCCGTACATTTCAGTCGTTTTTCTACAAGCTTTTGTGAACAAGTCACTACTCGGTAAGCCAAAATGACGAGTGTATGTAACTGGAACTATCCATATCTGGGAATTTTAAACTACAACATTTGTTTGGAAGTTTGATCAAAGTACGGATATCATAAAATACAGACTGCGGAATAAAAACACGAAATCCTTTACTAACTTTACTTTACTAACCGTCGAAATCCTTAGGCCTAAACATCGTTTGAGGGCCTAACCGGGCCTGAAATTAGCCTGAAGGGGGTATTTTCTAAAGAAACTGTGGTGCTGCGTCGGTGGGGAAGTAGTATAAAAAAATTGGGTTTTATCAACGGAGTTGATAATGTAAATTGGCCACCGTACAGAGATTCTAAAAGCTGACGTTTCCAGCGTTGGCCCTTCGGATTCGCTCTAAAATTAGCCTTCCGAGGTTTGCAGCTTCACACTTAGTGTGCATTTTACCACCCTGCGAGCAGAGCCTCCTTTTGTCTTAATCTTTACTGAGGAGTAGAAAAGGAGGCTCTGCCGGAATCGCGTCAACTCTTTGAAGCCGCCGCAGCCCGAACTTCTGGACTAGTCCCTTGAGCCCGCTGCACTGTGAAAAACGAAGAAGGCGGCGAGAACTGGCGGATTAGTCTTGGGTTCGACTATCCTGGCAACATGCAGCGCATACTCAGTCAAGATCTTTCTCGATTCATGCAGAGTCTTTCTCTAGAACGCCAAAATCGAGCAAGCAAAAGAAAGGCTCTGCTAGCAGGGTTGCATTTTACCCCCCCCCCCCCCCCCCCCAGATGTGCCTTTTTTACATCGGCCAATTACAAGCGTTGTTTTCCTTTGCGGCGTCGGAAACTTAACACTACCATACGCTTCGAGAGAGTACTAGTTTAAAAACGTTCATCAAAGAGCTTTCCCAACTCCCTGGTTTATTTTAATCCCGGTTTAAGACTATGTGATTTACTAGAATGATCCATCCTTTCCAAAAAACATCATGCATTTAACTTTACAAGTAAGGGCCAAGCGTCTAATTAACGAGTTGCGAAAATTAGCATTTGAATTTTCGTTTTAGTGGTACAAGGGAATTTTGAGTTCTGGTACTCACGGCGTGCAGTCATGTGTCCGCATTTGAACGCCTCATTGAATTAACTAGATAGGTTTTTTTTATATAGTGGTTCCGAAATGGCTTATCGATAAAGTCGCACAAACATTTTAAAACTTAAAGTTGATTTCCTCGTATTTCAGGGTAAAACTCGGCTGGTTATGTTGTTTGGTGCATTTTGTGTTCTTGTTGGCATTCTTATTCTTGCTCCGGCACCATTTCTTACATTTCTTCCACAAAGGTTAGTGTTTATTTCGTTTTACTCCCAGCACGATCTTTGTGTACATAAAACACTCAGGGGCAAGTATGCGTGACGCAAATACCGGTATAAATGGATTTTCACTGGTTCATTATTTGAATTTTTGTCAATTGTCTTATGAAAATAACCGGACCCAGAATTGAGCCCTGAGGAACGCCAAATTCCACTGTTGCCATATCTGACTTCCTGTCATCAATTTGCACGAGCTGTTGGTTAGATAGTTAATTATTCACAGTAAAAAGCGGCGGGTCTAATCTGCAGGTCGCGGGTTGCAGGTCATTGTTTCACCAATACATAAAGTATCCTAAACATTCATAAAAGCTAACCTTAGGCCTAAGGTTAGCTTTTGTGTTTTCTTTTAAGAAAGGCCTCCTTCCTGATACATTCAGTGATATGTTTTTGCTGACTAATCAAATTCATCATTATAATACTACAAACTCCAACTCCTTTTATTTATTTTCTTGTAGAACAAATATCCCACAGTTTGCAATACGCTTCCAAGGACCTAAATTGTTTAACTCTTTCAATACAGAAATTCAGAATGCTGACAGATTTTCTCAATTCAAGTCTAAATTAAAAACTTTCCTCCTGAATTGACTTCCCCTTATTTTGCTTGTTTGTCTGTGTTCTTGCTTTTTAACCTAAATGAGTTTACAAATTGAATAAGACATGCCTAAAATTATCATTATACATTTGTATTTTTCTTTAGGTGCCTATAGCCCGAATAAGCCCTAATGGTTTCTATATGAGCATCCTCGCCTTATGCTTTTCTTTTATTGATTATTTAATATCGTACTGTAATATATATTTATTTTGTAATTTAACATGACAAAAGTGGCAAAAATAAACTAAACTGGACTAACTGAACTTCAAGAATGTTTAGGATGCTTTCTGTATTGGTGAAACAATGACCTGCAACCTGCGACCTGCAAATTAGACCCGCCGAGTAAAAAGTACTTTGAGAACCCGAGGCTGTGCATCTTAGAGACCACCGACCTAAATTGGACGGTATCAAAAGCCTTGCTATAATCTGCGCAGACCATCAGTGTTACCTCTCCTCTGCTTGATGCCCAGTAAGACAGAAGTTGTTGAATGACCATTCCGGAATCCTGATACTGTAGGACCGAGTAACGCTTCCTCATTGATGTAAACAATGAGCTGGTTGAGCACCAAGCGCTCGAGAACTTTAGAAAGTCATAGCAGAGGAAACTCCAAATAACTATTTTGTAGAGCGCGACTGCGACAAGAATTTCTGACAATAACGTGTGCAGAGTGGTGAAAGTATTCGACTAACAGAGTTCACGAGCGACGACGATTAAAAATTGGACTCATCGTCGAAGGTGTTATAATAAATGTCAATTGAAATGAAATAGAGGTACATGCCAATGAAAATAGACAAAGTTTCTTTAGCAGACTTTATCGAAACTTGACACATATGACATTAAACTCTAAGCATAGCATATACATGAAATCGAAGTAAAAATCTCTTTTTGACAATCGTGTGGAAAGCCGGAAAGGCCATAAAATGCATCGGTTACTAAACCAACTCAACGCTGAAACAAAACGTGCCGTGGTTAATAACTTCGTTAACACCCAGTTAATGATAATATGGCCGAGCATCCCTCGTAAGGAAAGCAGGAAAGATAACGAGATGCGACATTCCCATTTGAAAGCAAAACTAACTGAAAGCTAACATTAGTTGGAAAGCTACACCTTTGTACTGTTTCACTTTGGTAAGTGCACACGTACTTGCTATGCCACTCCGCCTAAAACCTGATGTAGGTGAGAACTGAGTAAAGATGGAAAATGTGGTCCTTGTGCCGCGTGGAGTAGTTGACTCTGTAAGGCAACACTAAAACTGAACTTAATGGGCTATTGAGACGTAGTGATTATCACTAAGAAAATGCGATGCAATTAGCCTAGGAATTCTCTGACGTCATTTCTCATCAGTTATCTTGGGTATGGACATTACAACAAAGGACGATAAAGAGCTGCAAAACCGCAGTTGGCGTAGCATACTAATGAATTGAATCAACGCATTCCGACAATAACTAGGAATGCAGTCAGAAATTTACGTTAGCACTGCACAATAGACTTGAATTAAAGTATATTGCAGTTGATGAGAAACCTTTTCGTTTACTTCAACTCGTTATTCGCAATCAAGTTTCCATGTGAATTGGCCCGATAAAGCGTATCAAGGAAACCACATCTTAGCTAGTTTGATTAGTTTAACGGGTAGAGCGGTTTTCAATTGAGAGTCGAAAGTAATTAGTGAATTACTTTGGTTTTGCATTTCTTCACTCAGTGATTGGTTCAAAGTTCTCGCGCCACTTTTTCAGCCAATCAGAAGTGAAACCAAAACCAATTGTGGCTCGCGCGTGCACATTTTCCCGCGCTTTGTGTCGGCTAATTGTAATTACTTCGAGTTTTGATTTGTTTACTGGATTGTCTCCGTCTTTTTTGATTGGCCAAAGTAATTACTTTGGTTTTGGTTTTACGACACTCGTTTGAAAACCGCTCTATGCAACCAATCTCATTGGAATGACACTGCATAATACTTCCGCATTGTTCGCTCTACCAGTAAAATCCGTTTCGTACATAAACGAGTTTATCTTCTACACACGTAGTGTAGGTTTTGGGTTTGCGATCTATCAAAATCGCACATTGATTAGGTCAGTTATATAAAACGATTTTTAGCTCAGCTCAGTTAAGTTTTTCAGTCATTCCCGATACTAGTCTTGCCGGGTCAGGTAATAGTACCTGTGGTTTGAAGCAACTGAAAGGGCTCGAGTGCTTTCCTTCAGTTGACGGATCGTCATTGATGCGGTGAGCTTTGTAATTTGTCCAGTGCCTTTCCCTGGCACCGTAATAAGTGATTTTACCGAGATTTCTAGGGGGCGCGGAGTTTTCAAAATAATCTCGAAAACCACAGCAAGGAATTTTCACCATTACGGTAGGTTACATTGCATTACCAGTGTGTCTATTATTTGTTTCGATCGTTTAAATGCACCAACCTTGAGTACGCTCCTTGGAAAAGGACATTGAGAAAGCAGTCCAATTGCAACCTGAGCGCTTCTTACAGACCGCTTACTTAATAATGGTTTATAGTTTGTAGCTGTCTTATTTATTAGGGACTAAGGCACTGATTGTTGTTGTTTAATCGTAGCTTTCGGTTGCAGGAAGGTATGGCTTGTGTGTCTATCCATGGGGTTATTAGGTGCTGCTGTCAGTGCTTATCAAGTTCCTTGTATGCCAGATATGTTAGAGACAGCAAGGTAGTATAACAGCTCTAATTCTCAGACTCAATCGAATACAGAAAATGTGGCTTTAATTTATCAAACGACTTGATAGTGCATGGTGAGCTCACAGTGACGTTTCGAGCCTTAGCCCTTCGTCAACGCAGTTCCCTCTGACAGCGCTAGCGCCCGAAAAGTCAGCTCACAGATCGTTTTTACGGTGGTTTATTAACAAATATCTACAACGATATTCGTCATCGCAGTGGTCAAAATGTTGTGAACTCACGATGCGCAGCCACATATTCAACGTGAAAAAATTTTTTTTACCACAATTGATGGTAATCTCGCAATCTGATTGGCCAATTTGCCGTTGTCGATTAGAGCCCAGAAAACGCTGCTCCGCATCATGCTCGCGACAGTGTGTCACGCAATTGTAATAAATTAACGAAATGATATATGAACTGAATCATATATTGAACTGCGGATATGAAATCAAGTGAAGCTATATATGGTCCTTGAGTTTGAACGCAATTTTAGCAATTGCGTAGAGAAACCTGAAAAATTCAGGACTTCAACGGGGTTTGAATCCCTGACCTTGCGATGCGGGTTCGGCACTCTAACCAACATCAGTGGCTTCATAGCTTAGTTGGTTAGAGCGTCGCACCCGCATCTCGAGGTCACGGGTTCAAACCCCGTTGAAGTCCTGAATTTTTCAGGCTTCTCTACGTAATTGCTAAATTGCGTTCATAACTGCGAGGATCACAGCTTCACTTGCAATTGTAATAGCCAATCAGGAACGCTCATTTCGAGAAATAAACCAATCAGATTGCGAAAAAGTTATAGACAACTCTTGCTCTTTCTTTGTGTCACACGCTCTGAAATAAACATTTTCTTTGGCATTGAATATTGTGGTGAAAAAACAAATCGAGTGTGGTTCAGCGTTGTCTGGACTCACGCGGCTACGCCTCTTGGCTCCACAACATGTGAACTAGTTTTCTAATTCAATATGGCTGACCATATGACGCTCTCTCATTGGTTCATTTATATTTTGTCGCAGCGACTTGTTGCCGGAAGTGTACACACCATGCGACAACTCTGCTTTCGCTAATTTTGTCGCTGCGATAAGACGCACGAATTCAAACTGGTTTGAATTCGTGCGACTGATCGCGGCGACAAAATTCTGCCGCAGCGACAATGATTTTCATGAAATTAACCGTGTCACACAAGGTGAATTGTTGCGGCGACTTGTCCCCGCGACGTGTCGCAGCGACTTATCGCCTAGTGTGTCCCGGCCTTTATCTTTATCAACTCGTTTGATAAACCAAAATTTCCTCATCGCGCAGAATGCCTATTGTTCTCCGGACAATTACTTACAGTTGCAAAAAAGTGACAAATCTGTAGTAATAAGAAGGAAGCGTAGTCACGGCACTTTTTTCGGTTGACATTTACGCGTGCTGTTTCCATAGGGAATATAGCTTTGATCATTAACTTGAAGGGGCTTAGAGCAAAAACAAAACTTGATCATGTTCGGCCATTCTGCGCGATGTGTTTCACTCCCCACCGATGAAGCACAACATTTTTTTTTTGTGGAAACTAACGTCTTTATTTAATCGAATACCGATCGGTATAGTTGATCAGTAGAGTATCGGATTTATCCCATCCGACAGTGAACCGAACTTAAACTTGAGTGCCCACTCCATCTCCATAAGTGCAATCTGAATATGCCATTTTCGAAATATCACTGAAATATTCAGCTTGATAGTGAGGCAGTGAGGACAAAAACAATAGAAACACGTTGGAATGAATGTGAAAAATATTTGCATATCATCCACTTTCCTTTGTGTTTTTCCTCTAAACCTCTCTTTCAAGCTGAATATTAATATATCGAAAAAGGCCTACTATCGAGAAATTTGTTGTGCCCAATAAAACAGTGCTTTCCATTCGCCCAAACCAACCCCAAGACACCGCGCGCTCCCATAGTTTTAGCGCCAAATAGAATCGTGTGAGCTTGGTGCGAGCGTGAGACTGGTCTGATAGTTTAAAGTGGACTACCGTTATTGGTGGACCGCACCAAGATGGTCATTTCGTTTAGTTTGCTACGGAAACGTTAACCCCTAGAACTTTGGCTGATGGGAAAGTAAATTAACTGAACGCCGTTTTAGTCAATGTTTTGTTTAACATCTGCTCAGCAAAGGTGATCGATTCTTTACGTTGAGACCATACTGGTCTGGGCGAGTAGATGCACTAGGAACGAAAAGCCACGATTGTAGTCTTCTATCCAGGGTACATCCATCACAGACGTATGTTATATATCGATGTTAAATGAGTCAAGTCACTGATAAAGCTTGAGAAAGCTAATCAATTTTCTATGCGGAGAAAGTCAAAGGATTTGACTGTGAGTCAACGGATACTCCATGATATGGCCAACAAAGGAAGAAGTCGTTTTGTGTTTTGCTTGACAGTGAAAAAGTAGATCGAGGAAGAAAATGCATGCGTAAGGAATTTTTCGGACGTCTTTGTAAAAAAGTAGGGTTTTTTGTCTAAGTTACTCCCTGCTACCCCTCGGTACTTTGTAACTTTTTTATTATTATTGTTAGTTTGTCGAAACTCACGACAGGCTATGTTTTTTTAGCTTGTCTTTTGAAAATTGCCTTATGTATGCGTGTGTGTCTTTTTTCCTTACTTGCGCAGGGAAAATGGAATGCCTGAAGACATAACTACTCATGGAGTCCTTTCGGGAATTTTTAATGCCACTGCAAGTATGGGGTGAGGTGATATAGGAATATGGAATAAACCAAGAAAACGCTGACCAGAAATGAAGAAACATAATAGCAGTGAAAACAAATCAAATGGCCTAAAAGGAAAGGCAATGCAGCTGTCTGGCAATAAGCTAGTTACATACGAGTTACAGGCAGACGCATAACCGTGGACATTAGTTACACAACTTAGCTACGACGACTTAAAGAGCAACAACTGAAGCAGTCACAAAACAAAAGTCGTTTGAGGTTACTCCGGACACTCATGACCCTCTGCCCAATAGATATCTCCCTTGGGGAAGGGTTTCGGTTGGGTTTGCTGACTGGGTTTGGGGGTAAACATCAGTGTTTTAGCTCAGAATGGACGAAGGCAACTTATCAAAAGAAACACTCGTAGCAAGCCTTCCCGCGCGAAGGTTAATACCTCAAAGAGGGGTTTGCGCATTCTGGCCCCGCGAAAATTGGGGTGAGATGTTTCCTCGGCCTCCACCACCAATTTTCGCGCGACGAGATTGCGGAAGAATCCCTTCGAAGCTCTTCGTTCGAACGAGAATGCTTGTTACGCATCAGGGCTCTGTGACAAGTCGTTTTGGTCATAACTGCAACTACGTGGTTTGTTTGGCCACTTTGGGGACTAAACAAACCTGCATCTTCCACAAGCAATCGGATATACTCGGAAAATATCCTGGTGCTCCTTTGCAGGAGTCGAAGCTACGACCTTACGATTACTATAGTTCGGATGCTCTACAACTGAACTAAAGGAGACTCGTGAAAGCTATGCTATTAAACCAGGTTCTTCTC
>OX421448.1:16603300-16605800 GCA_949126865.1 Montipora capitata | reverse complement strand
AGTAATTTCTAGTTTACCTCACATCTCGCCGATAAAATCACACTTCTCCGGCATCAGTCACACTCCAACTTCCGGCGATGGCCACACAGATAAATTTACTTCCGGCCAACCGTTCTCTTGAGCCTCGATACGGTGAGAGCAAGTAAGTGAACGGTTGACCAGCCGTGTCAAAATTCGTTGTAAGCGAGCCTTGAAGGATTTTAAAAATTTGAATATTATTCGCTGTTTCTCAGCAATGGATACTCGCTGGACCTTGAAACTTGGTCAAGGAGAAGTAAATTTATCCGTGTGGCCATCGCCGGAGTTTGAGCGTGACTGATGCCGGAGAAGTGTGATTTTATCGGCGAGATGTGAGGTAAGCTAGAAATTACTTTCCAGCCTTTCCTTTATTTAGGTACGAGTGACAACCCGGGAATTTGAGAAGTCGCTTAAATCGCATTCAATCAGGCAAATAACCACACAAAAAGCGAGAAAATCACCACGACAAGAAAGTACGGCTTTTTTATTGAGGACTTTTGCGGGTAAATATCTTTTTCAGTTTGTTGTCGAGATTCCCATACAAATCCTTCTAATTGTTTACCTTCCGACTCTGGGACGCCTGTGATAAGCCATGCTTAGAAAACAAATTCTAACAAAAAAAAATCTGAACATTTGTAGAGTATTTGTATGGTGCGTGGAAGCGAGAATCTCATGGTGACGTAATTGGGAAGTTAAGTGAAAATTTGTTTTTACCCACTTTTGTCCCTGCTTGGGGCGGGGGGGGGGGTATTTTTTAGTTGGATAAGTGACTATTACAATTTTTGAAAGGATGACCCTCCTGAATGCTACCGCCGTTGGATGGATCAACTACCTCTGAAATGACTATTATCGACAATTCCTAAGTTTCTCTAAATAGCCCATTTCCGAGTTGCTGCATGCCTCAGTTTCAAAGCGAGTCCTGGTGCACAACCATTCAAATGGAAAGGAGTTGCGTATTCTTATGCAAATCAAACTCAGTCCTTTGCAATAGTTGAGCATCAAGACTCACTTCGAAACCGAGACAAACAGCAACTCGGAATATGGCCCATTGACTATTATCATCAATTTAGGGACGCTTAGCGTTTGATAGGGATTATGGGAAATGAATATCTATTTTTAAAATCCGAACCCCAATGCCTGAACTCCCAGGACTCGAACCTGGGAATGTTCGATTAATAACAACAATAAAAGCAAAGTGACACACGCTAACACCAACCCGGTGTGGCCAGCACATCACGCATGCGCACAACCATTTCACCCGGTCAATTAGCAGCCACGGACAGGCCAGGCCAAGCAGCATAAGGCATTAGCAACCAAGGCCGAAACAGCTGTTCATGGCGGGTGAAGTGGTTGTGCGCATGCGTGATGTGTTGGCCACACCGGGTTCATGTTGGCGTGTGTCACTTTGCTTTTATTGTTGTTCGATTAAACTTAACCACTAGACCACCGCATCGCTAACTGGCAGATACATCATCAATATATTTTTTTCTTCCGGATGCCGCTGTAAACGTGTATTATCACCGGCTAAGAAGCAAGTTTAAAAAGGAGAAAATGTCGGTTGCCAAACCTCAAGAGAAAGCTAACCATTTTAAAAATCAAGTACTAGGCTTAGCCACGATTCAGCAATGATTTTATATATACTAATTACATTTGATAAATTATCGGTGCAATTATCAGCCAGTTGATCTTTAGTTTTAAGTGGATAAAAACAGTTCCTTCACATTGGGTGCTCCGGTTCAAATCTCGTCCAGGGATGCAACTTTTACCTTTTACTTTTCATCTGCTACCACAAGTCCTGGGACAGAGTAATCTAAATTGACGATAACAGTCAATCCAGGGAAAATTACGAATTGTCGATAATCGTCATTTCAGAGGTAGAGGATATCTTGAAATAATCATTGCTTCTCGCCTCATTTTGCGCGCCGTCAGAATTTGAAACGTCAAGTTGCTATCAAATCCCACGGGAACGGTTGTTTCAGGGTACATACTATAAAGACGCATAATTCTACAGGACGAGCTTGGGCAAACAGTTTTCTACGTCTGCATTATGCGTCTGGACGAACTATCCAATTTCGTGTGTCTTCGAAGACGTACTACAATAAAGTGGATAGTTTGTCTTATGCCCGTCGTTATGCTAAACGAATTTAACAGAGTTTATGATAAAAACTAACGATAAAAAGTTACGACGTTTCGACCTTTTGGAGGTCATTTTCAAGCGCGAGTTAAAATGTACAAGTAAATTAGCATAAATATGTTTGTCATAATTAAAAATAGTTTTAAAATACCATGATCACTAAAAAGGCAGTAAAGTATGTAACATAAGTGATAACATATTTTTAAAAAATGGGGGACATAAATTAATTAGAAGAATAAACAACAATAAGCTTTTATAACCTGATCTAAACAAATAATTTAGCTCGGATGGAATCAGATTGTTTGTTTAGCGTTGGTTTTAGGTCTTTGATAAAAAAACATTTCGAAA
>OX421448.1:16560800-16598300 GCA_949126865.1 Montipora capitata | reverse complement strand
TCAGTAAGTGTTTTCCGGCAGTAACTTTACTTTCTCGATTTCTCCAGACCGTTGGTAATTGATTCGTCCAGTCATTATGCCTGCTTTTTCGCAATTCAACGATGTGAAGACAATGACTGAGAAAAAGGAAGAGCGAAACAGCAAAAATGACAGTTTTCATGGCTAATTCCCAAGTCTCAGGTTCTCTTGTTTGTAAACGTACTGGTGTCTTCACGAAACTGAGATCCACAGTGTGTGGTGATCCTGTTACTTATAGTTGATCGGAAGTGAAGGCGACAGCAAATTAAAGTGATGAACGCGTCGGTTGCTTGCGGTTCAAATATTTGTTCAACCAACTAGAAAAACAACTTATGGAAAACAATGGGCATATCACAAACAACACTTAAGTGTCTCCTGGTGTCAAAGAAATTGATTAGAAAGTTGAAAGCTTAGCATACGGTAGCACGAAACAAACACGGCTCGGTCTGCTAAAGTTCATATAGCACGCTGAGTAATAATAACGAGAATAACAATAATTATAATGATAATAAGAACTTTATTAACGTGGCCAATGTACCTAGTTTACAACGGTAAACTAATTGGGGACGCCTAACTTTTTAGGATTTACATATAAAAGAAAAAAAGCTATTTAAGGTAACGATAACAGTCTCGTAAAATCCTACTAATCTTTACAATAATTAACAACCACTTCACCGAAGTGGAGGTGTCTATTGGTGTATATTTATCAAGCCGCGAAGTTAGTATGTACTAAAACAGTGAGATGATAAAGCAAAAAAGGATAAGTTTTAACTCATATATTCCTGCAATGATTATACAATATTATCGGGAGCAAATTCCGCGCGAGTTGCTCGGAGGTGAATAGCAAAGTGTATACGGAGTTTGAGTAACCAATCAGAGCGCGCCTCGTCGGAACGCTATCCACTGTCTTAGTATATACTAAAATCATTTAGCTATCAGCTGCGACATTAAAAAGGCATGACTCGCATTATTCAGATAAAAGGGATGACGTCATTGTTTACATTTGTTTCATTAACATACGAGTTCGCTCACAGAAGGCCTCGTGTTATTTACAAATTGATTTCAAAAGGTGACAGAACTTGTTAAACTTCAAGGTTCAATCTCCAATCTCCAGGTGCTAATTATCCCTACATTCTATGTAAAATTTCGAATTTTGAAAGCATTGTTGCTCGGGCGGTTATCTGGTATATTGGCGGTTCAAAGATAGTTCAGAGATAGCTCATTATGCAATGCCCTTTCAATATTCAGTACTTTATTCTGGGCTGACGGATTAGAAAACTATAGCCTTGGGCTGATAAGACCAAAATATGTAAACCGCGGGCAAATATTCCTTTTTCATACCAGATTTCTAACGCTCTAATGTTAGGGATACGTTACAAACTCCTAATTTCATTATTTTTAAAAGCCACATTAAGATTAAAAAACAAATTCAGGAATTGAAACATAGCTTTTACCTACCCCACGGCTGGTAGTTAGTCAAAAGTAAATGACTACTGCCCGGATTACGGTTACCCACAGGCAATCATTAGTCTTGTTAGAGAAGCCAAGCGAATCACAATCAATTACACTAAGCATTTCAATTCAAGTGATACTCCTTTTTTGAAATAATGGACAAATATTTGACCAACTTATGTTTTTCAAAACCGTTGATGCTTTAAAACCAACGACAATCGAGAGATGTCGCGAGCAATGTTGAAAATTATTTGACATACTGTCTTTCAATTCCGACAAATGCCGATGGCAAACTGCTGCCAAAAGGCAATGCTTCACTAGCAAAGCTTTTTAACAACTCTAAAACCTGAAAAATTTTATCCATTCTGTTTGAGAAGAGGAATGCACTTTTTACGTAACAATGTGATGGAGGGAGGTATATCAATTAATACAAAAAGATGTCACAAGCAAAGCACCCTGATTGGTCAATGATCCAATCGATTGCGAGCTCTCGATGGCATAAAATTTGGATACAAGCGCGTTATTTTTGCATGATTATGATAAGCTTAAGCTGTCACGAAATTTTTGTCATTTCATTATCTTATTGATAAGTAATCACATGATTTTTCTCGTGCAATGTGGTATAAGTAAGCAATCGTAATTTTTTTCAACGATTTCAATTTTGTTGATCTTTGAAAACATTTACTTATGTCATTTCTTCCAAATTGCACTCGAAATCATGTACAACGATATTTTAAAAATCCAGAGGGAGCAAAGAGCATTGGAAGAAAAACAAGCATTTAAGTGCCCTGGAAACGGACACAAGAAGGTCAATAGACAATCTACCGTATAGCGTCATTGAATTCAATCATAACCAACCAACCGCGAAATACTCCTCTAAGAAGACACACTTGAAGGTTCATATTGCAACCAGGTTGACCCTGCAATCAGATTTGATGCAATTTTCGTCCTGCTCTTGCACGATGTCTTTTCATCTGGTGTGATATAAGGCTCACGGTTTAAGTGTCCTCTTATATATTCTCCGATTAGTGTCCTTTTTTAGATTAGACGGGTCTTGAATCGCAACTTTGAAAACTGCATTCATTAATCTTTAAACAAATTGCATTACTGAACCATGTCTGATAAAATGGATTTTTTGTTTTTTTTTTTGTTTTTGTTTTGTTCAACCAAATAGAAAAACAACTTTTGGAAAACAATGGGCATATCACAAACAACACTTCAGTGTCTCCTGTTGTCAAAGAAATTGATTAGAAAGTTGAAAGCTTAGCATAAGGCAGCACGAAACAAACACGACTCGGTCTGCTAAAGTTCGTATAGCACACTGAGTAATAATAACGAGAATAACAATAATTATAATGATAATAAGAACTTTATTAACGTGGCCAATGTACCTAGTTTACAACGGTAAACTAATTGGGGACGCCTCACTTTTTAGGATTTACATATAAAAGAAAAAAAGCTATTTAAGGTAACTATAACAGTCTGATAAAATCCTACTAATCTTTACAATAATTAACAACCACTTCACCGAAGTGGAGATGTCTATTGGTGTATATTTATCGAGCCGCGAAGTTAGTATATACTAAAACAGTGAGATGATAAAGCAAAAAGGGATAAATTTTAACTCATTTATTCCTGCAATGATTATACAATATTATCGGGAGCAAATTCCGTGCGAGTTGCTCGGAGGTGAATAGCAAAGTGTATACGGAGTTTGAGTAGCCAATCAGAGCGCGCCTCGTCGGAACGCTATCCACTGTCTTGGTATATACTAAAATCGTTTAGCTATCAGCTGCGGCATAGAAAAGGCATGACTCGCATTATTCAGATAAAAGATCTCTTAAATTTAAGTTCCTTAAAAACGTTAATAAGGGATGACGTCATTGTTTACATTTGTTTCATTAACATACGAGTTCGCTCACAGAAAGCCTCGTGTTATTTACAAATTGATTTCAAAAGGTGACAGAACTTGGTAAACTTCAAGGTTCAATCTCCAATCTCCAGGTGCTAATTATCCCTACATTCTATGTAAAATTTCGAATTTTGAAAGCATTGTTGCTCGGACGGTTATCTGGTATATTGGCGGTTCAAAGATAGTTCAGAGATAGCTCATTATGCAATGCCCTTTTAATATTCAATACTTTATTCTGGGCTGACGGATTAGAAAACTATAGCCTTGGGCTGATAAGACCAAAATATGTAAACTTCGGGCAAATATTCCTTTTTCATACCGGATTTCTAACGCTCTAATGTTAGGGATACGTTACAAACTCCTAATTTTAATATTTTTAAAAGCCACATTAAGATTAAAAAACAAATTTAGGAATTGAAACATAGCTTTTACCTACCCCACGGCTGGTAGTTAGTCAAAAGTGAATGACTACTGCCCGGATTACGGTAACCCACAGGCAATCATTAGTCTTGTTAGAGAAGCCAAGCGAATCACAATCAATTACACTAAGCATTTCAATTCAAGTGATACTCCTTTTTTGAAATAACGGACAAATATTTGACCAACTTATGTTTTTCAAAACCGTTGATTCATTAAAACCAACGACAATCGAGAGATGTCGCGAGCAATGTTGAAAATTATTTGACAAATGCCGATGGCAAACTGCTGCCAAAAGGCAATGCTTCACTAGCAAAGCTTTTTAACAACTCTAAAACCTGAAAAATTTTATCCATTCTGTTTGAGAAGAGGAATGCACTTTTTACGTAACAATGTGATGGAGGGAGGTATATCAATTAATACAAAAAGATGTCACAAGCAAAGCACCCTGATTGGTCAATGATCCAATCGATTGCGAGCTCTCGATGGCATAAAATTTGGATACAAGCGCGTTATTTTTGCATGATTATGATAAGCTTAAGCTGTCACGAAATTTTTGTCATTTCATTATCTTATTGATAAGTAATCACATGATTTTTCTCGTGCAATGTGGTATAAGTAAGCAATCGTAATTTTTTTCAACGATTTCAATTTTGTTTATCTTTGAAAACATTTACTTATGTCATTTCTTCCAAATTGCACTCGAAATCATGTACAACGATATTTTAAAAATCCAGAGGGAGCAAAGAGCATTGGAAGAAAAACAAGCATTTAAGTGCCCTGGAAACGGACACAAGAAGGTCAATAGACAATCTACCGTATAGCGTCATTGAATTCAATCATAACCAACCAACCGCGAAATACTCCTCTAAGAAGACACACTTGAAGGTTCATATTGCAACCAGGTTGACCCTGCAATCAGATTTGATGCAATTTTCGTCCGGCTCTTGCACGATGTCTTTTCATCTGGTGTGATATAAGGCTCACGGTTTAAGTGTCCTCTTATATATTCTCCGATTAGTGTCCTTTTTTAGATTAGACGGGTCTTGAATCGCAACTTTGAAAACTGCATTCATTAATCTTTAAACAAATTGCATTACTGAACCATGTCTGATAAAATGGATTTTTTGTTGTTTTTTTTTTGTTTTTTTTCAAACTGTAGGCCCAAACGCTTTTTCGCTCGATGTGAAGGAATCCAGAATCCAGCAAATGCGAGGCTTTGGAATCCGGAGTCCAGAGCGTGGAATCAGGAATCCATTGTATGGAATCGAGAATGCACACATTTCGATGGAATCCAGAATCCCATTTCAGTGGAACCCATGATTTTGGAATCTGGAATCCACAACTAGGGATCTGGAATCCGCGAGGGCACCCGGATTCCTTTACCTACGGCGAGCTTTTGTTGATGCTGGATTGAACGGCGTTTGCCCACCTTTTCTTGGTATTTGTAAGGCGAGCCCTTTAAGAGTCCTTCGTATTATTCATTGTATTCGTAGTGATACACGTATTGTTTTCTTGTTATCATGTTGTTACTGTTCACCGATCGACGTGAAACTAAATATGAAACTAAGACAAGAATAGTTTGAATTATAACTTATGGATATTTTTAAAAATACAACCACACTTTTGAGTTTAAGGAACATGTCTCGATGTTTCAAACATCATCAGCCATAGTAAGTGTAACATTAAAAATTTTACAAGATAATCCGTATATGATTATAGAACTATCAATACAATGATTCTTTGTAGATTAAATGTTCGTTACAAGTAGGTAAATTCAAACTAACCAACAATATTATAGAAAACACAACTGACAAAACGGTAAAAGTTTATCAACGTGTATTGGTAAACCGACATGATCTACTTGTTTGTTGAGGTCGGGTTTCAACCGCTCAATATGGAAGCTTAGTCGAATTCAACAAACAAGTTGATCATGTCAGTTTAGCATTACACTTTTAAACTTTTACCGTTATTTCAGTTGTGTTTTCTATAATATTGTCGGTTAGTTTGAATTTAAGTACTTGTAACGAACATTTAATCTACAAAGAGTCATTGTATTGATAGTTACTGTAACATATATACGGATTATCTTGTAAAAATTTTAATGTTACACTCACTATGGCTGATGATGATTTTTGAAACATCGAAACACGTTCCTTAAACTCAAAAGTGTGATTGTATTTTTAAAAATATTAATAACACTTGTGCTCAGTATCAAGACCATTTGGAAAAGTTAGAACTTATTTATTTTTATATGGTTTTTTTTTCATTTAAAAATATTCACATTACATGTTTGCCCCAAGAGCTACAGTAAGTGAGTTCAACACGGGGGCCTTACATCTAAACTCTAATTACAACATAAAAGATTAACACGAGCACGGGATACACCAAAGTAGGTCAAAAACAGAAAGTTGTAAGTTATTTATAATGGGTAGAAACAGAAAAACGGTTAGACTTTTATATAAAGTGCTGAACATGTTAGAAAATTTCAACGTTTTCATTGTTTGTCGAGACGGTCAGAAGAGCCAAACAGGAAAAGTTCAACTTTTTGCTGGTCAGAATATCTAAACCATTGATCAAAAGGTATACAGGCAGCAGTAGTGAGCAGGTCTAAAGGCAGCATAATTAGGACATTGTAAAAAAGAAATGAGTCAGTTTTGTCTCATTATCAAGACCACATGAAGGTGAAGACTTGACTGCGACCTTGAAGAGATAGAGCAAGCGTCTAGCCACAATCTGGTAATTAAGGGCATAGTCAAAAGATGAAAAATACTCTGGAACATTGTAATAATTAACTAACGCTTTCTTAAAAGAACCACTGAATTGTATCAGATTCACGAATTTCCAAGTCAATGTCGCTCCACAGTTTAGTTGTGGAAGGAAATAAAGACCTTTTGCAGCGATATTTGCGCACAGGGAAATAAGTAAAATAATTTATTTTTAATATAATTAGTTTCTGAATTAACATTAAACATAAAATTACAAACGATCACGTTAGCAATCAAACACATTCCAATATCATTGACGTGTAACTTTTCATTCATTAAGTTTTGCATAACTAGCAGTTTTTACATCTTCCATATTTTATAAGGGCGCGTTCGATTGACCCTATTCCGGAATAAGAATACGTGGAGTGATGATTTAAAACACTATGTGTGGCGAAACAAGGACAATAAAGCTATGTTTAAAATAGCATTTTAGCAGATGCTTGATAATATTAATATGAATCTCCGCAAAAACGAAGGATTTCTAACTTCTATTCCATGTATTCCTATTCCGGAATACGGTCAATCGAACGCTCCTTAAGTCTGTTAGGTCATCCCCTCCCGCCCTTTTTTGTTTTTGTTTACGCGTCGGGTGCGTTTCCTGATATTGGGTCGGTCGGGCGGATTGGCAACAAAAAAAAAATTTTTTAAATCACAGGTAGTCTCGGAATCGGAGGCCTGATACCTCAGCATCATCGCTGTGGAGCCAGGAAAACAACAAGACGTGAACCCAAATCAAGATGGCGGAAAAGTTGTTTGATGTTGTTGTGATGTAAAATTAAGACAATGTGCGAAAAAGGATCAACCACCGAAACTCCTATGCATAAAACTGGTTTAACTACGTCGTTATTATTATTATTATTTGTTTGTTTTTTTGAAAATGCCAAAAATTTTGGTAGGTCGGACGACGCTAAACAGAGAAAAAAAAGGGGATGGCCTTAAGTCTCTTTTCCTCATCCGATCGTTCAAAGGATCCACTTCAAAGGACCACTAGTTCTGCCGGCTACGTTCCTTCTTCGTAAATTGGGACCTCACAAAGCGTCCTAAATATTTCAAAGAATGTTTTCCATGTTTAACAATATTGAAACGGGATACGCAGGAAAATTCAGAATTCATTTAAAATACATTCATTGAAGATCGTAGCAGCAGCTGCGAAAAAAGTCGAGAAAAACAACCTCGTTCCCAGGGCTTTTCACCGCCGAGAGTGGGACGGGCCCGTCCCAGAGCTCTCGGCGATGAAAAGCCCTGGGAACGAGATTGCAAGAAAAAGTCTAGGCCTTGAAATGGGCTCGAACCGATGACTGTCCCATAACCACTGTTCGAATGTGTGAATAATTTCATATCCATTGTATTCTATCATTCATCAGAATTCCTTAAGTTGAAATGGAATTTCAGTTTCGCTATTCTGTTGCCTCCGCGTTGTAATCTTGAAAGGAAATCGAAAGTTCTCAAGTACAAATCCGAATGGCAATGTTAACGAGTTCTCAAAATTGGATGCGCAGCTGCAGCCTCAATTTATGAGAAATTTCAATACATATTGAATAGCTATTAATGGTGAATAGTACGAAAAGATCGCGTGTTTTTTTTTTTTCTGTTCATAATACGCTCAACAAAATTGTCCCAGTCGATTCTCCGGGAAAGAATTGCGTACTTCAGTACCTCAACATAGCATCTTAAAGATCAGAGACCTGTGTGATGGCACAAGGTGTACCTCAAGGTTCTATTCTTAGACCTGCATATGCATTGTTTAAGATACACATGAATCCTACATACGCGTGGACGATTCGACGAAGCCTCCTTACCTTCTCTTCCCTGATACGGTTCTTCTTTACTTTGAATGCTGACCTGTCGAAGATTACAACTTGCTTCCAGTTGTTGTCACCTCAACCTTCTCGTAAATAAGAAGGAACCTTTTCTGCTTTTAACCTCTCAGATGTTGACTGCAGCCGAAACGAGCCTTACGAAACCGCGGGAATGGTGAATTTGTTGCAACAGTTGCTTCCCGGGGTGCGCAAATTCTAGAGTCAAAATGTTCTTTATGCTTCAGTTCAACTTTTCGTTAATAGAAAAAAAGAAAATTACCTCGTCATGTCATTGAAACTTAAGCCTACTTGTCCCCTCACTGGGGTATTGTGCCACTTCCCATTAGATTTGCGAATGTTAAAATGCGCATTAAAAACGATAAATCAAAAGAAGCCAGAAAATTAAATGTCATGCAACTTGACCGGGTATATATAGTAGTCCTTCATAATGTACTGATTTATATGAGCTAGGGCGAGCTCTGGTTTGCCAACTCATATCGCCATTCACTCTAGCCAAACAGCTCAGCTGACGAAAACGGACAATATATTAAAATTGACTGAACTGGTTTGCCGCTTATTACTGACCAATGCGCTTGTAATAATCTCTGAAGTGTCATGGGTGGCAGATACCGTGTATTTGCAGACAAATGAGTGGTCATCCATGTGATTTTAAAAATGGCAAGAATTACAAGGTAAAACCACAAAAACACGGCTAATGTGCTCTGAAAATTAAGTAATTTGTGAAGATTTTGAGAAAAATTAAGGCAACCGAAACTTCAAATCTGTCGCTGAGAGCCTTTAAATTTGCCTTTTTTTACAAGTTACATTCATGTACGCACATCATTCCACATTTGAGTTTTCTTAACTTCTGTATCACTTATATCTTTACGGTATAAACAAGTCATTTTTCTTGTATTTAATACACGCCGCGCATTCAGAGTTTTTGCTCAAAAAAGTGATGCCCATTAGAGTTCGTGACCTTTTAATTATCTTAGTCCTCGGATATTTACAAGCACTCTTGTTGGGTCAAATGAACTGAAACTGCGTCAACTAAGTTAATAAAAGTTCAATTTAATAGAGGGAAACTAATCCATTCCAGATTCTGTGAACAAGGAGGTTTTATTTTAGGTGCCGGGTTTCAACATTTCATGGAGACAGATTTCCCAATCTATATCCGTGCTTCAACAGAATTCGTAAGGTGTTTGAAGAGTTAGCTCGATAAAATATTTCACGAAATTAAAGTTGTCAATTGCACTCAAATGAAGAAACCGCGCATGGCTCACTCAGATTTATACTAAAAAAACGGTGAATTTTTAACTTAAACTCATGGCAATGCTTCCAATGACGCCGAAAGGGACCTGTGGTACCAGAAGATAAGGAATGTTTGTGCATATCACAGATATTCCTTTCACAGATTCATTAGGTCTGTGATATCAATACGTATCTGAGAAAATAACATTGAAATGACATCAAGGAAACCGTAAAAACATCCTCCTTGATTATCACAAGAATTGTTTTAACAAAGCAGAGCTTCTGGTTTGATTAATTCATCGATTTGATTGATGCCACCTTGTGGCAATCTGATTCCTAATCAAGGCTGAGTACGAATAATGAATTGAATTTTCATCGCTTGTTACGCTAATCATTTTTCTCATCAGACGTGAACTGAAACGCTCTTATAGTGCTGATAAAACTAATGGCTTTAATCAAACAATTAAATTTCTCTTTGTGGGATATGCTAGATACATGAACTCAAAGGTGCTTTGCGGGTCGATGGTAGCTCGAAAGAGTCGTATCTTTTGCTCTAGTTTCTCGTCTATGAAAATGTCTTCAAGATACAAATTCTTATTCTCCAAAAAAGAGAAATCCCTGTTCTGATTTAGCGTTCGATTTTAGGATGACCTTTTAGTTATTTACTAGCCTCCAGACTACCTGGTACATTAATGAATGAAAAAGGAATCATAATGAAAAGTAATTTGATCATTGAAGTCAGCTGCAAATTTCAAGTTGCTTGAGGTTTTTTTTAAAGTTTCATTAAAGTTACACACTTATTTCAAAGGTAAAACTTCACTATGTGATTAAATGAAATCCCTTCACAATGTTTCTCGTTTTCTTATGGAAATGTGATTTATTTAGCACAGCGTGTCGAAAAGATAATATACGCTACAACACGCAATCATATAACGAAATAAGTTTTACTTGGCCTTTGTGGTGAATTAAAATGTACGGCGTTTTTTTTTTTTTTACGTTCGTTTCGAGAAAGGCTTACAACCCAAAGAAGGGTGACTTGACTGCTAATCTCCATAATAAAATTGGTGTAAAATTTCTCCTCTTCGCCGAAATGAGTTCTAAACCAGCTACATGGAGTTCATTAACGGGGTAATATCACGAACGCGAAAGCCAATCACGGTAGGGAAAAAAAACCAGCCTTAAAATCAAACACAAGGCGTTCATCTGACGTGTTTAATTGTAACATTTGCTCTGCCCTGCTGATTGAGTTAAATTTGATGACCAGCAGGTTGAAACTGCCTCAAAAACTCGACCTAGGGTACATAAGCGGATCAGCTGGACTGCTTGTCAAAAAGACTTCCGCAAAGATCCAACAAGAGCAAACTAACACGGAAAGTTATTCACTCGGAGGATTTCCCTCTCGGCCCGACACCATGCCGAAATCTTTCTTGATTCGATTACGTGGTAAAGGAACCAGCAATAGCGTGACCCAAAGAGTGAGACAAGGTAGGATAGTTTATTCCTTTTTTTAAAACTTCAATATTTTATTCAACTCCTTTAGGAATAAAAATGGATCATAATTTTCAGCACTTTGCTAAACATTATAACTAAAACATTTTGACATCATTTCATCACTGCAAGTTGCCCAAATTAAAGCCTTTTTTTAGCTGTGAGGAAGTATTAAAAGAGTCTTAATTCGCAACTGTCGAAAGAATCAGCGACTAAACGCGTTGTTAGAAGAGTCACTTAATGTAAAATTTTTTGCGAAAAGAAAATAATTTGAAATGAATAATTTGGTTATTTGAGTGACTTGTTACATAGTGCACGGGAGCAGAAAATCGCCTTTTTAATTATTTTAACAAGGTTTAGAAGAAAAAGCCATTCAGATCTGCTCATCTTGGAAGCTTTGTGACACATGATAAAACAACGTGAAACAAGTGTAAATGTGAAACAAGTGTAAAAACGAGGGATTTTCACTCCTTTGCCGGGAGAAAAACGCCTAGAAATTTAAAACCAAGATTTTTCTTTTTCCTGTAATGCGATTTTAATAATTTATTGCCTTTCTTAAAGGAGTTTTGGCATTTCTTTGAATCTTGCTTTTGTTTTGTTTACACCCGACCGGGAAAGGTAAAGAAATTTATTTCATCGGAATAGTGATTTCCTTTGAAATCACAGTTTTCGACGTTCGCTAAGAAAAGTCATTTGTGTCCGTCCGGATATGAGGATTTTCTTCATTGAAACCCCGCTTCCCCGCTTGTGCAAACAAACGAGTGCAGTAAGGTAGAACATGCCTGTTATTTGTTCGACAATGTCCGACTCAAGATAAAAATTTTCTGATTTGGTATTTGTTCTCATGCAGTGAGTAAAGTTCCGGTATCACTAAAAGATTGTGATCTGTAGGAGGGCAATACAGAGCAATATTTACCTGCAACGTTTGACACGTACGTGGATTATGAAGTTAAAAAGAACCCGACCGGGAAGAAATTGTGTTCTATGCGGGCCCTCGACTAGAAAATGTGTCACAGAGATTAAAAGCCTGCGGTTCATTGAATATACTTTCCTTGAAGTTAATCTGCATAATGAGTTAACTTGACTGTGTAAATAGCGAGTGATTAGAGAGGAAACACTGGGTTCCTTCACCTGGTCTATTCATACAGTCACTGTGAATTATTGAACCGCAAATTCACCTTTCGCCGTCTTTGTGATATTTCAATGTCGCTAAAAAAAGATTTTTTAAAATTAAATTAGAGAAAATCCGAGGTATCATATTATAAAGTAAAGCGCTGTGAATAAAACTGGGATTTGCAGTCTACATCTAAACGTACTCTCGTTTATCTCTGACATTACGCAGTATACTGAGAAAAACGTCAGTTCTAAGATCCTGTTGGAGTTTTTAGTCAACCATAAAACCTGCCTGTTGGAGTTTTTATTCAACCATAAAACTTTGAAAACACAATCAAAGCGAAAGCTTTGGCAAAGTCCATCCGTTGCTCTAGCGAGAAATGGGACGAATTTTGAATTCTTGCCATTGAAAAAAGATGGTCGATATCAATTTTCGACCGAAAATGGATTAAAAAATAGAATAACAAACTCTCAAAAAATGATGTCTTATAGTCAAAAATGTCTTATTCATTTGGTCAATTTTTTTTTCTCTCAGTTCTGATAAGCAATCTTCCAGCTGCGTCGAGTACCGTCCTCGGGTAAAGCAATCTGTGATTTATGTTCAGCTCTCTTTTGAATTGAAACAAGTAACGCGAAACGACGCTAATGTCTTGCCCGAGGCTTGTGTAAGTAAGTCCATTAAGAACCTTGAATATCAAAAGAAACAAATTGAAAGAAACCACCAAAGAGAGTGAATTTTATTTTCACATGGAATAGAACTCTTTAGTTTAGAAAAAAATTGAAAAACCTTACAGCATTTCTCTTTCGTAGGTTGACTACGAATTTAAGCTAATTATCCTATGCATGTTTATATTGATTTTGGTTTTAAGAATGTTTTTCAACCAACCCGAACAATCGTCCCGTGATGTGAATAAAGGAGTTGTTTAGGTTTCTCTCTTAGTTTTCTAGCCCAGAGAGACCATTTCCATACTGATTCAAACATGGCCGCGTCCTTTGCATTTTCGAACAATTTTGCAAAAAGGTTTTTTTGATTTTCTATTTCTGTTTAAACGTCTCGCATTTCGGCTGCCAGATTGACTCTGTGTTCCGAAAGCGATTCGAAAATGTACTTCCCCAAACCTTCTGTCGATTTTTCAAGGATCGGCGGAGTCTTCATTCTCGGTGTTTAATGATTTGTTTATTTCGTTTACCAGGTAGTGTATAAAGCTTTCAGTTTCACTCGATTTGATAACTGAGGCAAGCAATGTCTTCTTTGTCTTTTTTTACACAGAGGAAAAAATTCTTAACGACGACAAGGCTCCCCTCATACGCGTGCCACACAATAAGTTCTTGTTGACAAACCAGAATGCTACAAAATTGTTAAACTCCGCGAGTTTGGCAAAAGGTGCGTTTCCTAAAATTCAAGCTTCGTTGGAGGACATGAAAATTCCACTTGCCACCCAAAACGTGAAGAGCGTGGAAAACCGAAAACTCCAAGCTACAGGTGGTCTACAGCCAATTGTAACACCGCAGAGTAATGCAGATCAGACGTTCACTTGCGACACGTGCCACAAGCTATTTTGTACGCCGCATGGTTTGGAGGTGCACGTGCGACGATCACATGCAGGAATTCGTCCTTATGGGTGCGCCACATGCAGTAAGACCTTCAGTCATTTCGTAAGTCTCGCCCAGCACAGAAAAACACACTCCACTCTGAAGATATTTGAGTGTAATACGTGCGGCAAGTTCTTTAAACGATCCTCGACCTTATCGACCCACATGTTGATACACGCCGATATAAGGCCTTTCTCCTGTGAGTATTGTGGAAAACGATTTCACCAAAAGTCGGACATGAAGAAACACTTGCTTGTCCACACAGGGGAAAAACCGCACAAATGCCGCCACTGTGGGAAATGCTTCAGCCAGTCGTCCAATCTCATCACACACAGCCGAAAGCATCTCGGATTCAAGCCATTTGCTTGTCACAAATGTGGACGGGCGTTCTACCGCAAAGTGGATTTAAGGAGGCACAGTCATGTCCACAAACCAGGTTCTCATATCAACAAGAAAAAGTTCGAAGCCTTTTGCTTTGATCAGGCTAGATTCATTTCTTCTCCAGCTCATTAGCATTTGGCGATGGAAACGGAAATTTGCTAGGCTTCAAATTTCTGCCAGCTGCTGACTAGTTGAAAAGAAGCCCCAGTTACATTTTATGACACCAAATGTAGCAAAACGAAGTTATACATTTCAGTGATTCTGATCAACAAAGGAACAATACGGTTCAGCAACTTTTTAGGGTTGGTCATAATTAAATCAGTTCAACAGTGGCCGAGAATTATCTTATTTATCAACTTTTAACTAGTTTTATCAAGTTTATTGGCCCACAAGAAGAAAACAGAAGATACTAAAAAAAAACAAACAGAACACTCTAAAGTGGAGACCGCGAAAAAGCGCGAACGCCAAGGAAACTACTACTCAACAAATTAATTAAAGGTCTTCAAGGCCCAAGAATGTCCTTCTTTGAAACCAAACCGTATTAAGCAAAATCGTTACTAGCTTTCCGCCTTGACAGCCGTTTATGTCTCACGAGGCGTTGTGAAAATCTACGTCGTTAAAAGCTGTCAGTAGTTATAAACTCTTCCTGTAAGTGCTCAATGTCCTTCCTAACACAGGATGCAAACTCTGTTTGTTCAACAAAACCCAAACCAGTTTTTCCGGTGCATACAGGAACTATTAATTAATTAAAGAAACGAAACGTCGGAAACTCTGGAAAAATATAAACTGGTCTTAATTAGTTCTCAACGTACAGTAGTTGGTGTTTGTGCTGAAAATCGTCTTCAAAAACAAACGTTTGTTAAACAACTTGTGACAGAGGCTAACGGAAGTACACATTGGTAGCAAACATTAATACATCTGTTAATCTTTAAATTACTTAAAATGTCATGCTTCGGCAATGACCCATTTCAGAGGTAATCGAATTTTTTAAGCGTCAGTGGTAGAGCTCAGATAATTTGCTAGTTGCCTAGGAATTGCTGCTCCAAGAAAATCTCACAGCATCGCTGCAATTTTGTCGAATATTAATGACAGGTGGCAATTTAGTCCCCTTTGTATCAGTGAATTTGTATACCTTGACCTCAAAATTTTTTAAGCTTACACAGTGACAGTCAAATTCGGATTATAACTGAATAACAGGCTCAGGAGAGGTTGCATTCTATGACTTTTTTTGAAGGCAAAGGTACTGTTGAAATGTGTTCGCCGGAAAGCCAAGTGGAAATATACAAATCTGTACAGCAAAATAAACAGGAAAAAGGAAGAACGACAAGAAAACCACAAAGAATTTTTTTCGGAAAACTAATTGTGTAAGGTCCATCGAGGAAAACAATCGAATTTCCTCTTAAAATTAGATTATGCTGCATTGGAGGCCTTTCCATGGTTTTTGTTCTTATAAAACTGAAAAGCTTTTTGTTCTTGAAATTTCTTAGGCGCTAAAAGTAAAATGAAAAGCAGGCGAAGATTGTATTTCGGAAGAAACAACGTTTAAAATCCTTACGTCATCCCCTTTTCTTTTCTCCGTTTAGCGTCGTCTGACCGACCCGAATTTCCGGCATTTTCCAAAAAAAATATAGGTAACGACGTTTTTAAGCCATTTTATGTCGTCGCCGTCGTAGATCTTAAAGTCCCTATTTATTTTTTGGGCTGATTCGCCTATATTGTACGAATATTGCAAAGGTATATTTCGACGAGACTTGAATCAGTTAAAAGGGAGCTTTAGCAACGACGACGGTAACGAGAACGTGGTTAAATGTGAATTCGCGTTATTTTAATCGCTTTGAGACTATTCCAAGTATTTTAACGTGACAAGGGTGTGGCAAACACTCAAGAACGAAACTAGTATGAACGGCCCTCAATTTAGAGGAAAAAAGGAAAAATTATCCTCAGGCGCGCAAGTTCTCTCTAAAGGCCCGTTTAGACGGTTTCAACATTTGACCAACATTCCTTCAATAAAAGGTGAACAGATGATGGGCAAATGTTGGACGCAAAAACAAAGTTGTGCAGAGGCCGGGCTCCAACATTGCGCCAACAAAAGAACCAACACTTTCGCAAAATTTGATTGCGACGAACTGAGAACTAGAAACCAGTGTCTCTCGTCCAGATAAACTACGCCATATTGACTTTTGTGACCTGATGTGAGCATGCGTGTGTTCTACAATTGTTGAACAGAGTGTTCAAACGGCTGCAACAGTATTCAACATTTTCGAGAACAACGGAAAAGTTGAATTGATGTTGAATAAAAGTTTAAACCGATTTAAATTTGATTCAACACGCTTTCAACAAGCTCTCTACATTTTTTACGCTTTCAACAATGTTGGACGACCTATTCAAACGCACCAAACATTTGGTTCAACAAAGTGTTAAATTCATGTCGAAGCAAATGTTGAAACCGTTTAAACTGGCCTTAAAACCTCAAATTTGATCATTTCACGTTGTTGTTTTGCTGACGACGGCAAAGAAATAGACAAAAAAGAAAAAATGCACGAGCAGAGTGTGCACAGTTTTTGCTTTTGCTCACTATATATATGCCAATTTTTTACGTTCTCGTTGCCGTTGCCGTTGCCGTTGCCGTCGCCGTTGTCGTTGCTAAAGCTCCCTAAAGTCCATATTGTTACTGTGGGAAAGTCGAAGTGGTCATGAGTGAATCTTACATTTCATTGGGTCCCACAGACATTGAGCACGCCGTGATTGGCCGATTATGCTGGTTCCACACTACACTACAGCCAACTTTACTGAATTGTGCTTTCCCGCTCGATGATCAAGACTAAATACAATAAAGAACTTTCTTACCTTGATTTCTCGGTCTGTATTAATATTGTAAGGTAACTGACACTCTGTTCTTTTTTCGCTTCACCTTATGGCCAACAGTACGGAAGTCAACTGAAGTAAGAGAAACGTTTTAGATATCGGATAGTCGGAAGATGGTATTTTCAATCGCTTCCTGAGACCGTGGACTCAAAATTGTTAAATGCAAGTTACAAATGGCATTTGGTATTTGGTGCCTGCAATGCTTGCCTTCATCGCTATAATTTAACAATGCAAAAAAAACCAGTTAAGTAAAAGGATCTGTAGTGATAAACTATGCAAACAAACTATCGGTTAATTCGTCGAGTACTGTACTTTCTACTCTTTGCATTGTCTATTCTGACTTTTGGTTAATCTTTTTCACCATAAGAATTAAAGAAAGACTCTTTCTCTTTTCAGGCTATAAAAAGGTCAGCTAAGCTACTTGTAGCACCATTCATATTAATTTAGGCTTTGCCTCTCTAAACAACACTTTTAGCTGACATGTCCAAACTTTTTAATTGGAAAATGAGTTAAATCTGGACTCCGAAGCGAAAAACAATAAACCTTTTAAGACCATTTGAGATACGCAATACATTGACGCGTGTGTTTTTAATAAGTCAAGTACAATCGAGGTCCTTCGACCTTTAATTACTAAGATCCTTCATGAACACAACGCATAAGTAATAGACCATGCACGTATTCTCAGTATTGGACTGGAATTAGCTTGCAATGGAGGTTAATGCGGGGAACCTTTTCAAATGCAAATACTTTTTAATATATTCCCCCGCATTAGTCTTCATTGCAGGCTAGTTCCAGTCCAATACTGAGAATACGAATATGGTTTATTCAAACTTTGTGGTTGGCTGGGTGTACATGTTAAATTTTGAATATTTTCAAACTATAGAATTCTATTCCGAATATATTATCTCCGAAATCCAAAACCCTAAGTTCTTCGAAATCTCAGCCGAAGACCTTGGTTCCCTTAAACATGGACGATTTAATTTTCTCAATCACAAGGCACCTGGCAAAGTTGTGAACGATATTCGTTTATTAATTTTAAGTAACCAGACATCAAACCTTTACAGCGAAAAGTATTTCAAAACGATAATTTACAAATTAACAGTGGTAAACTCATGAAAACTATACAAGAAAACCACATTTAAAATGAAGATCATGATCAAAGAAGTGACACGCATGAAAGCTTCATTGGGCATGCTTTTGCTAAGAACGTGACTTGTGTCAGATTATGCAACTGCAACGTAGTTGGAATGTCAATAGGAAGCCTTTTCATTTTGCAGATTTTGTGAGAGAATGCGATTCAGTAAGCAAAACGTGAGAGAGTTTCGTTTTGATTCCGTCACATAGCTGGTCCCTCTCTCCTTAGTGAGGTTAGCACCTCACGTTCGTTTCGAAACACACCCTTACCAACAGAGAATTACCAAATTGAGTTTAACTGGATGGTGTCGTGGCGTGTTGCACGGTTAAAGAATCCTAAACTGGGCGTGATCAAATTTCTCCCTTTGATATAAATTAGGTAGTTTCTAAGACTACTTAAGCTCTTTGATTTTATTCTTGGTAAGCGTAACGGAACTCGAAAAAAAATATTTACGGCCGAAATAACGAAGAAAAGAATTTCCTCACGTCTGTCCGCAGGAAATTCGCGCCTTCCTTACGATTTTACAGAGCCTCCTCTGTTAATAATTAAAGACAAATTTGCAAAACAAAGACACTCGCAAAATGTGTCATTGTAGCCAGGGAAAACAAACAAGAATTCAGAGGATATCGCAATCGGTACATGAAATAGATAAGTTCCTGATTGCCTCGAGCCCTTCAGTCGTGTTCCTTTGCACCGCGTGCGGCAGTAGGACAGAGCCATGCATGCGATGACGCAAAGTTTGCAAGTAAATGGCAATTCAATTTAGACGCTTTTCATTTGCATAGTGATTACGCAGGTGGGATATGATTAAGATAAAACCGCACTAAACCCAGGAGAAAGTGCAAACTGACGCACCTGTCTACCCAAGAGTCAGCTTACACCGATAAGTGAATTCTTAATAATTATTTGCGCAAGAGTTTTATAAAAGGTAAAAAAAAAGGGTCGCTATTATATAGCCTGTAAGACCTGCTATCCGGGACGCGCCTGGTTAGACCCTCAAAAGTCTCCTTTTCGTCCCTGGAGAGACTTAGGAAAGGAAAATCAAAATGCCAAGAGCTTTTCTTGTCCGCGCGAAGTCCATTGCAGTTTCCAGCGAGGAATCTCCCCAGGGATTTGGAACAAGAGTCGTAGAAGGTAAATAGCTGTTGTGATTTTTTTTTTCAGGGTTTGGATCTGCAATGGTTTGCGCATTCCCCATTTATCTGTACCTGGTACCTGTAAAATGTTACACTTCATCAGTTCACATCTTGTTAGAACATATTTCAGTTGGGGGAATCTCATCCCCTCGCTGTCAATTTTGCATTGCTTCAAGGAAAATTTTGCCCTTCGACAATGACCAACAGTTTGATTGAATTTGTTTAGTACGTTTGATGATTAAAGTTAAGGTCTTCCAAAATGTGCCTACTTTGTTTTGTCTGATCTATTAGGAACACAAAACCACTCGTCTACGGTTAATGAGGCTGCCGGGTTTTTCTCAACACAAATTCCCGGAAAGGCGATCGATTCAACAGGAATTTTCAAAGGTGGCAATGATTCTGCTCAAGTTTCCAGTAGCGAGGACAAGTTTGGAGGTAAAGGTGGCTAGCCAGTTAAGCCTTAATTTGCGCTATTTCACAAAATGTGTTGTTTGGTTCCACTGATCTTGAATTTTTCGAAACAACAACGTAAGAGTTGGCCCAGGATAAAAAACGTAAATTACATTCCAACCAAAAAAGGAGTCTCACAAGAAACTGGAGTTGTTCAGTTATTTTTTTTAATTTTATTTTTCTTGTAGCTTATGTATACCCTTGGGACATTTTTTCTTAAGATTTTATTCCATTGTGTGAGGGATTTAAAAAAACACAGTCAGGTCCTCATTTGATTTTACGGCCCAAAAAATTGTATTTATCTGTTGCTGGTGGCAATTTTGCGCTTTATGTAAAATTGAGCTGGTGTTGTGAAGGCTTTGCTGTTCTCAGGTTACTTACTATAACGTCCTCAACAATTTTAACTTTCGTTTATTCGCACACTGGGTACCTTGAAGAAAAGCGAAAAAAGTTGATTTAAAACCTCATTTAAATGATTTCAATCCGTGTAGCAATCACTATATTTTGACTGAATTAAAAACTGATTTCACATTTAATGCAATGTCATGCTGAATCGTCCTTCACAAAATTGAATTGTAATTCCAATGTCGTTTGCCCTGCGCCCTTCCGAAACAAATTCGAATAGGAATCCTCAGTGGTTCCTTGATTTAAGAGGGGTTTTGTCTTGTTAGAGTAAGGTATTTTCATAACGTACCAGCGAGACAGAATTCTATTAATCGCCTTCTGTTAATTACTCGAGGAGTTAAAATTTCGAAGTATAGATTTACTGCTATCTTTGATGATTGAAACATATTTGAGTTGGTTACTTTAGCTACTAAGGAGACATTTCTTTTCATTTCAACAAAGAGAATCTTTGGGATGTGGGATCGAAGGCACAGAAAGCCTGGGTTAATTCGAGTTCAAATTTTCCAACCACACCTAGGAAATCTGTATCGTTTATTGTTGTTAACACATTAAATTTCGAGATCTTTTATCAGTATGTGCAGTTTTATTTTTAAACACTTTTATACCAAAGCTCAGAAGTTATTTAAGGTGAAAACTTCATCAAGTGGCGTTAGAATTCCCCGCCTTGAGCTCACCAAGGAGTCAGACCTTGTAATAACACCACCTAATTTCAATTGTCACTGGTTCCACAAATCGCATCAAATAGCTCTTCGGGAGAACTGAAATTTTGGATTTTTCCACGACAGAGCCAAAAAACTCAGTTAAAATTTTGTCAGTGAGTGATATAATTGTTGCCAAACTTTGCGCTAATCGAAGGGGATATTTACAAAACGAAAAGTATATTGAATATATTGCCGGGAAATGTGCCAGCTTTGCACTGAAAAAGAAAAGATGTCATTAAATAGCAAGAGCGTAAATGTCAAAGATTTGATAGATTATATATTGATGTTATTCCCTCTTAGTTGAAAATTTGTTCTGGTATTTGAAGAAAATTAAAGCTTTTTTTTCTGCTTAGAAGTTAATTGGTGACCAAGCAAGTCGATGGGCATAAGAGAATTTGTCCCATGCCGGTAAAAATGTTTGCTGAACGTGACAACAAAATCGTGATACTATGTTTCTCGTAAATATCTTTTTCGTACAAAACAACAATTATTTTTGGCAACCTCTGTGGCTTTGGTCGATGAAAACATCAGTAGCCTGCAGCTACGTTCCATCTTTTTTGGGCTCCAATTACATTTATTGGCAGTTACATTTTTTTGAATCTCTGCTAAGTTTCTTTTCCGCAGGATGAGTTACAACTCACCTTTGATTTTTATATAACAAACAACTACCCTTAACTGAGAATATTAGGTTCCAAGGAGGAAGAATAAGAAGACCTGCAAATTGCATGGCCACTCACGTCTATTTTCAAGTTTACGCCTTTCGCACAAAATTGCCCATCGCTTGCAACAACAGGGCGTGGAAGAGCTAAGATTACAAGGCAACTGAGTCATGAAAGGGGGCGTTCTTTTCCTTTTTCAGGTTCTTTTTCCTTTTTTGTCAAATTAAAGGCACCTCGGCATTGGTGAAACGGCTCCTGTCTTAATTTGTTCGCTAGCTTTAGGCGGTGCCTTCTTTCAATTTGCCAGTCCATTACAAAGAAAAGAGTATAGCTTGCAACGAGTTTTCAAGTGATAAGAGCATATACGTGAACAAGAATAAGTCCTCCGTCAGAGGATTCGCTTTTTGGGAAGTTGGACAATAATCACAGCAGACATCTTTTTAGAATGGTGTCTCCATTTTGAAAGGAGAAGTGACTTCATCTCATTGATTTTGTTTATAAGCGTACCGGTGCATGCCACTAATTTCCTCCCTTCCTGGCTTCGGTTCAAAAAACAACAATTATACATTTGGATTATAAGAAGTCGTTAAATCCACCAGTCACCGGTATTCTGGTTGAAGCGAGTAAAATGAGAATGCTGTATCTGTGCCCGTATAGCAGTTGGTTTCGCGCAATCCGTGAATATCTGAGCGTCTTGCGTTATCCGTTCGCACGCAAATTTTTAAATGGAAACCGAGTTAGGATAACATGCTGAAATAAAAATCAAATTGATTTTAATGTAGCACAATGAAGGCTATTCGAGGTTTAGAAAAATATCATCGCCATCTGGTTAGTCTCGGATATATAAATTATTTGCATAATCAACAGTCCCATCCGCTGGCGCTATGACCATAACTGGTTCCGTTCATGGGAAATCATCAAATTATATGAGGAAAAGGGACTAAAAGATACAGAATCAAAAACTGGGCCCAGCAAGGAAACTTCATTTTTCTTTCCGCGTAGGTCTTCGGAGGTCGTCTTTGGGGTGAATTGCGGAAGCTACTTATTTTCTTTTCGGACAATTATGCCAGTCAATCTTGTTTGATAAAAGAAAAAATGTGGTTTATCAACGGAGTTAATAATGTAAATTGCCCACCGTACAGAGATTCTAAAAGCTGACGTTTCGAGCGTTAGCCCCTCGTCAGAGCGAATCCGCTCAACCACGGATAAACCACATTTTTGTATACTACTTCCCCACCGACGCAGCACCACAGTTTCTTTAGAAACTACCCCCTTAATTCATTCGTGTGATAAAGAAACCCATTGCAAATTAACCAAACCCTGCTCGCACCAGCATGACTCATTCACACAATGATGCTCCGTATTCTTGAATCTACATTAAGACAGCTTTTCAATTAATTAAAGACTTTAAATCTCAAAAAATTGGCTCGAGTCGTTCATTTGTGGACGGAATTTTCATGATGACTTAATGACTGCTTTCCGAAACGAGTTAATTGATGTGGCAACGTTGGCTTAGTGCCCAAAAACGCGCCAGCCCTTTCATAAGTTTCTCTTCAGTTGAGATATTTTGTGAGTTTCTGAAACATTTTCCAAATGGCTCGCCGCCTTTACTATTAGCAACTCAGAATTAATTCCATGCAACGAATTGAATCCTTTCATGTCGCGGGTCGGTTTTCGAGTAAACAGTTACCGAGATACTTTATTGATGCTATGAACAAATTCTGATAATAGTCAGCGACAGCAACAAAAGTCATTTTTAGCGGGTAAGGCCTCTTTTTTGCTAATAAAGATTTAGTACATCCTACACATGCATTTGGGTATTGTAACTTTAGGAATAGTGGGTGACTTTATATTAGTGTGCCAGAAAACAGACCTCATTTAAAACAATACCTTTCATCAACCGTGCACTTGAAGAAGCGCGAAAACAGATTGTAGGAGTTTCGGAAATGTAGAATAAAAATATGTTTTTCTCGATTAACAATTTAACGGAATTTCTTGGCATCTTGCGACTAAAGTCTTGTTCAAACTATATCATTTTGCATCCGAGTTAGGATGGTCCCGATTTTAAAAACAAGTCATTTTGAACATTTTCCAATAAATCATGAAAAATCACAAGAAGAGACTTTTAAAAGCGATTTAAGTTTATGTTAACGCGCTTTGACTGATGATTGCACATTGAGATATAGGGCTGCTGAGAAGAACAAAGCAATTCAAGATCTTACTCTTCTCACAAATTCATGATAAGCCGATCTCAAAAATGTTTTTTGTTCGTTCAATTCCAAGTCCTACTTCAGGCATTTTTTTTTATATGTGGGTGTGCGGTGAACAGAAATAGTTAAAGCGTTGTTAAAAAATACGCTAAAAGATAAGTTGTATCTATTTACAGTCAGAAACAATTCGACGACGAAATGACTAGAAAATATGAGAAAATAGAGAGAAAATATGAGAGTCGTTGTTATTCAGTTTTTTGAAGTGTTCAGATCTAGGACTACAACGAGTTGTACTAAATGAGAAATTCTTTTCTGAATCAGCGAGACCAAGCATTGAGAAAACAACTGAATTATTGTATTATGTTGTTATATTTAAGTAAATAAACAAAAAAACAATAAGACTCGCAACGCTTGATTCACCCGGCAAGAACTGACAATTGGATCGCAAAGAGCCACAAAAGGATAAATTATCACTGACTCGTCTTGCTTCTAAGATTATAACATTCATGGACCCGTGTACTTTCCCGTGAGTACACGGGTGCTCTAAATTCTACTTTTCCTTATGAGGGGTAGAAGCCTCACTGGAAGGTCGACGCCCCGAATTACGAAAGAAATCGCGGCTTGGTGAAGCATTACTTTAAACTCCATTGTATTTATTTACCAGTTTAATTCGATTCCGCCATTTAGATACATCACTAGATTTTTGACAAAAACGTTAGACTGGGGAATTAGTCTCAAATCAACTAACAAAGAAAACTTTAGAGTAAACTAATCGGCTTAAGGCGGAATGTGTCTTGCCAGTCCAGAATCCGGCAATGTTCTAATTCACGGCATTTGTCAAATTTTAGACATAATTTTAGGTTTCCATCCCTCTAACATTAACTTTTTGAAACGTCATTAAAATTGCCACATCTAGAGGCTAAAACACTCGCAAATGTAAGCAATTTGATTCAAAATCAGTTTTGGCATCACTGACATATTGCAGTGCCAAATACTGTTCAGGATAAGACTATTAACACGTTCAAATAAAAACAAAAGTCCTACCTATTTGTATTATTTTCATTGTTTGTGAAGGTTTCGTACTGGATTCAATCCATTTCGTTTTGGATCTTTCCCAAGAAACAATTTCTTCCGCGTCTCCATAGAATGTCGAACGTGTTGTCATGCCCGTCTAGCCAATCACAGCAAAGAATATGTTTGTCTCATGTCTTTTCATAAAGGAAAACTTCAGCCTTTCATGCGACTACGCCCTTCAGTTATTGCACAGAATCAGGAATTAAACTTATTTCAGTTTGGAGCCTTAATCCGTGGGAAACTTAGCAATGCCGAAATCTTTCCTTATCAAGCAGAGTGTTTCTTCAAAGTTTGAGATTACTGATAAATTAAGAAAAACAAAAGCACCGCTTGGTAAGTATACAATAATTTAAGTTCTTGAATTCAGATTTAGGAGTTTGTGAAAGCTGGTTCAGTTTTTGTAAATTATCCAAAAGCTGCTTGTTCCGCAATAACTCTGATTGGAAATACTTATTACCTGTGGTAAAATTTCAGTTTTTTAAACAGTAACTGATGGAATTTAATGTTTCTTGCCGGATCTTTTTCGAGCAGGAATAAAGCTGTATCAATATAGATTTTTTTGCTGTAAACGTTCAGTGACACACTTATAATTAAAACGTCACTAAAGCAAAAGAAAAATTACCATTCGTACTGAAAGTTACGTTTTGAGTTTATAAGTCTCTGAAGAAGTCCTGCCGTTCGTTATATATTTATTCTAACCTCAGTTTTTCAGTTGGAATTTATTTCCTTGTACCACTTTGCTTCCTCGGGTTGGCCCTTGCAGACGTAACAAGTCTGATACTGAGAAAAAATAAGAGATTTAAACATAAGGCGCTGCGGGAGTCACGCCGTATGTGGCGAGACACAAAATCGCACAGGGTCTATGCTCCAAATCAACTTACAGAATTCTCATTTTTGCACTCAATGAAAGCAGTGGAAAACCTACTCAAGTGCTGGGTGCCTGGATCAACTTTGGGTGTTGGCTGACCACACACTTATTAAATTTAACAGAAGTCTAGGCTCCCACAATCTGTTCAGGCACCTCAGAGCATATGCCACTGAATTTTCTTTTTCTTTTTTTTTTTTTTTTTGCTCCCCGTGACGTTTCTTGCATTTTAAGGGTGTCGTTTGGGGATACCCTAAGCCTTGATACCCCATAGTCTGTATATCTCCCTGGCCATTGTCTAATTGTACCTCTTTCCAGGCCAGGCTGGACGGACATACTGAAAGTTATGGCCCGAGGTCGAAGCACGAGGGCTTTTTGGTATAACCAACCGTATAAGCTAAGCCTGAAAGAGAAAATACGTCAGTTCAATTGGCTACAACAGTCCCTGAAAACTTGAAAACTTTCTCTGTACGTACATATGAAACAATCTCCAGACCCTACCTTATTTTTTCCGATGAGAATCTTCCCTTGCCTCTACTTTATAGCAAGCCTAAGCGAGAGAACAGCTTTATTTAGCTAGTGACATCCCCTTTATAAACCTTGAGTAATATTACTGGAGGTACAAATGGCATTATTTTGAGTCCCTACTTTGCTTTTCCCGCTAAGAATCTTAACTAACCTCTAATTATTTTTAGAATCACCTGTGAGAGTTTTGTCTTTTCGCCCAGGACTGCCAGACATTGATGAGTAAATAATTTATCGCTAGATCTTAAACTAAAAAATTTACCAACAGTAAAACTTCCTATTTGTTTACTTTCCGTTGTTTTATTCTCGTAACGTACTGGTGTGGAATCAATTGAAGATTTGCTATGATTCACTCGATTCATTCGGCCCTGTCACTTCGGTGTAAATTTTGTCGAAATTTCTTGAGCAGTCAAAGTTCGTCATGGAACGATTTCTGGACACAACTGGTGCGAAAATGCTTGGATAAGTAGATGCAATGCACTAATCACGACCGATCTGTCTTCTAATCTAGTGCAAAATAAATAACGGGGAGATCACCATAACATAGCGAGATTCTCACCATGATATCCTAGGTTTTGCGGTATATGCCCATTATTGGCAATACATTGGTTTTGTGCGAGCTCATAATTTTGTAAAGTAACTGATAAATACAATATTTCTACATATTAACTGAAGCTCCAGTACTGGATAGAGACTTAGTAGTAACTAGACAGTTGGATAAAATTATCGACGCTCCCAAGATTGGCGCCTGAATTCATGTGAACAGGTGGTTCTTACTTCACTTCCATGGTAGTTTGTGAAGAGGTTGAATATTTTCAGGATCATCAGCAAATATATCACTTTAGTGATATCAGTGGTAACTGCGACGAACTACCTTCATTGCAATTGAAGTTATTCAAATTCCCTTCCTCTTTTGTCCCAAATGGCTCGATATGACTTCGACATGAGGTGCAAGCGCTCATTATTTGTGTCCCGGCTGTACTCCAAGATCAAAATTGAGCCAAGATACTGAGTTGTTTGAGTAAAGTCGCGCGGTCGTCAATCACATACTTACGATCGCCCCGAAAACCAGAAGATAATTGAAACTCCGTCAAATCTCAGACTGGTTATGATGACTTCCTGGTGATCTCGCTTGACATTTATCTTTTCGAGGTTAATTGTCACCTGTTAAAAGGGCAAACCTCGAATAGTGTGTGAACTGGTGCTTAAATACAGATCCTCTCAACGAAAACGCCTCTTTCAGAATTTTTTATTTGCTTTGTTGAACTTAGAATTTTGTTGTTTTGAAATCACAATTATCTCTATATGTAGTCTCGTTACCTTCCATACGTATATCTTACATTGCCTGTGAACTAGAGACCGTATTTCAATAACGCACCTAGGAGAAGGAATCTCTTGTCCACCTATTGAAAAACCCTTCTACGAAAAAAAATTCAAGTTTTCAAATCGCTGTATACTCAACACGCAACTGCTCTTTCATTTTTTTTATTTTAAGAAGAACCCAATCTTTTGATATATATTTGCCAGCCCTTAAAAATTCGCTCAAAATTAAACTGGAAGAATCAACCTTGAATCCAAGTCACGTCTCTTTTCCTCCTTTATGACTAGGCTGATTCCAGCATCAACCTTACATCTCATTTACCAAGCTTTAGTAAAACCTCACTTTGATTACTGTGACATTGTTTGGGGTAACTGTGGGAAAACGCTACGAGACAAACTGCAGAAATTGCAGAATAGAGCAGCCCGTGTGTTGACATTCTCGAACTATGATGCTGATGCAACTGAGCTACTCGAGTTTTTAGGGTGGAAAAATCTTGCACGCCAGCAGGAAATTCATAAAGCCACTATGGTGTTTAGATGTCTGCACGGGCTAGCTCCGGAGTATCTGTATTCAAAGTTTACGTGGCGTGACTCTGCTTATGTCCTCAGGGACTCTGAAAATAAGCTCAATGTTCCATTACCGCGCACTGATTATTACCGAAAAAGCTTTAGCTACAATGGCGCCACATTATGGAACAGTCTACCATGCGATATAAGGAACACAGAGTCTCTGGGGGTATTTAAACGCAAGATTAATGACATTCTTTAAGTCTAACGCACGGCATTCACGGAAAACAGCTTTTAGTTTATAGCTTGAACTTTAAATAGTTTTAAATATTTTATATTTTAACTAGTTTGAATTTTAAATATTTTTTAGCGTATGTGATATGTATTTTTATGGGCTGATGAATTGATCGTGTTTTAAATAAAGATTATCTTACCTAGAGTCTGGAACGGAGGTTATGGGATAATCAAGATGGAAGTGATCATGACGTCAAATATTCAAAATTTGAAAGAGTGTGAATGTAGTTGTTTTTAACTATTTTGGATTTGTTTTTTAACTATTTTGTATTTTCTTTGTCTCTCTTTTTCCCGTTTTTAATATACTAGATCCGAAATAATTAATGTCCATAAGACAAAAGAACAAAGTGAACATAACAATACCTAATTAGCAAGGCCTATAATCGGAATAGCATTGGTTCTTTTGTCGTCAGCCATTTTTGTCCAGTATATGAAAGTCTACCCAGGGCGTCTTCTTATAAGCCTCCATGGCTTCTTGAGACTTCCTCGTCTTTAATTGTATTTCTTGATTCGTTTCATTGTAATATGTATTTAAGGCAAATTGGATAATAAAAATGAAATAAAATAAATGAAGTGGTAAACGAAAAGCTGTATCGTGTATTTAAACAACAGAAGACAAACTCAGATCCTTGCATTGGTTCTCTGGCTGCGGCGCTGCTTTCTGCGCGATCTACGCTCTGTGATAAATAAGTCTATTGAAATGGTGAAAAGTAGATGAAAGTATTTAGAAGATCCAAAGTGGTGGTTCACTGGTATGCTTTCTGTAAACAGCTTAATGTAAAATGTTATACTTGGCCTTTGTGCTAAGAGGTGAGTAGGTTTTGGATATGTTCCCTGGCGGAGGAGTAAAATCATGATTTTAGTACGATCCCAGCAACATGAGAACTTCTCTCAGAATAACAAGCGTAGAAGCAGACACGCGCTCAGCGATTTCATTTTACCAATTATGAGCAATGACCCCAAACGAACTTTTTGCATGTGACCAGGTGAATATATTGTTTCGCCGTCCACGATCTTCCTAATACAAGGATAACTTCCTTCCTCCATGCAAGCGACCTTGATCAAAGAGAAAGTTGACGTTAAGAACACACGGATGTTCAACTTGATGGAAAACTTTTTCAGCGTCAGTGCCGAGTTTGAAAGCTTTTGAAAAAATCAACTCAAAACAATGAAAGAGAGACAAGAAAAGTTCTCTTTTGTTCCTCTTGATTTGCAGGAGGCCGGGTTTTTCCTCTTGCTTGCGTTCACCAAAAGCTTTAAGATGATTCGGCATATTTTACAAAAAAAGTGAATCGCTCTTAGAACCATTTCTGGAAGATTGCACGCGGTGAAAAGTACCATTCGACCTTCATTTTCTTGTTGCAGATGGAATTTACCTCGGTGAGCAGTTCGAGAGAAAAGTCAAGGCGACTGAAAACAACAATTGCCAGACGGATAGTAACCGGGATGAGGAAACTTGTGAAACGGATAAAAAGCCACCTTTTCATTTCAATGGTAAGAGTTAATTTATCTGTATTTGATGATCATAATCTAGAAAACAAACAAAGCTACCAACATAGATTGCCAACGTAGCTGCCAAAAGGGGAAAAATGTCCCTGAAACTTGGACGACATCCACCAGTGCCCTGCAAATAATAGCCAACGAGCAGCCGCACCCTCCCCCAACAAAGAAAAAAACGGAGAGGGAGAGGGTACGCTGCTTAGCCAACTAACGGCTGATTGATCATCGAAAAACCTTAGTGGACCAGTTTTTAAAATGGCAGAAAGTAAACTTCACAAAACGAAATCTGCATTACAGGTATATGGCTATAACTGAATCACGGTTTTCCAATATTAATTTGTTGGTTTTACGAATCGCGATAAAGATATCCTTCTTTTAAAGTACAATAGACTTTACAACCTCGTCCCCAGGGTGCTTTTCCCTGGGAACGAGGTTGTAGACTTTATAAAGTTTAACATAAAGCACATAATTTCGTTCTAATTCACTGCAATAAATTGGTACTCTTTATTTTAGTTCAAGGTTTGACTTTGGATTCAGGACATAGGCAAATGCCAAATTTTTCAGCGTTTAAAGATCAACAAAACCGTGAACCGTCCTGGAAAACTTCTTCTATCCCCCTGTGGAATTGCTTTCAGCAGACCCCTGGGGGAGCCAGGTCCTTTATGCGCTGGATGCAACAGTGGACACAAACGAGGCGGCTACAAGCAAATATCCCTGGGATTCCCCTTAGAAGCTATCGTGGGGCCTATCAACTCTGTGGTGTAATGATGCCCCAAGAAGGATCTACTTACCAAGCAAACGCCGAAACCGAAGAAAAACAGTCTCGTAGCGAAAATATTCACCAAGTAAACTACACATGCAGTAACATGGGGAAAGTACACGAGGTAGCAAATGAACGCAGACCGAGGGGGATGACGAAACAGCTATATCACTGCGAAATATGCGACAAAGTCTTCAATAATTCCATCAGTTTGAAGCAGCACATGATCGTGCACTCAAGCAAAAAGCCATTCCACTGCATATCGTGCGGTAAGAGTTTCAAGCGGTCATCCACGCTCTCCACGCACATGTTGATTCACTCGGACACGCGCCCGTTCGAGTGCCAGTTCTGCGGCAAGAGATTTCATCAGAAGTCCGACATGAAGAAACATACGTACATCCACACGGGCGAAAAACCACACCAGTGCAGCTTCTGCGGCAAGTCCTTTAGCCAGTCGTCCAATCTCATTACACATTGTCGGAAACACAAGGGTTTCAAGCCGTTCTCATGCGATGACTGTGGTGTATCGTTCATGCGCAAAGTGGACTTGAGAAGACATATGTATACGCACGAGATTGAGGATTGAAAGAACAAAGCCAATGTTTCGTTTCGCTGAGGTACAAGTTTTACGTTATTGAATAAAGCAAAGAAACTATATTACCACGTGGTAGTGTTTTGCAAGTTTGAAGCTTGGGAATCGTGTAAGCTATGTACCAAGTGTTATGGATTTAAATTCAGAAACGTGGAAGACAGATTCTGTTTGTGGTTAAAGCAAGATTTGTGCCGGGAAGATTTTCGTGTCAATCCAACGCCCACGACGCCGCTTAATTTTGCTCAGTCCAGTCCACAATGCCCAGCAATGCTTGTAATTAGATGCCCGCCCAATTTTGATATCCAAAACGAAGTGTCCCGTTAAGTCTATGCCGCATTTGCCACCTATTTCCAACAATAAGATGCCGCGTGCCCAATGCAAGACTAGTGTTATTTTTAGGTTAGGGTAAATGCTAATCTCGTACCCAGATCTCACTCTGTCACTGGAGCCCATATGACCGTGGGAGATCTGGGTACAAGATTAGGTAAATGCAGCTTTTTATGCATGTATTTACTCGAGGAGCAGAGTTTAGGGGTGCCAGGAGACACTTCGTGACGCTTATTGAGATCGGAGTGCATCTAATTAATTATCTACTCTGATTCCAGTTCAGTTTTTATTACACGTTATGATACCATACACAGACGTAAAGTAACTACTTAAGGATTAAAGATATGCATTATGTAAAGAAGGACAAATGACTTCGGGGGAGAGAAATGTAGTGGTCAGAGGAGAATGGCTTTCTCTTTCGAGATGACCACCAAGAGCTCCTTGAAACGCAAAACATAAACATCTTTTTAACAGGTTTCATTTTAATGGACAAAAAGTACCTCACATGACAAAATAAAGCCCAGCTCAGTAGCACGCACGCATAATTAAGAATAGGCATGCAACTACAGGAGTAAAACTGTATCTCATTAGCATAAGCTTGCTTAAATAAGTGATGGTAAAACGTTATTCATAACAATATCTTTTTGTTTCAGCTTTTAAAATCATGATTACCATCATATTCTTTATTTATATATGGTAAAAGTTATAGTGAGGTCGCCATGCAAACCAGATCCACTCGATCTTCTGTCCGCTCGGACTGGACTGTGGAATATGATCAGTAGAGTTTCTTGAAATTTTGTTTAAAGCTTCTAAAAGAATACTCCTTAAACTTAGTAATGACGCAAATCATTTAGAAAACACTTTTCGTCTCAAGTCCTACAACATTCATAAATGTTTTCAGCTGTAGATAATGAGAAAGATCTTTATGTAGCCATGGTATAAAGCCGGCGATGTACCTTTCAAAACTTACCACCTTTTTAAAATCTACAGGTTTAATGTCCCATAGATACAACCAAATGACCTTGAGTTAGAAAACTATTCATAGAATTTATAATCCATACTATAATCTTTTTCAGCATCGCTTTTAAGTAGTCAAAAAATTGTACATAGTGCCTTGGTCTACATTTTATACCCCTCATTTAAAAAAAAAGTAGTGTCCGTATAGGAATGCCAAAGGAACTTTTTAAAACTTAACCGAACTGGGTAAAGTAATGTAAATAGTGATGAAAAATAAAGGCAGCTTTTTGCTCAGACCGGTTATGACGTTATACAAGTTAGTCATGTGATTTGTTTGGTCCTTGAAAAGAAGAGAGAGTCGGGGTTTCCAGGTGGATACTCGCTTTGGTTGTTCCGGTAGTGTCAGAATTACAGTATGAATTTTAGCCTTATGCGAAAGATTTTAAGAATCGTACTTGGATTAATCACTCCCAAATCGGCCCACATTGACGAGTAAAATTGTCCGGAGTAAAATCTAAGGGTGCGTTCGATTGACCGTATTCCGGAATAGGAATACATGGAATACAAGTTCGAAATCCTTCGTTTTTGCGGAGATTCACATTAAAATTGTCAAACATTTGCTAAAATGCTATTTTAAACATATTTTTATCATCCTTGCAGCTTCGAAACGCGCCAAACATACCGTTTTAATCATCACTCCACGTATTCTTATTCCGGAATAGGGTCAATCGAACGCGCCCTAAAAGTGTCACTCTTGAAAAGGAAGCTGAGGAGTTTTTGACCAGGCGTATAGGCACAGGTTTTGTTGACACTTTCCCCACCATTCACTAGTAAAATCGCCCAGCGTTAGACAGAGTAAAATCTAAAGGTGTCCCTCCTAAGAGGCAAATAAATAATCATTGCTTTAAGTTCATTACAATATCACAGTTAGTTCCATTGCCATGTGTTTGCTATGAAGGTTTTTTTCCTCTGAAGCTAAGGATTGCAACTTGCTGGAGGAAAGCTAATCAGTTATTTTTTTCAATGTTGAACTTTGTCTTTTTTCAAGTCCCCAAAACGTTAATTTGGATACCTCTAGTCAGTTAACTTAGGGGTCACTTCGTTCTGAACATGGGCGTAAATTTTTTCGAGAGAGCACGCTCAGCCCAGAAAGGCAGGAGCTCATTACATGATAATAATAATAATAATAATAATAATAATAATAATAATAATAATAATAATAATAATAATAATAACAACTTTATTTAAATGTCAATGGATTTAGCACAAGAGTACAAATTGGCGACACTAACGAAATTAACTCAAATCAAATCAAATATTGGTTTTTGTGGAGAAGGGAAAACCGGAGTACCCGCACTCCCCTTGGAGAGAGCAACTGGTATCCATCTTTGACCAATCATTTCCTTATATTTACCAATTATTCGCCGAAGGCGAAGTGATTATCGGTGAATATTCATGCACCGAGACGAAGTCGAGGTGAATATTCACCTATAATCACTGATCGTTAGGCGAATAATTGTTTTAGTATAAATACACAGGTGATTATTTCAAAAAAGAGAAAGAAAAACATTTCAACGTGAAATCATCTTCACTTACAGTGGCAAAACGACTACTGGCAGCCATTTTGTCCGTCGAGGTGATTATCGGCTGATAATCCGAGATAGCGAGCCAATGAGAGTGCGCGATTTTGTATAATCACCTGTGTATTTATACTAAATATATATAATCCTCATCGCGCCTAGGTGGCACATAAGGCTGAAATCATTTCCTTAGGCCTGGTTATTTTCAATGAATTTTTGGACTATTCATAGAATCTTTTTCCCTCTTATGTACGAGGCATTTGTTTGTGCAATTCTCAGGCTTGTCAATTTCCAAGCGCCTTTCTCTTTATTTTGTTGTGAGAGCCACTAATATTATTGTAGTCTCCGTGGCCTGTCTAGAATAGCTATGCTAACTGTGGACTACAATAGTCTTGTTTGTGTGTGATTTGTTTATAAATAACGTGAAGTGAAAACAAAAAGTGAAAGTTTTGTCTGTGCATTATAAGACGCACATACATACTTAATCGGCATACATACTGAACTGACCACTCCTCAGTACGACAACCTTGAAAATCTCAGTTGGGAATTATCAGTTACAAGTGCAGCATAGAAGTTGAACCAGGTACCACCAGGATGAATTCAACTAGTGATTCAGAACGGGTCTCGAACACGGGATCCCCGGGTCTGCGGGCAAGTTCTATAACTACTTGGTCATATTAACTCCCTTGCTCTGTGTCATCTTCATCTACTGAGTTACTTCTCAAAAGAGAGAAGCAAGTTAGACGAAAAATTAATCGGGACACTTCACCTTTTTGGGGTGTTATTGAATACCCAGTATTTCACACACTACAGCCCCCTCCCCTCCCCTCCCCTCCCCTCCCCCTACCTTATCAATGTTGCTAGCAATACAAAACAATGCTGAAAACTTGAACAGGCAGCATTGAAAGGGGGAGACGGAGGTGGGAAGAAGGAAAGATTGGAATCCTATATCCGGCGGGTATTGAAAGCTATAAAAGGTGTTTTGTTTTAATGAGATTGTCTCACCAATTTTGCAGCCCCTTGCAGATATTTCTATTATGCGTTGACTGAAGTCAGCAATTCGCGAAAGTCTGAAAGAAAGGTAGAAGATTGAGATACGGGATAGAAAGATGGAAAGGTCTGAGTTCTGAGAAAATGATAAGTGCAAGGTGTTATCTAACATTTTTTCGCTCAGGGTCATCAGCTCATAGGAAAATTCGAGGGCGTTGTTCTCTTGAGGAAGTTGATAAATTTGTCGAGTATATCCTGACCTCTAAATACCATAGGGCACAATTCCAAGATCAAAATTACCCTGAAGTGCATTCCAGTCTGTTATATTTCCCACAGCATTTTCACTTGTCAAATGAAAAGGTCCATTTTGGTTCAGTTCCATCGAATATTACGATTACGTCAAGAATTTAATTGGGTGGAACTCGTTTGGGAGTACTGAATCAAAACACTTAGAACGCTAAGGGGAGAAGTTATTTCTCATTTTCAAAATACGGGTGTGCCAGTTTGGCAGCCTAATAATGTTAGCCAGTTGGCCCCGAAGCTTAAGGTTGTAACCGCTGCTACGCAGGGGTAAACATTTCTCGAATATAATTTAGTACTTATCTGCGTATGCTTTCGTAGACGAGGAGAAGAGCTTGTTCAATGCACCGATAATTTCTCGCTACGTACGACTTTTGAGAAGTGTGTCGTAAGGACTAATTAAGAAGATCTATAGTTCTAATAGCAAATGCATTTCTTAATTCCAATCTCCTGCCTGGAATGATTTTTATTTAATTTGGCCCAAGGGGAGCGAAGATGCGTATTCAAAGTTGGGGAGTATGGAAGCTTTGAAAAGTTTAATTATGATTTGTGGGAGCAAGTCAGACTTTTGCATTTACTCTACGACAAATTTCTCTGTCATGTGTCTGAAAAGAAAGCTGTCAATGGTGACTCCAAGAAGCTTGATTTCGGTAACGTATTCCAGTTAATTGTTGTCAATAACGAAGGGCGTTGGTAGAATTGACCCATGGCATGGCATGACCACGTTGGGAATTCAGGTTTGCTTTCATCGGTGTCCATGGGACTTTCTACTCTAATCACGCGATTTCATTGGCTTTAGTTTAATCCCTAGGGATGTGTCGATTATAGCGGAGGTCCGCGCGCGCGCGCGAAGCACCAGTGGTAAGAAAATATGGTAACCCGTCTGTTCGAGAACACCGTATGATCATACGACCGTACTACTGTCCACCCCTCCATGTATGCCAACGGGACCAGTATCACATGACCATATCGCGGGCTCGAGTTTAGAGAATCGATGTATTTGGATAGACCACTTTCATAAATGGCGACCACTTTTACATTCTTTTGTCTTCATGTTAATTAGACCTACAGCCCTCATTTTGAAACAAAAATTCTTTTGAAATTTGCTCGTCTTTAATATCGAGGCTAGAAAGCTAGGCTTATCAACATTAAAACAAAAGAATATTTTATTTGGCCGCCATTATGAAAGAGGTCCAAACCTGTCTCCACATCCATGTTATGGTTAATTGACACCTGTCAAAACAAGGTATCCGCTGACCGGTATTGCGTGACCATATCGCGGGCTCAAGTTAAGAGCTCATCGAGGTGAACTTTTCTTTTAGTTGACCGCTGGACAGGTTTGGGTTTCGATTGGATCGCAGGCTCAATCCAGGTTAACTTTTGTAAAAATAAATAACTCGGGAGCTCCGCTTTTAGGCTTGGCTAAATCTATATATTGAAAGGAAAGGAAAGAAAAGGAACTTTATTTAATAGCCAGTCTCTGTAAGATCCTCATATCGAGTTTTGCCCACAAAATTGACTTCGCTCATAATTTTTCTGTAGACTTCTTTTAATAGGTATACAACAAATATGAAACTAGTTGGGGGAAATTCGCTTCTGTAATTTTTTTTTTTTGGACCAATTTTCTTTCGGCACCGCATAAGGACCTGAGATGCTTGTGAAATATGCGAATTTTGTCAAAATTCAACCGATTGCTCCGGATAAAAGAGCGCGTCCCAAAGCTTCCAATTTACTAGTTATTTTAATTAAAATAATACAGGTTAGAATCATGGACACTTTTTTGCATTGAAAATCCGAGGAAACACACTTAGCCCCTTTAGACACACTTGGCGAAACATGCGATTTTAGCCAAATTCAGTGGATTAATTAAATCTCAAAGGTGGCTCACACTTACTGGCTCTCCTGCATATCATTGTGTAGTTCCATCCTTCAACTACTGAATCGTGTTAAATGTTTTGGCCGCCATTGAGTTTCGGTCCAGGGGTGAGTGGTGGAACTTGCCCTACCTGGCCATTTCGCCAGCGTTTCTCCATCGCGAATGTCCAGAAGGATTGTTAGAATAGAAAGCGAGAAATCGGGTATATGCCACTCGAAAATTGTCCATTCCTAAGTATTGCATAGTTTCAATCACTGTTTTCCATGTGGCTATGGTTTTA
>OX421448.1:16548300-16553300 GCA_949126865.1 Montipora capitata | reverse complement strand
TGTATTAAGAAACAGAATGCTGATTGTACGTGTAATTTACATGACAAAGTAAAACTGGAGACTGCATGTTAGTCACACGTGAGGCGCTGTAGTGTAGGAGTCGAATCGATAAAAACTTGTATATAGATGTCAAATGTTAACTAGCTGGCTGTCACCTCCGCATTAATTGACCAGTATTTCAGCTTGTCTCTCCGAACGGTCTCCGGTCTTGTTAAAACAGATGATTTATCAAATCGGCATCGTGTTTTACGAAGGATATCAGATATCTGCATGATTACATGGACTTTACTCAAGAGTGTGTAATGACTTCAGACCTCGCTATCGGTATAAACAGTGACGTTTTTTTTAAATCTCGATGTCCAAACATGACTCTCTAAAATTCTCGTAATGTTATGAAGCTTTTCATCTTCGACTGAAGGCAGGACCGGACTGAAGAGAGGCCTTTTTTAACTAGAGGTATCTCTCTTTTAGAAATTATGGAGCTATATGATTTTAAGCCGCTGCCTAAGTCAAATGTCGCTTAGCCTAAACGCGGGGGCCGTGAAACTGCTTTAGTCTTACAATTTTCATTAAAAAATGGAGAATTTGTGTGCATTAAAAAAATGCAAAAGTCTACGCAAGACTAATGATCACTGCAGTTGAGAATGCATGAAAGAAAGTCGAAGCATGAACGGGACCGTAAGATTGCGCCGAACCATACAAACTTTGATCAAACCATTTGGAAACCCTGGTAGACTGCAATTACAACCCGTAGGATTGAAAAGTTATGAATTATTAAAAAAACATATAACTTCCAAATATTTCGCTATCATTCTAAAAAAAAAAAGTAAATTCGGAAAATAAAGACGAAAGACGATTTTGCCAAAGGAAAAGGTAGGATCTAACGTAACCAAGGGGGGACATAACGGAAATATACTGAATCATCTTAGATGGAATTCGCGTTTTGATTTCCCAGTCTACGGGAGATGTGTTATCACTTGATTTCAAGGGAGACCATAGAACTGCTTGGCCTGGGTAAAAACTACTCTTGCAATTGAGTTGCCCAGACTCTGTAAAGCGGGAACTGAGTTCGTCAACTATCATATTTCCCTTACTCTAGACAAGTATAACGGAAGCTCTTGAAATATTTGTCCAAGCTTGTCCTGCTCTGATTTTGCCAGTCTAGCCTAAGTTTATGTTGGTGGCTATTGTTAGAGATCAGGTGCCAGCTAAAGCGAAGTTGTGAACCAGCTTCGCCATCACTCACAGCGTCGGTATGAGTCGATGATTTATGACATGAATAACATTGACAATTCAGTCACAAATCGAACACAAAATCTATCATTTAATTGTGATCGAAAATCCAAGCATAAGATAGGCAAGATGAATTTTCAGATGTGGTCTGTATAGAAGGTCTCATTAAAACTGAATGCTCGAAAATCGTATGCCATGCAGCTACTGTAAATGCTTTTAAAGTTTCCATTTTCTTTAATTAAGAAGCACTCAACCGCCACATAACATGAAACTCAAAGTTGTCAATTTGAATTCCCGATCGAGAATAGTCTAAAAGAGGAACTGCACCGGATAGTTTGGCGTGCTTAAAAAAATTGAAGAGTGTCGATGATCTTTTGTCAGTTATCACGAGGCATAGGTTATCATCAATGGGGAAGATAGAACTAGAATTGAATTTTAAAAAAGCCGGCTGAACTTTTCAGAGACGAGTTTCATCGCCAATCGGTAAACTGTCAGCATTACGACAAGTTGTCTTAACAGACGAACGAATTAGTTTCTGCTGGAAATGAGGTGCAATCTCGTTGGGGAATGAAACATGAAAATTCAGTGGATAGCCACCGTACGAGAGATTTGTTTGTTTTCAGGGGTGGATAGCGTTATCCACCGGATAAATCACTATCCAGCGGATAAACACTAGCAGAACCAATTGAGTTATCCAATGGATAGTGATTTATCCGGTGGATAGCGCTATCCACCCTTCGAACAACTGATGCTTGATGTTTCGAGTATTTATAGCTCTTCGAATCATTCGCTCTGACGAAGGGAAACATCATCTTTCATATTGTGAATGACCCACGTTTATTAACTAGATTGTTATAGTTTGGTTCGGTTGGATTCTGATCTTCACTGACTGATATGACCTGGCCCCAGTTGTTCGAAGGGTGGATAGCGCTATCCTCTGGATAAATCACTATCCACCGGGTAACTCAATTGGTTTTGCTACTCTTTATACGCTAGATAGTGATTTATCCGATGGATAGCGTTATCCACCTTTTGAACAACCCGCGAGGCCCGATATACACGTATATTACTTATTACTTTAAGTTTCGTCTTAAAAACAAAAAACTCTCATATGATATCAATCTTATGAGTTTTTCTTTTTTCGACTATGAGAATAAGCCACTAATGGCTAGATCAATTTATGGGAAATCATGCTGTTTATGACAAACTGAACGCAAAGAGTTCGCCGTGGCCCCTGTCTTTGAAGAGCATTTTTAGCTTAATTGAGAAGAAGCATTTGACTGGCATCTAACTGAGACCAGTAAATTTAGAACTTTCATCCAAAATGGGTAAAGATCATATAGTCGTTTTGTCTCGTTAAAACAAGCTTGGCTTGTTTTTGGTATTTTTGCATGCTATCTCCATTTTGGTGTCTAAAAGGAAGATGAATTTTAACCAACTTTCAGATTATACCTAATTGCATGTCGAAATTATGAGTAAAACAAAGCAGTTGACAGCCAGCTGATCCTAAACCTACTCATTGCAAAATAGGCACACTACTTAAAATAAGACATCGCCCACTTCGTGACGTGAAAACAAATTAGTAATATAGTGTTTGTCAACGCCGGTAAAAAATGTTTATGGAATACTTTAATATTTATTGGAGCTAATTGAGGTCTGTTTTAATTGCAATAAACCGAACCTTACAAGTTGGTTAGGCTTTTAAGCCTGACTTCTCTATTAATAGTCGACAGTGCGGTAAATATTGTCCAAGAAACCACCAAGTCACAAGTTGCCGGCTTATAAATGCCTTCCATAATGATGTGATTATTCGTTGGGAGATGATAACAAGTTAATTCTCAGACAAAAGCTGCTGGTTGTCTATTGACGGACGTGCGAGACAACATGAGTAAGGAACATGTTAAAATATGAAGCCTCTTCATAAAAAGCCACCTGGATCGAAAATGTTTTCTTGCTTGCGAGCAGCTGCAAACATATTCTCAAAAAAACCACGAACATTGTGGCCTCAGAAACGCAAAGGTGCTCACTTTGCCTCATATTATCGACTCACTCGTCGATCGTTACATTTTTTCGCGCGACCAAGGTTTCATCCACGAAAACGGTTTTTTAGAATCGCTGCACTAAGTAATAAATGCAAACGTATTTTACCCTCCCGTTCGTTTAATGTCAGGTGCCGACACATCCTTATAATGACTTTTTTGACACATTTTTTATGAATGCACCAAAATTAGTTCTTACTGAACAAAACAATAATTCAATGGCATCTCATTTGAAAACAGATCGTTTGCAAAGCCGAACCGAATCCGTTGGTTAAACAACCCGGCTTTGTTTGATTGACTGAAAGACTTAATAAAGACGTAGATAAAAATACGTTAAATTCATATTGCTTTGTTCAATCTAACGTTAAGTGTTGAAAAACATATTTCGAATTTATACAGAGAGTTTGTGAATTCAAAAGGCGACCATCACATAATACTTGCACATATTTCATTTTATTCTGCATGTGTTGCCTAAATTGAGATGACCAACGCAGAAAAGATCACTTATTTCCTTTTACAATCGGAAGAAGGAAATTTAGTATTTGTGAGGGCTGAGGTATTGAATATCCCTTCCAACGCTTTAAAAAGTGACGCTAAGTTTTGAGGCGTTGTAAGTTCATACAGATTAAGATACGTTTCATGCGTTCTTGATGAACTCAGTAAGGTTTCAAAGCTTAGGAAATTATGAGAAAACAAATGGCCGCGACAAAATTCGAACAACGTCCCCTGTTTTTATTTGATCTGTACCATAGTCGATGAACGCTCGGACATAGTTTTCAAAATAATTCACACGACGTCTCTCCTCAGATTGCGAAGTAGGCGTATAATTATTTGGTAGTTTTGAATACATGTAATTGCTGCAGTTGACAGGGAAGGGATTACGACCTTTTGAGCTCACATAAAGTGACATTTGCCAAACTTAGATATAGTTTAGTTTTCCTGCTGGCCAAACTGTTTTGCGATGACAATGCAGTTGTTAGCTTTTGCCAAGTCGCAGTTGAACGTCAACAATTAAAGTAGACACTTATAAAAACATCTCTACTAATACCGATTAAAGTTTTTTTTCTTTCGTGCAAAATAAGAAGCTGGACTTTTTTGCGTGCCCTTGAGGGTGACATATCGAATCATTAAAGAAAAATTACTACCATTGTCAAGAGATGCATCCAATGAAAAGAATACCGGTCAATATTGTAATGAGTCTTTAGCCATATTCTACACCTTTCCTGCAGTGCATTAACCCTTTCAGCCCGTGGGGTTCCCCATTGACGAGTAAAATCGTCTGGCGTTAGACAGAGTAAAATCTATAAGTGGCACTATTGGAAGTTAAAGGGTTAATGGGGACATAGTTTGTGAGTGAATCTAGCTGTTGTTAACCCTTTCAGCCCCGTGGGGTTCCCCATTGACGAGTAAAATCGTCTGGCGTTAGACAGAGTAAAATCTATAAGTGGCACTATTGGGAGTTAAAGGGTTAACAGAGACCATCAAGTTTCTTAGATTCTACTGAGATGCGAACACGTAACCCGTCCACACGCAAAACGAAGTCGCTTTAGTTTTTCCTAACTCAAGCGTCTTTGTCAAAGCAAACCGTTTTCGATGAGACAAAGACTGAAGTGTGAATGCGTGAATGGCTTCAAAGCAGCTGTTCTCGGTTCCAAACACTGTTAGCAAGTCATAGTACCCTTCATTCATTTATTCATTCAGTTTGTCTTAAAATTAAGCTCGCTCTCA
>OX421448.1:16520800-16540800 GCA_949126865.1 Montipora capitata | reverse complement strand
CTTTGTCTATCCTGCTGTGTGTCATATCTACTTTATTTTACAATGATATTTGGCTGCTTTCTAGTCTTGTGACGTTAAAATGTTTCTTTTATTTAAAAACTGTACCACTCTATTTAAATTAGTTAAGTTTCAAACATTTGCTGTTATATCTACAAGAAATCGGCGAAAATATATTTTACAGTTCAAAGCACTAATTTCTGTCAGGTGATACACTGAAAAGTTTATAAAAGACAGATTTTTGCAGTCAGTGAAAGTGAAAAAAAGTCTATGATTCTTTATCAGGTAACTGTTCCATTTCGTGTGTGTATGCATGTCTTCTTAGATCAACTTTTCGGTAGAATGCTCGATCACAAACTTGGCAAGAAAAAGGTTTAAAGCCCGAATGTTTCCGGCTGTGCGTGATAAGGTTGCTGGACTGGCTGAACGCTTTCCCGCACTGTAGACACTTGTGGGGTTTCTCCCCAGTGTGAACGTAAGTGTGTTTCTTCATGTCGGATTTCTGGTGAAATCTCTTTCCGCAGTAACCGCACGGAAAAGGCCTTGTATCTGAGTGAATTAGCATGTGAGTAGAAAGCGTCGATGACCTCTTGAATGTCTTGTTACACTGTTTACACTCAAATGTTCTTTCGTTCGTGTGGATTTTCTTGTGCTGTTCCAAACTCACTCCATGACCAAACGTCTTTCCGCAAACGTCGCACGCAAACGGACGACGTCCAGTATGAGAGCGTCTAACGTGGACTTCCAGACCATGCGGTGTGCTGAAAACCTTTTTGCAGCTAAGACAATCAAACGTTTCACCATTATAAGCTTGTTCCGATTTTTTCTTCTCGTGTGCGACCGGCTGCGTTCCTTCACGTGTGAACACCTTAGAGTCGGCAGTCATACGGGCTGCAAACTGGTTCCGGCCAAACAGAGGAGCACGCCAATACGGAATATTAATTCTTCCTTGTTCCGTTAGTAACGGTTGAGGCGGTAAACGCCCGAACGGTGGAAGAAAAATCGGGTTGAAAGCACCAGGAGGAATAAATCGAGAGGGGAAGCCAGGTAGATAAGGTCGAACATCTGAAAGATGATAAAAGAAGAACAATAAATCAGACCTAGCTCTGGGGTCGTTTTAATTTTCTGCCAGTTAACACATGACGTCTTAAAAAATAACATGTGGTCCGTGGCGGGGCATTGTACTCTTTCTAATGTTACAGAAAACTTTCGCCAAAAATCGACTCTTTGCAATGTGGCAACCAGCTTCCAGCGTTTGAAAACAAATCAAAATATGTACGCAAATACAAAGATTCATGAATGTTTAATATTTTTTAAATCTCAAGCCAGTGCAATCTGCTCATAATGTCAGGTTTCCCTCTCTAGTGTTTTAGAGCACCCATGCGACGGGAAATTTTGATTTCTTTTATCATTTTTACGGCAGTCTTGACAAATTCAAGAAAGGGGAAATGAAGATTCACTTAAATTAAAAACGTTTGTAGACACCGCTTCATTTGTGATACAAAATGGTGTTTTGCAGTTTTGATTGAAGAGGAACAAATCATCCGAATTGCAACAATACGCAAAGGGTAGTGTATAAGAAATCACTTTGTATGGTATTTCCTCTGTATAAGAAGCGTAATTAAGCTTCTGTGACGATTAATTTCAACGGATAAATAAAACAAGTGCTAAAGCGCGTAACTTCCCCTTCCTCCGGCATATTCTGTGCGTTCCTTTCTGTTTGTGGCAGTCATAAGGGCTCCATGCCTCAATTTGATTTTAGATCGTTCTAACACTGAACTAATACATGTACTTTGTTTAAACAATTAAACTCCAACGGGTTAAATATACAGCCTTTAAGATATTGTGAGAGAATTCTCCTGCTTAATTAATCTTCGCTCGACGCCGTCTTATGAAGTCGGAGTAGCTATATAAATAATGTGAAAAGTTTTGTACTCGTGGGCAATTGGCAATCGTGTAAAATGCGGCGCGCTCTGTTTCATACTATTTAAAGTGGTTTGTTTGCAGATTTAAAATCTTTCTATGAATGAACCGCCAAAAAATACTCGTTAAGTTTATGGGCTAGGTGGATCATTTCCTGTGTGCCATATTAAGCCAATTCGTGGGTTCTGATTTCCGAAATTAAACCGAATATCCAAAACGAAGAAATTGGCAGATTCACAGTTTCAACCAAGAATATATTTCTATCATTAACTGGTGGGTTATCAATACAGCTTCTCTTATATGCCACTACTACTCAAGTTTCCATTTTCAATCGCAGCCGCGGGATTAAAGTAGCCGTTAATGTGACACAAATATTTATGCCGGTTCTGATTGCAAGTACAAAATGAAGTCAGTGAATTTGATAAAAAGAAAGGAAATAAAACACAACACCGCTTACATCCAATATCAAGCTCCTTATGTAAAAGCGAAATAAGCCATATGCATATTTACCATTAACAGTAAGTGCAGCCTTGTGCGTAAAATTTGACCTGTATGCTTCTGCTGCAAGAAACTGTGAAGGCGTCTTCTGCTGTTTTGTCGGCTTATCTGGGGCGAACAGGTTTTCAATGTCGAACGGACGGCTTGACGAGGAGCTCTTCTTTTCCTTCTCGCCCGGTTGGTCTTTCACCATCTCGGAATTTGAAGTTTGCCCTGGGGAAACTTAATAACAACTCAAAAAGTTAACTTGGGTGATTGTAGGCTGGGTCGTCCAGGAGATCGCAAATCCCTAGTCCAGAATAATACATCAGCAGTAATGTGACTGTTTTCAGTTAGGAATATACGCTCGTAATACACTTTCTCCTCAAAATAACATGAGCGCTGATTTGAAAAGTGCGCACGATTTAATCCAAACAGGAATTTGTCGTTAGTTTTTAGTTCGCGTTTGAAGTCTCTGTAAAAGACAAAGCAATTTAAACATTTAAGTAAGGAAGAAGATAAGAAAACTTTTTCTGACGCCTCCCCAACTATTGAGGATTAAAAAATAAAAAAATAAATCATTGCTAATAAAAAATCTGTCCCTAAGATGCGCAACTCCACACAATCTCACCATGCATTAATTCAGAACCGGTGAGATTTTGCGGGTCCGTAGAGGGCGCCTGTGCCATCCTTTTCTTAACCAGGAAAGATCTTGGCATTTTTTTTTTTTTTTTTTTGAAATCTCGTTTGTCGGAGATGCAAAATCTGAGCGTTGTTTCAGTCAGTTCAACGAACCACTGCAAGCTGGTCGCTTTATAATAAAGACATTTTTGGGACGTGATGAGTTTTTAAAGGCGTCAAGAACAAAAAGCCTAACCCAGGTCTATCTGCGGCAGGTGAACTCCATAGCAACAACAAGGACCAGCAGCGCATGCGCGCGGTGTGGATTTCAAACTAGCGGATGATGACTGTCTGATTGGCTCATTACAAGTTTCAGCTGGGAGGACTTTATCGAACGCCAAGTACAGTAGATCATCGTCATTAGTGGTGTAATTAAACAATTTAAATGTCTCCCTGTGATCAAAGCGGGATACCTGACGCCGAAACTTCTCTTTTCAAGAAAATATATGGAATATAAAGGTGATGCGCTCAAAAAAAAATCGAACCTGCTTTTTGTCAATTTTTTAAGTAAGCTTAGTTGTCAACTTTTTGGTCGTGTTTTGTTAATGAGAAGGACACTTCATTCACTGAAGTGCGGTCGCACACTATTGGATTTCGATCAGATTTGAAAAACCATAAACTTTTCAGGGTACTGCCGTTGACTACTATGATGCGTGATTCACGCAGGCATTCGGTCTCGCAATCGATCCATGCTTGACAGAGGAAAAGAAAAGCAAGACGCTTATTGGATCTCAAAATAAGCGGGTAGCATATTGCGAGAACAATTTTACACATCTATGACAATTTGAGTCGCTTTTATCCAAGTGAAAGCCCCCGCGAAGAATCTAATTAGAGGAAGTGTGGGAGATGATTGGGGGTTATCAACAGGTGCACACAGTATTACCTTACCTACATTTTAATCGAATTAACTGGGATGATTAATAGCGCACGGCAAAATCAAACTTACGTCTTTCGAAGGTTGTTTTCTATTCGTTGCTAAGCTGCATGAAGGAACGATTATATTTAGGAGTATTTGCTCGGCCAAAAATCGCAACAGGATACGATTTGTTTGCAATCATTTGTGGCGGGCCTAATTCCCGTCTTGTGTTAATGACACTGTGATAATATCGACCTGTAAAAGGAAGTGATAATAATGCGTGTACAAGTCCTGTTTTATTGCCTTGTCTTAAAACGCGCTAAAACTTGACCATTTCAAAGCTCTCTAAAAAAATCGCATCGTCTTAATTGAAGTTTCTTTCTATATGATGACAAAAGAGAATAAGACTCTTAAAGAAAAACTAACGAATTCAAATTAAAGACGGCTTTTTTTAAGAACCTGTGAATACAAAGTGCTTGATGTGTCGAGCAACAAATTCGTTATGGTTTCAGATTTAGTAAAAGAGCGTTTTAAGAACATCCATTAGCACGAAATGTAAATCTCCGCCGTATTGTGTTTGACGTAGTGATTTTCTTCCTGTCAAAGAGGACCGAAAAGAGTTTCTTAATGAAGTAAAAAACGCTTTACGAGGAGTTGTCATCGAACCGCTCGCTAAATCTCTTAACGGACACCCTGGGAAATTAAGCATCGCTTTTTTCCTGCACATTGTTCCCTTCGGTGAGCGGAGTCTAAAATAAACGTTGGACGCAAACTTTTTCCCCCAATTCTTAATCAGTTCATCGCGACTAAACTGCTTTTGAGTCTTTGGCGATTAAAAGACTCCGCTCAATAACCACCCTGATATAAATGTGCGTCACTCCACAATGGAATAAAAGAGAAATTGGCGGTCGCTTGAACTTTTTTTAACTACAATTTTGTGATGCTGTTAAACAACTGTGTAACTTGTAATTCTAGACTCCTTGTGGACCCCCAGGGGAAATTACCACAAAATGAAGAAAAGGAGTTATTGTTTTAAATGGAAACACGGGGTGGGTCATTCTTTAATTGTGCGTATGATGAATTAATATTTGGCTAATAAAGAAAATTGTGGTGGCTCAGACAATTTCCAAGCGAAAAGCACTTAAGCTACTTAACACGGCTAAAAACTAAACAAGATGCGATGTAGGTTGATCAAAGCAAATTTTTGTCCAATTTCGTTAGCTTGTCTGCACGCGTACGAGAAAAATTAAGTAATTTTACAGCGGAAGAAAATTAGAGACTAAAAGATGTTTTTTTTTTGCCTGAGAGAAAGATAAGGCTCTGTTCTCTTTTCGTGTGGTTATTCATGCAAATTTTAAAGTAGTATTGTCAAACATAAATAAAATATGAGTAGGATAGGAGTAAATTTCGTACAACACTAATCTGAGGACACCTTAGCTTTGCAACACTTGAAATTCATTTTGGAGACATTGAATAATACCGCTAAAATTAACAGTCAGCGAATTGAGCAAGTAATAAAAGGAATATTGATGTTTTTTGTCGTGTCTTAGCCAAAACACTATCAAGAGCTAAGATGTCAAATTTCTCTGAGTAGTCATCTACATCTATCAGTACATGACCTTTCTATATAACTCTGTTTCACAAAATGCTTTGTTTTCAAAGTGTTAATAAACATGCATTTTTGAAAAAATTCTCAAAAAGGGAGACATTTAATGCAATATAAGCTTTTTCGTTTTTTACTTTTTTTATTATTTTTTTAAATTTATTTTCTGAAATAAATCCGTCAATAAATTGAATAGCAGGGTTTTCTTTTTTGAAAAAAAATCATCCACTTTTAAAAAAACTATAGTGCTTTCTTTCCTTTGATGAACTTATTTCCAGTCCCACTGTCTGTTCCGGCGTTACGGACTAAAACGCTGTAGCTTAGCAGACTTGAACACAATTTTCCGAATTTTCATAGTCGAAACGTTTTATATCACTGGGGCCGATTCATCATTGTGTTTCTTCTTTCACGCTTATAGCAAGTAATTCAAGTTTTTTTTCATGGGGAAAATGTTAAGCCATCTTATCTTTTCGTTTTTATCTAAATAACCGTACGTTTTGCCCTAAACAGTAAGATAATTAATAGTTTTTTTGTGAAATTTTTAATTCGACAATATGGGAGGCAGCTGCTGAAATCACCATCCGTTCGAGATAAGATCCTCGCGTGCAACGAAAATGAATTATTCGCTTTAGAGTTTCCAGCGAGTGGCACCGGGTAGGAACAGATAACACCAAACAAAATCTGAAATAAGAACATAGTTCATCGCAAAATTGAAAGACCTCGCGACATTTTGATATCAACTTTGTAGCGAGTGACGCGTGACAGTGGAAGTTTATTTGCGACTCAAACACGACGCAAAGTATAGCATATATTGAGGCACGTTACAAACTGGAATAAATCCTGATAGCCACGCGTCGAATTGCCGAATGGTTGTTTCTCCACTCAATACGACTTAATCCATGGCACTACACTTTTACCTTAGAGGCCGGTCAAAATGCTACAGTAGTGTGAAAATAATACAGCTTTAATTGTTAGGCAGAGAGGAAAAAATCGTGTCAGTCAGTTTACATTGTGTCTAGTTTATAAAACTGCTATTCTTCAAATTGGCCGCGACGCAGAATTCAAGCCAACATATGACGAGCAAACAAACTAACTATGATCACCCTCGAAGAAAAGGACTCATTTGTTGTCAGTCGACATGATCATTACCTACATTGGCTGAAGAAAAAGTTCAATTTAGCCATTCACTAGCCGGGAAAGTGTTTATATAAGAGGGACTGTGAATTTTTTTTCGTTGACCTTTTCCATCGCTCTATTTATTTTTAACTGATTATTCCTTTGTCTCTTTCAGAAAAAAATGTTTCAAGCCAAGCGACAGCAAAATGGTGGCACCAATTAACGAATTCTTTTAATTTCTCGCCGATCGCATCATGAACCCACTGAGTCAGGAAAGGCTTTGTTATCGGGATATTCCATGTGGTTTCATACACATCAATTTTTCACAAAGCCAAACGGAACGCCCCATAATCAATTCTCGAGCAAGGATAGTCCTTTTTTTTTTTTTCGACAGTACATTTGCTATAATTGGACATGCTAGAGATTTTATGTGGGTCAGCTTGGGAGTTTTTGATTGTGAAACGGAGCAATGTTTTTTTTTTTTTAAGAACGAACTGAAACCCTAAATAACGGTAGCTTTTTATTTCTTTAGTCAAGCAAAAAAAGTAACTTACATTCACACTGTGATATACACAAAGCATGCAGCTACTGGGGTCGTGTAGAAGTAACAATTCGAATTAGACAACAGCGACAAAAATATACCAACTGCGGGAGGCAAACAAAGAGAGATAGAGTGAAATTCCTTATGACGGAAGATTAGTCTGTTTGGTGGTTGAACGTAGAATCCACTTGGAAGCCGAACGACTGGGCCTCGGCAATTCCTACGTAACTGTCCTCATTCAGGTATAGACAATAGACAATTCACAACTTCAGGGAGAAATTAGTGAATCGAAACACAATGATCCGTGTACAGAAAAGTTCACCTTTTTTGAAGAAAAGTGCAAAAGTGTGTATTTCCTTTCTAAAATTTTCGTCAAGTTGCCCGAAAAACTCAAGAGCCCTAGCGGCAAACTACAGCTCATGGTTTATAAATGCAAGGATAAAGCTTCCAATACTGATGCCTCTATAGCAATAAAAGCCCTTTACAACCGAGAGGTAACAAACTTTGAATGCATTGAAATTAGCTGACGAGTCAGTTGACATGTAGTTGATGGATTTGGGAATTTCTGAAAAAAAAACTTCAGGTGAATCAGCTGTCAGCGTCACTTATTAATAAACCTTTACATGAAATTTATCTTGCTAGATAGAGCTTGCTGTTCATTTCCACTTCCCACACTGGATTACCGACGTTTCCTCAGTTCAATTTTCTCATGATATATATTCATGTTTTAAAAAGCTGGTCTCCCAGACCCGAACATCTGTGTATCAGATGAGGTTGCGCTTTAGGCAGTTTGAAATAAAAAAGGAATACATTGAGTTGAATAGTGAAAGCAAAACAAAATTGTTATGAAGCCTTGAACTCGGGCAGCCAAAAATAAAGACGTAGTTGAATTAGCAGCAACAAGTTAACTAGAGTTTGTGACAAACATGATAAAACATTGTAAACAGTGATCGCATTTAATCATAAGGAAAAATCGGAAAGAGGAAGAAATAAAAAAAATAACATAAATATTTCACTGACCAGGGGCAGCCGGGATGAGTCGACAAGTGATTACTAGAAACTCTGTTTGTGTGATGCTTGCTTGGCTGCGGCGCGACTGAGGGACTAAAACACTCAATTACAGTTCACACAAACTCTCGCTAACCGCTTTTATATTAAAGCCACCAAAGGCAGTATTGGCAGATTATATTGAATTGAGCAGAAGTGACTTCGAAATCTCTGTCGGTAAAACCAGATAAGAATATATTTATTGAATTTCGAAGGCCTCCCATTACCAGTAAAAGGTCTCGGTTTCACGAGATCACGCTTCAGCATCTGTGTTCGGCCTAGATTGCTTCTCACACGGCTCTTTGGCGCCGCCATTCTGCATGGGCTATCTCGAAATATCTCTTGACGAATGGAATATCACGTCCTTCAGTTAATGCGCTCTTAACTAGGGTCTTTAGCTAAGTGAATATTTCATGTTTGCCCGCATTTTCGAATGATCCATTTTTGTTATCACTTTCAACGCATCTTAACTGCTTGTCCGTGGTTCCAGTGTGCAAGCGTAGGTGCGACTGAGCGACATTTTGTTGCGCGAGGGCTGGTAACAAATAGTAAACAAAGAACGCCCTGTCTCAAAAAGCGTGCTTTGCAAAATCAGTGAGTATTGTTTCATAAAGATCTCGTATCGATTGCAAATCGCTCTAGCACAGTGCAAAGCCCTGAAACCGTGACATGATGCTCTGATTTTGTTTGACAAAGAGACGTCATTTACTAGGACTGAACAATCAGTATTCGCTTCGTCTGAGTGAGCGAAATTCCGAGACATTTTTCCGTAAACTATTCTTGCTAGGATCTTCTGAAACAGGGACGGAGCAGTATTAATAAAATAAAATTGTTTTCAATCATAAAGAAATGGTATTTTATCCTTTACACTTCTGTTTTGGAACCACGAATAGTAAAAAAGCATTGAATTCTAATGATTTGAACAACGGTGAGTGACCAAAATGGCAGAGCGGGACAAATTATGATTTTGCAAAGTGCCACGGAGTTGCAAAACTTGACAGTAAAACGGGAATGGAAACCCGGAGATTCCATGCTCTAGCTATCGGTCAACGCCGAGGGCGTCCTGAAAAGTAGCTCCATTAAATCTACGGTCCAGAAGGAACGGACTGTATAGACTGAACCGTCCATATTGTTTTGTCAGCTGCAAATTAACTGTGCCCGCGCGAGAAAATGATTTAGAAGCGGATATCGAATCCGAGTGACGCGGCAGGATTGATTGAATCCAAAGTGACAGCACGATGAAACTAAAAGCTGGTCAATATCATTGCCTCAAGTTATTCTTTACATTAAACACAATATTGTTCACATTTTTTGCGGAGAAAAACTCACTTTGAGCTCCTCAGCTCAGTTGTACTTACTTTTCTAGATTACTGATTCCTCTTTTCTTTCACGCCGCCAAAATGGCTAATCAGCCAAAAGGAGAACAAGGTATATCGCGGTAATTTCTCGGAGTGGAAAGCTGCCAGCAGGACAGTGAAACACGCGTTGTAAGCAATATTTTGGGCCGGTTTACACTGAACGGCGCTTTATGTAAACAACTCACAAGCAATGAAGCCAGCTCCAAACACAAAGAATGTTCGAATGAATGATGCCGTTTGATTAAGCTGAACGATTTACTGCCGCGAAAGTCCGAAGGCTGCAGCGGAAAAGTTTATCCATTCACCCCGTAATGAATCTCAGTTGAACAAATGTGGATTCGAATTTTCTATTTGTCGATTAATACTACTATCTGTACGAGTTTTGATAGCGGTTGAACTTGCGCAACGATAACATTGTACTCTGTAACACTTTGTTTTTGCCGGAAAATAATTTCCCTGCCCAGTCGAAACCGTCACTGCAAAGAACAGGTGCTATAAGTCATATAAAATAACGTATCAACCCTGATTTTCAGTCTCTAAAAAGTGTAAAAATCGTCTTCACAACCCAAACTCAATTGAAAGTGTCGTGATTACCATCATTTTCGAACCATTTCCAAATTTGGCCGGTTAATTCCAAGAAACAGGTTTTTTGGGAGGAAAAACAGATTTCTCAATGTATGCTCGCAGTACATCCGCGTAAAAAATCAGAAACCAATTTGAAACAGATTCTCAAGACAGCACATTAGCTAAGAAAAAAACAATTAAGGGTTTTTGCGTTAACGAACGCACTGAATCCTGTAATCGATATTATGAATAGTGGCAACAACCTGCAACGGAAATGGACTCGTGGACATTTCAAATCACACATTTCCGTCGAAAAACCGCAAAGAATCAGAGCTTTATTGCAGAAGAAAGAAAGACGTATCAGCCAATACAAATGCGCACTTATCTTTAAAAGAATCGTGCCAAGAAAACTTTAATTACCTGATCTGAAAAATTGATAGCTCGCCCTATGCGTGCCGTAAGCGCTTTGCTCTGCGAATGCAATCAGTTTATTACCTGAAGTGATCGAGTGCCTTTTATGATCTATCGCATCCACCTGTCATTTAAAGAAAATATCCAGCACTTTGTGTCGCGTTAAGTAGGAGAGTATTTTGATTTGCGTGTATGCTTTGAGGGTTTTGTTTTTCTGTCAATAAAGTAATGGACGCAAGACAAGAAAGTACTTAATCTTTGGCTCTATTGCCCAAAACAAAATACACAAAGAGAGGTAGAATTAAGTATTCTTTTTAAAATAGAGAAGAACATGTTAAAGACCTTCTTTAATCATCGCTATAAAGGGCAGATATCAAGGTGGACCGGGAAATTACTAATTGAATAAAGGGAGTGATACATTTATGTCTGAAAGACACAGAAGCCTCAAACCGAATATTCAATCGCGAGCAACAATTAATTAAAGAGAGTTAACAAAATTTCAATCTCTTTCTGTCAGTGATTTCAATGTGGCCATTTTCACAGCAGATGCTGTGGTTCAAGTTTTTATAATAAATATATAACAAACGTTTTCCATAAGTTTTCCATGTCGACCACTTTAAATGCAGATTAACAAAGTAAAGCATTTTGAAAATAGAGCTAATTTAGAAAGGGAAGCTATTTACTGTTATGTAAGAAATGTTCTTATAATGGCTTTGCCTTTAATTTAAATCTCGCGTTCTTGCGGGCACTCAAGTTAATGCAGTATGCTTTCCGTTTAGAAGAAGAAAGCTGTTTTTTTCCAAAGGTCTTCTATCAACAGATGCGAGCATTGGCTGAAATTTAAAGTGACCAAGTAAAATTTACTTACCAGATTGGTTTCCGAAAGGCTTCGACGAGGAATGACAGACCAAGACGGTAATCAGCGAACTGATAGAAGCTGTTTAAATTTGAGGTTCTTTAATTGAATCCTAAAATGCGAATGCAAAAGTGTATTTGCAAAACTATGGCCTGAGCACATGTTGAGAGTGAAAACAATAACTGAAACAAGGCAAATTCGATCTTTTAATTACAGATTTTCATGTAGAGATAAACCAGATTTATTACCGTGCAGCAAACAGCGAGCGTAACCACAAGGTCTGCATCAGTGGTGAAACTCAAGGTTTTTCCCATCACTGACTTTTTTCTTCACGGAAAAAAAAAATTTTTACCCGTTATCACCCTGTCGATGGATTTGAGAAAAATACAATTACTGTTACCGCACTTTCAGTTGTTTGTTGGCATCAATTTGAAGAAAAAACAATAGATACAAACAACTTAAAACCAATAGCTCTAACTTGCAAAATTTCTCAGATTTCCAAGTGTATTAAGTTTCAATTATAGCAGTAACCTTGCTATTTATAATCCTTCGGAACAAATTTGGATTCAGTTAACACTGCGATCCGGCACACGATCTGTCATTAAGATAGAATAGGGCGGTTGCATTCGTTAACATAATTGGTAATAGAAGTGCAACATAAGTTACAATTCAAGATCTGACCTCAGGAAACGAAAAAAGAGGACACTTTAGCAACATTTACTAAGAAAACGTTAAAAAGTTAAGATATAAAACTTAAAAATTGAAAAGATGTATCAAATACATCTTTTTCATTGCAAGTTCCTTGAAATTTCAGTCATTCGTTTCATTTTCTTATTTGATTACACGTAGCTACATTTACTGTTGACAATTGATTTTGAGGAATTTAATCAGTGCTCCGGCTAGAAAATCGCGAGTCCAAACTGAAATGAATGTCCCGATCATCAGTTTAGGTGCCATCTCAGTAACTAGAGAGCGTCTCATAAGAAATCACTGTCTTTTCCAATCACGATTCTAATTGAGGAAGAAACAGCATATTTAGTCAGTGCGTTATGTAACAATTTTGTTGAAGAACTTTTATAACGCAAAACACCACAATGATAAGGAAAAACTTAATTGGCTTTTACTTCCAACACACACATTAATATGCTACCGGAAAACTAGTTTCGGTCGTGTTCTATTGGGTACCACCGTTTTTAGTTGGTTGGGTTAGTTGGATTTTTTAGTGTTCTATTCGGAAAAAAACCGTTTTCGGTTGCTTTGGTTGATCAACTTTTTCAACCGGCATCAAACTAAGGTTCAAACGGTTGAGAAAGCATTGGCAGCGACCGCTGTCATCTACGCGGGCCATTTAAAGTCGGCTGCAGGATCCTACCGTGTTGCTTTCCCTCAACTTGTAACCGCTGAGAAGTCTGGTAATAACTACTCCCAGGAGTTAACGCGTTTCAACCGAGAAACGGTTAGAAAAGTGTTCTATTGGGAAACCTAAACCGCTTCAACCTAAACCGGTTGTGGTTGAAACGGTTGATCCCAATAGAACACGACCTTTATCTACAGACCTCGTCAGTTGGTAGCCATGTTGTTTTAAGAACAATATGGCTACCAACTGTGTGTTGGAAGTAAAAGCAAATTAGGTTTTTTCCTTATCACTATGGTGTTTAGCAATACCGTTTTTGGCTTCGACAAACGGAATTTCGCAAAGAATAACGTCAAAAGAATTTCAATAATCAGAGCAAGTAGCTTTAAGATTAGATCAGGGTCTGGAAGGAGGGGTCCTGATCCCACATTCCGGCTTCTTTTTTACGAGAATCCCGCATCCCGCACTTTTCATCGCTATCCCGAATCCCGCTTCTTTTTTTTCCAAAATATACATTTAAAAAGACAATTTCTCCACAAGCTAATAAAATATAATCTGTACACTGGCCATTTCGATAGAAATTTAATTTTTAATTTGCTCCTGTTTTAAGGCTATTGAAAAAGAGAAAAAGCTTTTCACTCCTTAGTATGATGATAGCGCGCGATACAACAGGGTGATGGGTTGTCTTTTGCTAGTGCGTACTGTCCTTGGTAGAAAATTTAAAGCCACATCCTCGACCGCCTCTTCCTTGGTGGGTGGCACTGTCTGCATCGTCGCTGGCGTCAGAATTGTACTCTGGCAGCTGGCTTCTTCGGTTAATCGGTCGCCAATAGGTAGCTCTTTCCTATACATGTTTAGAGTTCGTGCTGCATGCTTGGTGTTGGTCTGACGAACCGAGAGCTGTCAGGCGGCTTTGCCATGCTCGCTGGCCCAATGGCGTATGGAATCCATGTCCTGCTACTAAGACATCACACGTACGGTAAGACGCTTTAACTTTGGGATATCCCTTATGTCACTTCTCTGTCTTACTCTAGGCAACAGAGCTGCCATCACTATTTGCCATATGTAATCGCAATCGCTCAAGATTATAATAGATGCGAAGAGCGTCTCAATAAGCAATTGAGCATCGAAGCAATAACTGGTATGCTATAACACAACGTGCACTTTCCTTTCATATTCTTTGTTTCCTGGCATTCGGTTGAAACAAAATACTCCCAGTGTCTTCTCATCTGCCGACTACTTGACAGTTTCAATTAGATAATTATTAATCAGACACGAACTTTAATTAGATTTTATTAAGGCTGGTTTTCACTAGCGACGGAGTCGGAATTGCAATTGGAGTCGTAATCAGAAGCGCAGAGCGATACGATCTAGTGAAAATCAAACTGTCGGAGTCGGAAGCGGAACACCGATTCCGCTTATGACTCCGTCGGTTATGATCAAGTGAATTGTCAAGTGACTGCATTGTCGGAGTCGGAAACAGAATCGGAAGAATAAACCAATCACGATGCTCGATTCCAAGCATTGTGATTGGTTGGTTTTTCCGCTTCTGCTTCCAACTCCGACAATCTAGTTTTCACTGGATCATAAGCGACGGAGTCATAAGCGGAGTCGGAAGAAATTGGGAACGTTCTGATTCTTCCGACTCCGATTCCGTCGAGCTTATCACGGACTCCGCTTACGACTCCGATCTTTGATTTTCACTAGGCCATAAGCGCTCTTACGACTCCGACTCCGACTCCGTCGCTAGTGAAAACCAGCCTTTAGTGTTCACCTGGCTGATTCGCTTTCGCCGCTGGTACGTTTAATTTCCTGAATTCCCTTTAAAATTTCGGGAAATCCCGCTTCCCGGAGAGCAGTCAATTTCCGAATCCCGTCAATAAATTTTGCGTTTTCCCGAATCCCGCATCATATTTTGATCAAATCACGGATCCCGGGAATATCCTGCCTGACCCTGTTAGTTTGGAATGGTCCAAATCTGTGACGCAGAGGAGAGGGTAAAATTTGGCTCTTTCACTGAATAAAGAGAGTTTCTTCGGTTCTCCCACTGACCTACGCGTAAACAACTCTCAAGAGCGAGCCATCAAGCTAGGTCAGATCACGTGGCATCGTCACGTACACCACTAATAAGCTCACATCAATTGTTTCTCTCTTTTGAGAAATTGCTCGATATTTATAGAGAGACGAGAAATTAGTTGAAATCAAACAAGTTGCTTTGATTTTCGGAAAAACGCGAATTTCAGCCTCACGTTTGCTGTTTGCCGTTAACGTGATACTAAACCTCGATTATCTGAGTTTTGTTTTTACTTTTCTTTATTATCTTTTTATTTTCACTGCCACTGGAGTCGCATATAGCTTTGACTGATCTCAACGTGATGGACTGCAAACGGCCACGTAAATACCATTACGAAATCAATAAACAAACATTGAGGCTTTCCTTATCGCACGTTGACAAAGTGTATTGAAACAAATTCGGCATTTATAGTCCTCATTTACACAGTTCGTTGTCGCTTTTCTTTAAAACTATTCTCCTCAATTTTTTACTTATTGGTTGCAAAAGTTCTTTTCAGACTCTATCCTTATGCTTTTAGAGGAAATGCTACCCTGGCAGCTCTTCGTCTTGAGAAGTCCTTCCGCGTCGTTGACCAGAATCTTCATTTGTGACGCAGCGAAGTAAAGTGCGCAAGCGCAAAGGAAAAATACGCTCGCAATACATACTGGGATTGCCAGAAGCACAACCAAGGTAGCAGTTACCATGGTGACTATCCCACTTCCGAGAAGAACCAATAGGAACACGCTTACAGATGCTGCTGCACATGTTAGAAAGAAATAGGTCAGCAGAGGCAAGAATCCGGTGACGAGAAATGTGCCGACAAAAAGCGCCAAGACGGGCCGCTGCTCGACATGAGGTCCTATCCTTGGAAACACATGCCCTATTACCGAATCCACTGGTTTCTCCTCTACGCTTTGCAGCTTACTGTGGGAGAGACAACGTACATGGTATCAATGATTTAGTGAGAACATTTAGTGAGGCCATATTATGAAGGAATTCGAACTGCATATGTGCAATGATTTATCACAGTTATCTTAGAAACTACTTAATACACTTTCAATGACAGGACCACAATCCAGATGGATTTTTCGCCAAATGGTACTGCGGCGTGGAGCGAAATGGCACAGTTATATGGTCAAGTCCAGGTCAAGCCTGGATCTTTCCACTGGTTAAGGTGATCAGCTTATTTGCAGTCGCAAAGTGTGGCTTTCATAATAGAGCGACTTTCAGATGTCCTTGAAAAATAAACTTAAAAACAGAACGTAAACAAAAGTGCAAAACATTTACTTGGCTTATCGAACAAAAACAAATGAGCGCGAATTTTCATTGGTTTAGCGAACGCCGGGGATGCAAACAACGTCATCTCTCCATGGAAATTTCTGGAAAGTTTCGCTTTGACGTCATTTGAAATGCAGTAATGTGATTAGGCAATCGAATTGTTTACTGCCCATATTAGTAGTTTCCTTGGCGGGAATAAGGAGAAGCTTTGTTTTAATCTCGCCAAATATTGGTCCGAGAAGAAAATTGCGAACACTTTTTCAAGGTCATATGAAAGTCCCTCAATCTTACATCATACTTTTTTGTTATTAGTTTCTCATGCTTTTTCGCAACTTCTTAAGGTTAGTTCACTAACTCAATGATCTCAATCATTATTGAGCATGTACCCTACAAAGCTTTAAACGAAATTCTTTACAGTTTTTCAAGTTCCAGCATAGTTACAAACTTATGATGGTCTTTTAAACACTGTTTGATGCCTTATATTGCCGATCGAGGATATACTCTTAGCCAAACGTTTTACACTGCAGTCCTCAGAGGAACGATCATCAAACTTGGTTTTAAGGCCTCGTCATATACAGGTTTTAGGTGTCAGTTTTTTTTAACGTTCCTGTTTCGCCAGTACTTATGCTATAAGAATGAAATAAACATCATTGTAACGCTCCTTGAATGCAGCTTTGAATCGAAAAACGTATTCTTTTGTTTGAACATTAGTTTTACTATGTTAGTCTCTCAAACCAAAAACGGGTAGTAATATTCTAGAGGCCCAGTAATACGGGCAACATTTTTCGTGCAACTTGTCGCGCAACAATGTTGCGTTGCAAGTTGAGATGGTTTGTTGCGCGTATTACGACCTTCTCGCGCAACAAATGTTTGTGTTGCAAAAGTAGACGTCGCTTTTACTTTTTGCAACATGAAAATTTGTTGCGCAAGAGGGAGGTAATACGCGCAACAAACCATCTCAACTTGCGACGTAACATTGTTGCAATGCGCGACAAGTTGCACGAAAAATGTTGCCCGTATTACTGGGCCTTCGAAGATAAGCAATCGATTTTGAGATAAATTTTCAGCTAGAGGCTGTCCGCGATATTTGATATATTGCGTTTTGCACTTTTTATCTTCCATCGAAGTTGAAAATAGTGTTTGTGACAAGAAATTTAGACAAAGTGTGGTATAAAATCGAATCAAGGGAAAAAGTTGAAAAAGCTGACACCATTTTGTACATCCAACTGTATTAGTTTTAAAATAGTCCTAAAAGTTTCAGCTGAATGGGATCGGTCAGATACGAATCAAGTCAAGGTTTAAAGGCTATTAGGATCAAATCCACAGCAGCGGAATATTGAGTTTCATGGCCATATGCTGCTTCCCCAATCAATAAATACAATACTCTAAGTTGATTAAGGCCATTATAGCGAATATTCGCGCACAGCCTGTTTGCTGCCTCAAGCAAGGCTCCTTTAAGTGTTGTACAGAGATCTTAAAATCATCAAGCAATTGTCCAGAAGAGGCGCTCCATTGTCGTTGAGGTAGTGTGTAAAACTAGCATTCTTTAGACAGTTAGCGTGGGAGGTAAATGAGGCATTTCTCTCCATATTACCACTGACCTAATTCTGTTAAGAGTGCACGCCTTGTTGAAAAGATAAGATAACAGTTTTTGCGCGTGTCATTTTGGTTAGTTTTTATATCGGGCCCTAGTTCAACCTTTAGGGAGCAATTAATACCAACGAACATGATTAGTTTCCATAATAATAATAATAATAATAATAATAATAATAATAATAATAATAATAATAATAATAATAATAATAATAATAATAATAACAATAATAATAATAATAATAATAATAATAATAATAATAACAATAATAATAATAATAATAATAATAGATTAACTTTATTTACGTTTTGATTGGGGAATCAAATCAAATCAAATCGTACGATTGTTTTTGAAGGAGTACTCGGACAAAAATCTCTCGGAGCAGAGTAAAGAACCAATAAACTTCACCCTCATATAACGCGATATTAATTCAAAATCTGAATAAATAAATCACGTACATTTGAAAAAATTGTTCAAGGAAGACATCGGGTCTGTCGATACACAAGCGGCAGAGATTTTTTCCAACCCTCCCCTTTTTTCCTGATGCGAACGCTGAAGAGGAATTTCGAACAACTTCTTTCATGTAGCTCACATTGGCGCGATGTTGAAAAAAGAAACAATCATTCAGTTATCGCCTGCCGACATTGTACCGTGGGCTTCTCGACTAAATACTACTTAATTAATGTAATGGATCTATATGGATAACCACCTATATATATTGAAGTTTTGTTGTTGAAACAAATATCTTACTTGGTCATGTTATGCCAGATTTCGCCAAGGTGATTTAGGGTGCGTTCGATTGACCCTATGTGATGATTTGAAACGGTATGTTTGGCGTTTTGAAGCAACAAGGATAATAAAGATATGTTTAAAATAGCATTTTAGCAGCTGTTTGACAATTTTAATGTGAATCTCCGTAAAAAAAAAAAGGATTTCTAACTTCTATTCCATGTATTCCTATTTCAGAATACGGTCAATCGAACACACCCTTGACGTCTCGCTCATGTCGCAAGATGTACGCTTGCAACTTTCAAATATATAGTGCATGAGGAAACGTCACAAACGGTTCGCCCTCGTTTCCAAGTCGTGATTGCAATAAAATACGTGAAAGGACTAAACGCACGTACACGATCAAGTGACAAATCAAGAGATCAGATAAGATGAAAAGGTCTGACAAAAAAAGGATGAACGTCAGTTCGTGAAAGTGCAGAAAAGAAACCGGGTTACATAAACATTCTTCCCTTTAGTCGCTAATCTAGTGATAGTGATTTGGGAAGGAATTTGTTGCCAGGTAGTCAGGCCAAAAAGACAGAGAACGCTGATCCGTTTGGACCTAATTCAACAAACTTGCATACGGGACAAGTCTTACTCGCATGTCAAAATATAGGATGCGTTTGATTAAGTTGTTATTTCAAAAAGGTTTCAAAACACGGGTCTCAACTCGGACTCGTCAATTTCGTGATCCGTCCCAGGCACAGATGTCAATTAACAAAATGAGCGGTGAAATCCATTATCGGGGATTGTGTCTGATTAGAGACCAGAAGATATATGTATATAGATTCTAAGATCTCATGCGCGGAGCTGTCTTTCTTTGCACAGTTAGTACGAGAGATAAATAAAGCACTTGCAAGATACTTGCACTTGCATGTTGCCCCAGATTTAGGCATTCTAAAGTACACATTTGTTAAGCAAAGATAACAACTTTTGTTAAGTGCCATTTTGGTCAGCTTGTCGCGGGCGTTTTATAGCCATTAAGGTATAAAAAACCACTTTGGAGCAAACATGACCAGTTTCTATGGATACCAGTCGTCTGTCCGTTACTTAAAATGAAAACGATATTAATTAAGACAAATTCTGGGTGAGTTGAATCACGCAAGCATCCTAAAGACTCGAGTTTGTGGGTCATCAAGAGGGGATGATTTTAATTCATTCCTCTTGTAGCATTAGTGAGTGAGCGGAAATGAGAACGCGTTAGATTCAATTCCAATCTCGACAACTTCCTTCATCAAGAAAATATTGCAAAAAAAAAAAAAAGTGAATATTGCAAGAGGTTGATACCGACTGACATTCATTATCTAACGTTGATATATTACCTGCTTCTCGATTAACTACTACTTGATTAATTCGAAGGATCTATTCAGTTAATCGCTGTCGCTTATATTGAAATTGTGATGTTGAAACAAATATCTTACCTGCTCATGCTACACCTGATTTCGCCAAGGAAACTTGCATCAAGGACGGATCGCTCACGTCGCAAGATGAGCGTTTATCGGTTTGAATTGAGTGCTGTT
>OX421448.1:16493300-16515800 GCA_949126865.1 Montipora capitata | reverse complement strand
AAGGAAATCGAGGCTGGTTGTCAAGGTTCTGTCGAACGCGAAAATGGTGCGGGAGTGAAACGAAGAATTCGAGAAGAAATTTGAGAATCTCGTACTTCATGGACCTGATAGATTTAATTGGAGACTCGAGAACGGAAAGCCTGCCAGCTGGCTTTCTTCGCTCGATCAAAAACAAGTACAAGCAAGAGTCTTCCCGAGTTTTCCCACCTGGAACTCCGTACAAATCCGACATTGAGGGCCCGAAAACCAGTTCCAAAGAAGGAGAATTCCAGAGATCCCTGTCGGCGGCTAGTGGCGTTTCTGTACCGGTAAGTGACGTCTTAGCAATTCTAAAATCTTATGCTAAAAGTATCCAGAAGTTAACATGCCACTTGCCTTGCGCCTTCTTAGCAAATTTCTTGATTTTCTTGATTTGTTTACAACTACAATTTATGAGTTTCGCGGCGCCAACGCAAGCTTAGATCGTGTTGAAAAGCTGTTAGTCGTCAATTAATTGTCATTACCAGGAAAAACTAGAATATCATAGTCCTAGTTATTTACATTGAATTAAGTTATATTTACAAATTACGTTAAATATCTACACTTTGCAGAGATCGAGTTACGGTCTTCTATTCTGTAAGATAACAAACTATGCAATACTAATATTGGTTAACGAATACAATAAATTTTAATGTTAAAATAAAATTTCTCGAGTTAAATCAAATTGAAAAGTTACAAAGCGTGAAAGGGTGCCGGGAAAGCCATGAGCCAGAATTTGATCATTGTGGAATCTAGTCCTAGTGTGAAGACCACATAAGTCTAGCTCTGATATATAGGTGGTTAGCAACCATTCTCCAGGGACAAAGATAACAATGGTATGGCAGCGATGACGTAACGCGAAAACCGCTTACAGCAATGTTCTAAATGATGACAGATCGTCTACTCAGCTGTCATTAATGTGCCAACCAGAGGTTGATTAGCTGTTGAAACAAATGCAGGTCTTTTAATTCAATTGCTTGGCAACTTTGAACATCAAAGGGAATGTTTGAACACAGTATCAATTTGAGTTTACTTTAAACTGATACATAACACCTGGGCCCAGTTGTTCGAAAGCCGATTAACTTAATCCAGGATTAGCGTAAACTTTGGTTTAATTTTTTCAACTTTTCGGTGCAAGTTTCTTTTGGTTATTTTTGGTTTTTAAGATTGACTTCCTCTACTGTAAAATTTTGCCAAATATCAGCGTTGTACAACATTTGGGAGTAGAGAAATAAAATCCTTGGTAAATTTTTAATCTGCGATTAGCGTTAATCGGCTTTCGAACAACCGGGCCCTGATCTCCAAACGTTTATGGTCTTTTGGGGCACAGGAAGCTGGTCGAGAATTAAGCAAGCAAGTTGGAGTTAATAAGTCATTCAAATGACTTCTGGGAGATTCAGTCACGACTGTGCTTGTTTGTCTCAGATGTTTTCAACTTAACCTGTGGGCCACAAATGTGCAAGTTGTGCATTTAACAGTCTACAGAAAGTTATCATCTTCTTCATTACACCTCTCTTTGACAAGATATTGCTGTTGTTCTTTGTAGCTATTTTTTAGTTTTAGGCAGGATTAACTGGGGGGCAGGGAACTCGCATATGAAAGGGGTGGGCATGCTCATCATGCCGCTCAATTTCAGAATTTGGGTTCACTTTGGGTGATCTGGGCAAAACACCATCATCTGTAGCCGTGAAGGTCTCCTTCAGGGTTGGATGTGAAGAAATACAAAAATATGTAAAAAAATTTAATGTAACAGTTTTAATTAAATAATGGTCCTTTTTAAGGGTAAAAAAAGCCTGGGCCACGCCCAGATTATTGAGACCTTTATTTGTCGGATATCCAACAAGCATACCCACTCCTTCATATGCAAAAGCCTCCCTCCCTCCTGGAGAATTAACACTAAACAGACTTAAATACAATCATTATGGCACCCCTTAGGCTTTGGTCACATACTTGTACAACAGGACTTTTGCTGACTCTGCTCCAAGCAGCTTGGCCCATGGTTGTGAAAAACAGTGACGAACATGTTTTCCAATCAAAGAAAACAACAAGGTGGCAGAATCAGGCAACAGCCACTACCCCTAAAGGAAAGGATATGGCTGCATGCATAGTCCTACACAAGGCCCTAGCTCTCAACTTTACAGGCCTCGTCTGGTTAATTTACATTAATATATTTGTTTTACAGAGTTTTATGGCATGGCGTGTTCCATCAAGACTTGTTCAACAAAACAGAGCTCAACTTCAGGCTGCAGGTAACAGCACACTAATACTTAGTATCCCAGTCCGTACAGTTGTATTTTTAAATTTAAATTTATCATTAACTGAATGATAATCACTTCTGATGATGTATGTTGTAACATACGAAACATTAAGTTTACAAAAAGTTATGCAGTTCAAGCAAATGTTTGTAACCGCTGTTTGCATTTTATTCTTACTTACTGGGTTGCTGCATTTGCATGTGTAATATTAACTCATTGACTCAGGACTTGGAGTGAGACTTAACAGATTTTACTCTGTCTAACAGCCAACAATTTTACTTGTCAACCAGGGACATCCTGGGGAACCTGGGGAGTGAATGGAATAAGAGTTTCAAATATTCTGTGTACTTTGTTCACAGTGTAGACCTATTTGAGAGATAATCAGGCTGAGCGTAATTTTTTTTGTTTTGACATCTAGGAGGATATAATGAAGAAAGAGAGAAGCTGGGATCAAGAATGTCTGCTCATAGCAGGAGATCCAATAGAAGTCCTCAAATTGAGGCAGTTTCAAGAGAAAAGGATGAATGTGAGTCTTTTGATTATCAATAGAAATATTTTGTAGAACAAATGGGTCACAATACACCTGTAAAATAAATGAATGTAAACAGCATTTTGAAATTGGCCTCTTATTAAAAATGTCAACTTTTTCTGGTTCCTGATTAACTTGTGTTTTTGTGGGCAGTCAAAGTGATCTTAAAGATGCTGGCTTGGACGAAGGGACTATCATTTGGGCTTCTTAATAATAGGTACCTTGCATCATTAGCAGTCAATGCTAACCCTAACACTCAATAAAGACAGTGACTTTGAGTACTTAAAAAGGTCATTAGAGCATGACTGTCATGAAAAGGAAGTAGAGTAAATGAAAAAGTTAAGTTGTCTGGCAAACATAGAAAAGGGTAACTAAAGTTGGATTTGTGTACACAGTTGTGACTAGAATCATTATGGCATGAGTCAGGTGCAACACTTTATGACAACTACATAGCATTGCGTTAGGACTTGGCAAGGTGAAGATGCTGTGTGTAATATATAGTGTCACCCTTGATGATGACATCAATAACTAACCAACCATCCTTGAATGAGTGCCGAAGCTTAAATAGTGCAGATTACTACTTATTACATGTACATTACTTGGGATGCATAGAATGGCCAGCTCAGAAGCTTGTGACCTTAAAGTGTTTAATTCTGGTTCAGAGCTGGGCTTTTGTGACACAGTTTAGAAATCTGTGCACATTTAATAGTTAGAAAGACATTGGCACAACAAAAAATTGAGAAGCTGACACTTTTGCCCCCACCCACCCCCCTTCCCCTAATTGAAGGCCTAGGGTTGTGTCTGTTGCGTGGGTCTGATGTTTCAGTTGCCAGGTAAGCCACCATGAGATCAGCCCTTATCTAGGAGCTGCCTACCTATAGTGAAAGGTCCTGTATATTTTGGTCATCCATTAGCTGCAATTAGCATTATTAAGCCATATTTAATAGTATAAATACACAGGTGATTATAGAAAATCACGCGCTCTCATTGGCTCGCTATCTCAGATTATCAGCCGATAATCACCTCGACGGACAAAATGGCTGCCAGTAGTCGCTTTGCCACTGTATTAAAGTGAAGATGATTTTGCGTTGAAATGTCTTTTTATTCTCTTTTTTGAAATAATCACCTGTGTATTTATACTAAAACAATTATTTGCCTCAGGCTCAGTGATTATAGGTGAGTACTCACCTCGACTTCGTCTTGGTGAATATTCACCGATAATCACTTCGCCTTCGGCGAATAATTGTTAAATGTTGAGACTTAATTTCAAGCCTTTACAACTATTATTCTTGCTTAGAGTTGAAAAGGAAAGGAAAGGAAGTGTCCAGTCATTCTAGCACTGGAGCCCTAATTGGGGACACTGTAAACTGAAATTAACAATTAATGCAAATAAAGTCAAACAAGTTAATACTGACAATCCTTTTTTAAATGCAGTACCAAGGTTGGACTCAGCTAACTCTGTGAAGAAAAGCCCAGCGCAGAGGCAAGCTACACCACCAGTTCAAGTCAGTGACACATAACTGTTCTTCCTCTCACCTTATGAGCAATGTTGTTTTACAATTTATACAAGCACACATAACACAAGTAAAAGATGAGTGTCTGTGGTTGTGTCCGATTCGATTTATGAAACAAACTGCAATAGCAATAATTTAAATCCTTTTACACAGTACTACAGTATAAGGCCTGTTTGTTAAACTATAACTCAGAATAGCTGCACAGTAGTACTTTTCAGCTTCTACATTGGGGATACAACTGCAATATTGGCAGAAAGAAATGAAGAATATCTTTTGAGTAATAACAGCGTTTAATGTGTTTACAGAAACAGCAGAACAAGTGGTTATCAATAAAAAGAGAATTTATCCCTTCAATTAATTAAACACTCTTGCTTTACATGTATATGTTCAAATGAAGTACAGTGTATTCTCTTGTCATATGGATTTTTTTTTTACTTTCATAGACACCCCTGCCAGCTGTGAGAAATTTGACTAAACAGAAAAGCCAAGGTAAGCAGTCTTCTTTTTGCATTAAATTTTAGTTTACAATTGTAAACATATAGGTAAATTGAAATATTTGGCATCATGGAAATACCCTATAATTAATGTTGCTGTTTTTTCCTTGTCATCTTGCACCAGATACGAACATTTTGAAAGACTTGGAAGAAGCCAAAAAGCTTGCAATTAATGACAAGGTATTAACTTGTTTGTAAACAGTCTAAAAATAGGAAAATTTGTTAAGAAAATAGTAATCTGCATGATTGTAACTGAAAAAAGAAATACAATTGAATGGACTCAGACTTTTGTTTTCCTTCTGCATAAAATTACATTGTTAAGGCTCTTGAGATGAGCAAAATTCAAACCTCAGTTGGTATTAATAAATTTTATTATATGGCTAGTGTTTCTGGTCAATATGACACGCACTCTGATTGGCTAAGAGCAGCTAAGCGCTAGGGCATTATTGCCCGGTAATGCCCACAGGCCAATTATGGATTATGCACATTTAGTTTTTCTTCTTTAATGGAACCGTTCTGTTAGCCATATGATAAACAACTTAAAATAACCTTGACTGTTCAGTCGTTACAGCAAAATTCTGAAACCTTGGCCTAGCTGTATTAATCTCGCTATACAACAAGGCCTCCATTCGAGATTTTGCTGTAAAGACCTCACTCTCAGTTTAAAAAAAAAATTAAGTGGTTATTAATCACAGATTGGGGTGTTAATCTATTATGCCTCAGTACTATAAAGTAAACTTGACACCTTATAAGCAAAGGTCATCATAATTATTATTACTATCATCATTATTATTATTATTAACCATGATTTCAGTTCTTTTTTCTAAAACTCTAACCTTTCCTTTTCTTAGTCCATCAAGAAGTCTGTTCATCCCAACTCACTGGAGGCAGTCGAATCATGGCTAAAAACAGCTACAAACAAAGGTTCATTTTGCTTAGTTTACTTTTTCACACCACATTAGTAGACTAAGTATTATTTTCATGTTTGTGTTAGTTCAGAAGAAGCACTCAAAGTCATTTCAAGCCATGTTTTACTCACACTTGATTGCATGGAATTCAGCAGTAAGAGAGCTTTCTTGAGTCAGAAAAAAGTGGAAGTGTTTCATGACCATATTAATTGCAACCAATTAGAGCAGTTTTTAAATGAGTGTCGTAAAACCAAAACCAAAGTAATTACTTTGGCCAATCAAAAAGGACGGAGACAATCCATTCAACCAATCAGAACCCAAAGTAATTACACATAGCCGACACAAAGAGCGGGAAAATGTGCACACACAAGGCACGATTGGTTTTGGTTTCACTTCTGATTGGTTGAAAAAGTGGTGCGAGAACTTTGAACCAATCACTGAGTGAAGTAATGCAAAACCAAAGTAATTATCTAATTACTTTCGACACTCAATTGAAAACCACTCTAAGCAAATTGGCCCACATTTCCATTACATTTCTGGGTGCTCAATCCATTTCCATTTTAAGGGTGGTATGGCAACCTGACATTCTACAGTATTTAGCAACATGACCACTACTTTAATTAATATGTCAGTCATAACCATAATTAGTTAATTATAGTTAAATAATTTTTTCAATGTTTTGATTTATTGCATATTACCTGTAATTTAGCCATGCATTTTTCACTCCTTCTAAAGGAGTAACAAAATGAATAATGTAATGTATGTACATACTTAAGTTGTTTAGCATTGTAAAGAATAGTCATGGATCGTTTACTTTCTGTTTTGGTTTCAAGAACGTGAGCTAGCTCTCAAGTTCTTCAGCACTCTTTCTGGGGTAAAAACAGACAAACTGGAGATGCTCAGCCAGAAATTAAACCATGACCACACTAAGAGAAGCTGTGAGATCTGTGACAGTGGCAGAATTGAGGAAGCTCTACAAGCACTTGCCAGGTATATTTACCTTCAATATTGCAGCCAGAAGGTCCTTGTTTCTCGAGGATTCACAGTTATCAGGCTTATTAAAAACAGAAACCCACAAGTGGATCCAAATGAGCTATAATCACAATGCTGAATGTGCTCATCATTAGATACACTGTAGTAACTCTCTTGAGAAGGATTTTGTGCCTTTTTTGCCTTTTGACATTTTTGAAGGACTGAACTTTGATTGGCCCAACACGTGCCTTATTTTTCGCTTGCTTTTTTAAAAGTTGTTTTTCCTTTCCAAATAAAGCATTTATTTGGACTTTTGCTGTGCCATTTGCTGATGTTTTATGCCAAGCACTTCCCAACACTGCTTGAACAGTAAAAATGAAATTGAAATTGAAAGATACAGTAAAATGGAGCCTATATTGAAATTGGCCTCTTAAAAAATAAGAAGACTTTATAGTGCCATTATAAATATACACAAAATGCGCATAGTCCTTAAGAATTAAGTATGAGCAATAACAGCATTACAAACTTCTATACAGGCTAATAAAATAAAATTATTCGTGACTGTCAAGATGATAGATCTAGTTTTTTGATTTACCAGTATCTTCAATTCCTAGGTAGAAACACTTGGTTAAGAATACAACATTTCAGTTCTTTGTTTAATTCACTAACATTAACCCTTGGACTCCCATTCAATCTGATTTTACTTGTCAATGGGGAACCCCCGGGAGTCAATGGGTTAATAAACATTTTGATGCCTTTAGTTAATTACACTGTACTTTGGATACATTTCGTAAGTTCTTTGTTCCTTATTAAGCTTTGGAAAATTTGATCCAGTCCTTAGATTAGATCAAAATCTTTATCCAAGATACTTTCCCCATAATAGCGAGTGTGAGATCACAGTCCTGATAGTAAAATGTTTTACTATGAACACTTCCATAAACGTTTTGGTCCAGGAGGTCTTTAGGGTTTGCAGCTGATCTGTCATTTTTCTTTTGGCAAATAAAGTAGAGATGAAACAACAGGCAAAAGGACAAAGTTTAAAATTTACCAATTCAGTTGATGTTAACGAACTTCCTGGCTGAAATATCTTTTTTTCATTTAATTTAAGGGACTTTATAATATCAGTTTTTCCCCTTTTGATTACTTATTAACATTAATTTTTATCTGTAACACTGTTCATGATTTGTTCCTTGGGCCACAGAAGTGATACTGTTTTGTCACGGAGCAAACTTCTCTCCAATCAAAAGAGGACCCCAGACATCACCAAACAGTCATTCTACCAGAAAGCCAGGCAGCGGCTGCCAGTACATTTGCGTCAACAGTATCAGACTTGGCACCACTTGCCTGTGTACAAGGTGTCCAGTGATGCAGCTATTAATAAGAGTGCAATGTTCACACAGACAAGCAGGAAATATGGGCGGCATTTTACCATTCATCCAGAGTGGGGACTGCACAAGCCTATTGTCCTGTAAGAGGAAACAATTGACTAGGTGAATGATGCCAAAAATATCCAAAAACTTGTGCACAGAGAAAGTAACAATATTATATTGATTTCAATCCATATAAATTACAAGTATCAGTAAATAAATTATATGGCCCATCTCTCTGCTCAAAATTGCTACAGAGAACTACCTTTTTCTCATAGTTTTGCACTTTTCAGAGATGCAATTTTCAACCATTAAAATTGTCCTACCTGAAGGATTAACCAGAAACTAGTCATCAAGGTCCAGTCCAAACTCTTGATACATAGCTTTTGTGGTTGTTCCATCTATCTCAGCTTTTAATATAAAAAGTAAACAAAAATGATGAAAAGAAAACTTACTTACAATACTGTAACTACTGATGTAATTCACAACTGGATAGAAATGGCTGCAAAGTGTTGTGTAATGTCATTCATTAAATAATCACTTTATGGACGAAAAAACATTTGGTAACCTAATTTTCCAATGATTAGCTGACCAACATCCTTGATTTCATTGTATTCATGAAGCTTGTCTATGTGCTCCTGTAACTCTTCTTCACAGTATCTAATAAAAGCAAACAAAAATGATAATGCTGTGATTTTTTTTTTCCAGAATTGTCATCTTTCAAAAATTAATGCTGGTATTTGAAAACATAATTATTATCACAAAAGTTCAATTCCGTTCAGTTTGTTCACTAATATTACTGGGAGTCTTCCTGTGATGCCAGCTTGATCAGGTGACTCCACAAGTAAAATAATGTTTTGCTCAAAGGAAGGAATGATGAGTTGGCAAGACAAGGTACTATGACGTCATTCATGCCAAATAACAAAAATTAATCATTTGCATGATATGGGATTTAATAATGAGTGGTCTCATAGAATGATGGTAAAATAACATCACCAGAGGGTTAATAATAATAATAATAATAATAATAATAATAATAATAATAATAATAATAATAATAATAATAATATCAATAGTTGTTATTGATATTAATCATTAAAACAAAAAAGATTTACTCGATCGATCCTTACAAAAATAATTATTGGTTTGTTTGAGCAAGGTTCCTGAAATGAAAGACTTGTATTTTTTTCCACAAATTTAATAAGATGGCACATTCACACATTTTGTGGTAAAGAGTTAACGATATCTTTCTAGTACATAGACCTTATTCATAAATGGCGATCACATTTATAATTCTTTTGTCCATGTGCAAATTAGCCTACCAAGCCTCATTTTAGAGCAAGAATTCTTTTCAATTCCCTGCATGGTATCGAGGCTTGGTAGGCTAATTTGCTCTTCGACAAAAGAATAAGGTCTATGTGTCTGTCCAATCCAAGTAAAATTCATGTAAACTGTAGGATTTGCTAGGTTTATAAATATGAAATACCAACAGGTTTAAAGTACAGGTCACTCATTACAAAACCTTTACTATTGCTAAACTTACGCCTCATTAGGCCTTACTAGGCCTATCTACCTACTCTTTACTGAGTTCTTCCACTTCCTTATTCAAGACTTCAAGCTTTCCTTCTAATGTTTGAATCTGGTCAAGCAATGATGCTTTTTCCTCATCAGGTGCGTGTAGCTCTCTGGATTGAAGCTGAATTTTTTTTAGTAAAAAAAACAATATCACAACCAACTCAGCAGACAAAAAAAACAATGTTTTATGGCTCTGCTAGGTGACTCACAAGGTAGCAAAATTGACCAATTCAGGTCCCAGTTGTTCAAAGGTATCCATTTAAATCTGTCCAAAGATTTGCTCACGTAACTGTGAATATGCATAAGTAAGCACAAGTAGGGGCAAGTACAAAACCTTTTGCCATTACATGTAAAGTGATGTTCACTTTTAACTCTTGATAGTGATCCACTGGATAAAGTTATCCAGTCTTTGAGCAAGTGGGGCCAGATCTCTATTTGTTGAGAGAACTTAATAATAGATAACTATTTTACTAAATGCACTGAACCCAAGAATGATGGACCTTGACAGAAGGTGGGTGTAGAAGTACTGTTGTTTGTGATCTTGATAATAAGGAAGGTGCCTACTATTGTTATTGCGCATAATTATGTTCTGTGCATCTCGAGATACTCGAGTTTCCTACTGTTGGTGCTTACTAATCCAGAGATATTTTTGCGCAGTTTAAAATTATGTGGAGTAAGCAGAACTTAGTATTTTACTCTTGGTATCCAAAAAGAAAAGGGGTGGTAACCATGCATTTTCCAGAGATATTAAACGATGCCACACATTGCTTTGTATTTTAAAGCTTTTTACAAATATTGTTGATTAATTATCTTTGAAAAATGTGTGGTTATGCCCAATTTTCTTTTTGGATTTCAGTAACAATTGTTAAGATCTGCTTTTCCCACATATTCACAAACCACGAAATTATACCTTTGTATTAAAAGACACCGTCCTTAACTCTGAAGATGACATCTCAGGGATGATTATCTTTCATCCAGGCATCAGATACTACAGTGAGAGTGAGTCTGTGACCTCAATTATGCTTTGATCAGACTCTTTGTTAATTAATTAACCAAGACAAGTGAAAAAGCAAATGAAAAAAGCGTACATGTGTATGGTATGCATCATTGCATCTGGTGGGTTGAGTAAGACCAAATACAGTGTAGCCCCACTTTCTATACATTAAAATAAGGCAACATCTCTAGGCTCTGGGGAATAAATTCACACAAATCCTTATATTTATTCCCCAGAGCCTCGAAATGATTCCTTTTGTTTTGGACTGAATTTTAATTCATCGAAATCAGTCTTTTAATATGAAGAAGCCTTGGAAAGGAAGACATCAGCTCTTTGCTTAACACCCAGTACATGACACTTCCAGACCCCTTCCAAACCAACTAAAGTACATTTTGTGTAACTGTTTGAGGAGGTGGGAGAGGTGCGGTGGCAGTTGACTCCGGATCGAGTGGTCCGCGTTCAGGCCCTGGCCGGGGACATTGTGTTGTGTTCTTGGGCAAGACACTTTACTCTCACTGTGCCTCTCTCCACCCAGGTGTATAAATGGGTATCGTATTTACCCGTGTATAATACGCACTTTTTTCCCACTAAAACAGCTCTGAAAATTGAGATGCGTATAATACACATGGAATCCATTGTTTTAGACGTGTGTCCCTCATAAACATATAAAGAAAGACACATTGGTTTTTGATTGAAAAGTAAAAGGCTTAAAAATTTAGATCCACTAATAAATTAACCTTCCTGTTTAAATGAACAACTGATCAACATAGCCTTCACTTTTGAGCGATTAATTGAAACATCAAAATGGCCATGAAACTCACTGGAGTTTACACTTCCGGTCTGATAAATTACACTCACTGAAGACCATCCATCCATGTGGTGCACTGGGGAGAAGAAGAAGAAGAAGAAGAAGAAGCCTGCTTATTTATGCTTTCGAAAAGCATAAAAGCAGCATTTGCAGAGAAAACACAAATTTAGCAGTAATTCTTGGCAGATTGACCTCAGTTCTGCAGCCCCTTAATGTTTCTTTAAATAAACCACGTAAAGATAGGGTTGGGAAGAGGTGGATGGCGGATGGAATCGATGGCCACCAAAAGAAGCCCTCGGAAGAAATCATCGCTTTTTGTGGATCGTTGGTGCATCATGACATAATATCCTGAAGAGAGGCAGTGTTGTGTTTGTGGAGGCAGTGTGGCCCAGTGGTTAGCGCGCTTGCCTTGAGATCCGGAGATCCCGGGTTCAAGACCCGCTCTGACCACTCGCTGAATTTGATCCTGGTAGTCCCTGGTTCAACTTCCCAGCTGCACTTGTAAATAGCCAACTGGTTTGCCTCCAGCCAGTTGGGATGCTCAACAGTTGTTGTTATTCTGTTCTGTCGTTTCGTTGTGTTTCATTGGCCCTGAAAAGCCCCTATGGGGAGCGGTCAATTAAGTATGTATTAAGTATGTATTAAGAGATGATTGAGTCATATTAATTTTTTGCCAAGTATGGAGTGCCAAAAATACCTTGATGATACACAAGACGATCTTGTGGATGGACAATAAAGATGAACTTGTCGATGACGAATCTTGTGCGAGAGAACTGTTCGATTTTGACAACGAATTAGAGTTTGTATAAAGGTTTCAGTTTTTAAACACTTTACGTCTAGGCTTATTTACTTTACTGTTGTAAGTAGCGGAACAAATTTTCTTATCCAGGAAATGGAATTTTTTCAGGCTAGTTTTGCATGAACAATTTCTCTGTTTTCTGCTTGAACCTTTTCTTTTTTCAAAATGCAGTCCAAAATTGTGGTGCGTATTATACACAGGTAAATAGTCGGTACCTGCGAATTTAATGCCGGGGATAACCCTGCAATGGACTGGCATCCCATCCAGGAGGGATAAGCTCCGGCCTAATGGGCCACTTGGCTGGTAAGCAGACTTTACCTTTTTTTTTACCTTTGAGGAGGTGGGGTGGTCCAGTGGTTTAAGGGCATTTGGTTTTCATGCACTTGACCCGGGTTCAAATCCCATTGTAACCTCTGGTTTGGATTTGTTTCCAGTTATCCCGGATTCAACTCTACCACACTTTGTAAATAGCCAACTGATTGCCTCCTGCTAGTTGAATTGGGATTCTTCATCATGTTTCTGTTAAGTTCAGATTGTTAAAAGTAGGGTGCCTGTGAACTAGCTTGATAGCTAAGTGCACTTCCACTATAAACAAAGCATTTACATTTTTTGACTGTTGAATACCGTTAACTTTCGCTTTCTGACTTCTTGAAAGTAACAGTAGACAGTGACAAGTCAACTTGTACTGTAAACTGAAGACACTAGTTACTTACAGGAGATTTGAAAGGCCGACTTAACTTGGAGCCACTCCTAGTAAATGAACACAAAGAAAATCTGTTATTCAAAACACTAAATCTCATGAAATCATTCACAAAGTAAAATCAACATCTGCCAACAACTTTTGTACCTGGGCGATCCAGGCAACCTTACTTTGAGGATAAAGGGGGTTAGTTTATGCACTCAGTCATAGTAAAAGAAGCCTCATTGGCTGTCGAAACAAAGGGTCTTTTGTTCCTGTGGTTAGCACATTTGAAAAACAAAAGTAATGTTTGTAAACAGATGTCTTCTCTATTTGTGCACCTTACCTTGCTGAGGCCAACGATGACCGTCTCCCTGGAAACGTTGGAGTTTTCTGAGTCTTTGAAGTGATTTGCGATTCACTATCTGAGCTATTTGCCGTCAACAAGGAAGGCTTGAAATCTTCTCCAGAACAGTTAGATCTGTTTCGAAAGGAAGATGCCTGGCTTTTAATTTAATAATAATTATATATTATGGCTAGCTTTAAAACACTTTTCTTTTAAAGGATGATTCCTGGATTTTAATTAGCAGTAAATGTAAAAAATCAGGTCACTGCTTGTAAAAATATAGAGAAGGAATACTGACATCCTCTTCCGGGCTTCTAATTGTGCAACTTCTCTCTCAGTTTCTATTGAAGAAATCTCTGTTCCACAAGAAGTCTTTGCCGCCATTTTTGTTTCTAAATTTCGAGAGAAGGCGCCCATTGGTTGACAGATTTTGCGACTGCGTTCAACCGTCAGCCATTACTGGCGTATGCACAAGCGCACATTGCCCGGCTTGGTCGCCTTGACAACGGAGCAAGACGAGAAGGGTGAAAAAACAACTGTCTTCACAAGAATATTTGATCGATCAAGGGTATACTAGCGAAAACATGTCAGACGGGGCAGTTACAATTACAGAAGAGACTGAAGAACTTAAAAAGAAACTTGCTTTGTTGGGTAAGGCTTAGAACGACATTTTGCCAAGAACGTACAACGGGCAAAAATTATATGAAAACGTATAAGAAGTTGATATTTTTATTTTCGACGTCTGTACTTTTGCATGCTTGTTGGTAAAACACAGATAAAATCATGTTCAATCAATCAATCAGAGACTTTCTATATCTTAGACACGACGAGATCATTTTTCGTCTCGTACAACAATCTTTGCTTACCTGTAGAATCAAAATATGAGTAGGCGCTGAAACGTTCTTGCCGTGGTTTCCATTTGATCTCTAGATGGAGATAGAAAGGCATACTATGAAAGCTCACAATGGACTATGAAAAAGAACAAAGACACAATTTCAAAGCTGAGAGAGAAGAATAAACGACTGAGGGCCGAACTAGCGAAGAAGAAAGCAGTGAGTTTGCGTTAAAATAGATAATATTGTATATCCATCCGCCCCCCCCCCCAACCCCCCCCCCCTTCTTCCCCCCCCAACCCCCAAAAAATGTTTGAAACGAGTTTTTTGGATTGTTCCTTCAAAGAAGCCGTGAAAGTTTCAATCCTTCAAGCAATTTATAATATTTCAACTTTAGTGATGCCTTAACAACATACATTGTCTCGATCCTTTTGAATTCATTTTTCAAAGGGTGCAGACATGAAACCGGGGATTGTGATTGCCATCCTCAGTGGGGAAAGAGGTGCAGATGAAAATGGAATGTCTTCAGGCTGACAGCACTCGCATTCCTCCATTGTGCCTTGAGTTCTAATCCTAGTCATGAGTCCTCATGTCTAAGTTGTTATTACAGAAATTACTCTCCCCCCTCTCACCCAAAACCAAGGGTTGATTTCATCCTCTATTAACTCTGATTTGATTTAATTTGCAGACTAGGAGAACTTGTGCCTGGCTACACTAGCTTAATTAATCACTTGTTGATCCAGCATTATCACATAGAAAAACTGGCCCTTAGGGAGTCCCACGGAAATGACACACATTAAAATTTACTGATTAATCAGCCATGTTGCCAGCATGGTTGTCCTGATAGTGTAGTGGTCATCACACCCGACTAGTGATCAGGGGGACGTGGGTTCAAATCCCGCTCAGGGCAATTACAGTTTTCCCCAGAAGTTGTCCAGTGTTGAGTTTCCTGTAACTTTCTCTAAATTTCTCCTCAACTTGGACTGTGAATCCATTTGCAATCCTCCTGGGGGTGATACGTTGTTGGCTCAAGGGATCTACTTAACTGTCTCTTTACATTAATTACCCTTGTCCGCCTGTGAATCACTTGTTGATCCAGCGTTATCACATAGAAAAACTGGCCCTTAGGGAGTCCCACGGAAATGACACACATTAAATGATTAATCAGCCATGTTGCCAGCATGGTTGTCCTGATAGTGTAGTGGTCATCACACCCGACTAGTGATCAGGGGGACGTGGGTTCAAATCCCGCTCAGGGCAATTACAGTTTTCCCCAGAAGTTGTCCAGTGTTGAGTTTCCTGTAACGTTCTCTCTCTAATAATATTATAATTATTATCATTATGGAATTTAGGGAGATGAGCAAGTAATTGATGATGCATTCAAAGAAAGAGATCCTCAGAGACATTGTGCAATGAGGGGTATGTCTGGGAAGGTAACATCATTTCTTACTCACCAATAATAAAATAAAATTTTGGATTTTCATATGTCAAGAATGATCACCGACCATCACAGAGAGGACATTACTAAACAACAAAACAGTCCGAAACAGTGAAATGAAGCGCCAAAACACCATGTATGACCACACCGTACATGATTGTATACTAACCGACAAAGGTTGCATTTGAGATTAAATATTGTTTACACGTTATTGCTCCCAATCTCAGTCTTAATCTGAATCCTAATCGTAATCTCTGTGAATTAAGAGCAATAACGTAGGCCGTTAGTATTCAATGTAAGGTGGGGTCAAAGATGGCGTTTTGTTGTTTCGTTTTGCTGTTGTAGTGTTTCATTGTTTGGCTGTTTCATGGTTTAGTATTATGGCCATCGCAGAAATCTAGGGGGCATAAAGAAACAAATGTATAATAATTTTCTTTCTGGTCTCTCCAGCTTGCCCTTTGATGGTTTGACAATACAAGATAAACTAATATTGTTTGTGATTATCAGTTTGCATTAGTCGACAAATTAAATTTGTCAGATGCTCCTATGTAGAATCTCCCCTTTTTGGGGAGTTTCATGGCATTAAATGTAAAATAGCCTAATATCAATTCTTACATTTGGTGTAAGTTCCTTTTATTATCAAATTAAATTATTTTTTTGCCTTAATGATATTAATTAATACATGCAAAATTCATGCTTTCATTTGTAACAGGCTGCCATCATCAAACTAGACCAACAGGTTTGTGAAGCAGTAAAAAGGCTGAATGCTTTGAGACACCAGAAAAACACACGTCAAAATAGGCTGGAAATGTTAGAGACAGAATACAATCAACTGATAACTGATGCAGAGGAAGTATCAAACACAGATGCTGGTGAATCAGCTGAAGCTCAGGTAAAAGAAAGATGAAAGAAGAGAAAACAAGAGGCCGCCAATGCATGTGGCTTATACTTTAATAATTAGTCTTCACTGAGTTTGCTTACTGCAAGTCAGATAGTTTTTGTGGTCTAATTGCTCTAGGTTATTAAGGGGATTCTATTCTTTTTCACAGAAACTACGAGCTTTGGAGAACAGCTTGGACAAAATGCGTCTGAAAGTTAATGAAGCAAAGAAAATCAAGACTATTTATGAGGGTTTGTTGGAACAGCTGAAGGAAGAGCGTCGCACTTGGCCCAATCAACTGAACAATCTGGAGAGGGCCATACAGGCACAGCGGGAAGAACTCTGTGAGCTGAATGCAATGAATTGTGATGCCCAGATTGCAAGGGAGGCAGCTAAAGCAGAGCTTACAAAGCTGGAACAGTCAGTGTATGAAAGGAAGAAGGAAAGAGAAAGAGAGTTGGCACAGTACAAGAAACAAGCAGAGGAGAAAAAAGATCATGCTGAAAAAGTGGAGAAACGGGTGAGAACAACAATTTCTTTCTTAGAAGTGGGCGAAGCAATTTCTTTTTTCATTGATTTTTCAAATAGCTGTTAACTTTTCTTTGTGTTTTTCTTAGCTGCAAAGAAGCTCTCTTCAGCAGGATGAACTCTCAGGTGTGAAAAATCTTTTCATTTGTAATAATATGCTGCACCTTCTGTGTCAATGGGAATATACCCAGTTTCAAAGAAATAAACATAAGAATGGATCATTGAACAACAGTTCAAAATATGAAATTAAAGTAACTATAATACGCTATATAGTGCCATCCTTAAATGGAAGAACTTAGCTTCCAGGTATCCAATAACACTGGGTTGGCAAAAATGATGTGTAGCTAACCTGAGTGTACAATTGCCAGCCACTTTACGGGTTGGAACGTTTGCTGACTTCCATTTGTTTGTAAAAAGTGAAAACATGAGAGCTTTACTATTGTCTACTTTGTTATAACATTCATTCACGATTCTTCTAAATATAAAATTTACAATAATACTGAGTAATCGTTTTGACATGCCTAAAAGGAAATTGACCATGGTCTGCAATCCCCAAGATAGCTTGCATGCAGCCCCACAGCTGCAGGCATTTCCTTGCAATCTAGCAGTTAATATGAGCTCTTCTCCCAGATATCTGTCACAAGTTGATTGAATCAGTGGAAAGAAACGAGAGAACCTTACTGGAGATTGCTTCCTTCTATAATTTCTTGTGTTGAATTAACTTAGAAATTTATTCATAGAAAATTATGAATCAAAACTTTGTTTTCAGTGGAGCAGAAAGCAGTGCTGTCTGGAGAGGAACAAGAACGCAAGATAACAACTTATGAAGAAGCTATGAACAAAATCAAGGATACAACTGGGGTGTCTGACATAAAAGAGGTAGTGCAGCGCTTTCTTTCACAAGGAGAGACCCAGAAGCACTTGGAGCAACTTAAGACTAACAATGAAAAGATGCTTGTGAGGCTGAAGGAAGATAAGGTATGCCTTTTTTCTAATTTTCTAAACTACTTTAATTAATTATGTGGAATAATCAGGCAAGATGCAGTCTTGATAATTATTACTGGAGATCTATTGCATGGTTTCAGGTTGCAGTACAATACTTTTTGTAAAGATTGTTTAAACAAAAATGTCTTCCACTAATGTTCTAGGAGAAGTTAAGGGTGGAATATGAGGAGATGAAGTATTCTGGGGAAGCAAAGCTTTCAAGGTACTGATTTCAAGAATATGATTATTGTTCTTTTATGACTGAATAATTTGACAGTCACATGTACAACATAAATCTATGTATTTTCTCTAGTTTGATCACTGAGTCAAAGAGATGTTAACAGCACATACATTTTCCTCATATTGTTGGTTATGTTAATTGTAATTCTGAATATTAGGGATTCCGAAGTTTTCATTCAAAAAAATTAATTGTTTCCCAAATAGTCTAGCTTGGATTTGCCCCAATGCCATGCACAAGAAGAGCATGGCTCAGCCTTGCATTTTTCTGCTGGGTTTCCCTTGTTTGTTTGCATGTTACTTTATTTAGATAGAACTATGACTATAGTTGTTTGGAGATTAATAAGAGGCAGGCCTGCCAACCTAGGGATAAATTGTTACAACAAGCAACGTACATAGTGTTGAGTCAGTGACCAGAACCAGTAATATAATTTTTTTTAACTGATAAAGAACACATTAGACTTCTTCTATGAAATCAAAACGGTGTGGTCTTGAAACAGCAAAACCAAGGCTTTTTTTTTTGTGGAGACAAGGAACATGGGACTCTAAAGAAGTATAGAAAGAAGGGAAAATAGTTACCTTAAAGTGCCAGACACCCATTCCTCAACTATGCTTGATGCGGATTGTTTGAAATGACAGTCAGTCATCACTAAATGCCAGGAAATTCATTTTTTTATTTTGAAACTGATTTCCATTGCTTTCCTAAATTAACTTCTTACAGTACATGTCCTCCTACAAACCAAGAGAAATTTGTCTGTAGTTTTATCTACAAATACTATTCTTGTAAAGCTATGAACATAGAGATTGCATTTTGTTTCCTTCTGATAGTGGACAAAGAATGTTGGAGGAATTTCAGCAGCGGCTGGCTGATGAGGAGAAAAGGTAAAATAAAATTGATTTAACATCACTTTGTACTGCATCACTGTAGATATCACATTTAGGGACTTTGTTTCCAGAACTATTTTAGTCTCAATTCATACGCCAAAACTTGTCCAAGTTAAATCAGGGAAGATCCAAAGTTGACGATACAGTTTAGATTAGACTATGTAACTGCACTGACACTTTAAGTATGGTGCCTTCTATTGTTATTGCGCATACAGTCTGCGCATCTCAAGATACTCGGATTTCCTATGGGTGGTGCTTATTAATACAGGGATATTTTTGTGCGGTTCAAAACTATGCAGAGAAAGCAGATTATTGGGGGTAACCATGCATTTTTCAGAGATAATTAAGCTTCAATTTGGAAAAGAACGTCATACATTGCTTTGTATTTTAAAGCTTTTTTCCAAATATTGTTGATTAGTTATCTTCGAAAAATGTGTGGTTGCCCCCATTTTTCAGTAACATTCTTTAAGATCTGCTTTTCCCAAATTTTAAACCACGCGAAAATACCTTTGAAGTGGTAGGAATCGTCCTTAATTTACTGTCCTCAGTTGGAATGGATGGATGGGTGGATATAAATAATAATAATATTAAATAATAATAATAATAATAATAATGATTTTATTAACAGCATTTCCACAAGGTGGCTCATCATCCGTTAATATCTAACTAAAGTTAATTACAATTGAAACAAACCTAAAAAAGACTAGGTTAAAAATGCTAAATAATTGATATTTACAAAGAAAAAAATATACATATAATTATATAACCTGGACCTGGCTTTATCTTGTAGCAATTTCTTTGTCTCCTTAAAAAATAAAATTGGGTCCATGCATAAATAATGCTCTGATAGTTTTATCTTTGCACATAACTGGACAAGCTAAACAATTGTCTTTTCTAGACACCTGAAAACTTCAGGGGGCTTCCACAGGGATTCAAACCCATGGCCTCTACGACGCTGATGCCGATACAATGCTCTGTTTGGCTTCATAGTTCAGTTGGTAGAGCATTATACCGGTGTTACAGTGGATTTGGATCTGCTGATCTGCTCGCGGTTTTGGACCCCCCGGTACAAATCTGCTAGCGGATTTAGTCCCCCGGGGGTCCAAATTTGTACCGGGACCAAATTTGTATCTGGATTTGTACCGGGGGGTCCAAATCCGCTAGCAGATTTATACCGGGGGGGTTCAAATCTAGGGGGTCCAAATTCGCTAGGACACCGGCATCGCAGGGGTCATTGGTTCGAATCCCGTTAAAGCCACCTGGATTTTTCAGGGATCTATGAGTGACAACTGCTCAGTTCAGTTCGAGGATCACTTCTGTCATTCTTCTATAACCCGCGCTTCAGATATACATTTCTTTCATGTTTTATCTTTGAGAACCTACGAAAAGGGTGTACATGGCGACCCTGGAGTCTAATAACATCAAAAACCTGCAAAAGAATCTACGAAAAGGGTGTACATGCGACCCTGGAGTCTAATAACATCAAAAACCTGCAAAAGAATTGCATTGAACAATCTGGCTGGTCCGCCTCGAATTACTTTGTCAAAAATTAAAGCACTATCAAGTGAAATGGGTCTTCATGGCAAAAGAGACCATTTGATGTTAATTGTTTTTTTCAAATTCGCAAGAATTTTCAACAGAGTACTTGCTACTCTAACTGTAAGACAAAAGAGCATTAGAAGATGCAGGCAATCGAATGAGATTATCAGAAGACAATGCAAATATATATAATTATACAGGAAAACGTGTGCGAACCCCTCTCAGTTGAGTCTTGCTTTTACTTCATATCGGCTGAAAATGTGGTGTAATCTTTTTAAGCCAATCACCACGGGTTGTTAAGCTTTGTTAAGTACAGCCCATCCTATGGCAAAACTCACTGAAACCTCTCTTTGCGCTAGCAAAGGTAACTAGTTGTAATCTCGGATTATTGAAGTGCGTTTGACACTTGCTTTGGAAGAAAACGAGAAGGTTAACATTAGCATCGATGCTGACATGTTTAGCACATCATTTTTTTTAAGTCTTTCGCTTTGCTGGTCCTTTAACGTCTGTCTTTACTGCTCCTGCTATTATCTTGCGCCGCGAGAAAGACCACTTCCACGGATGGCACCGTGATTCTCTTGAGCGTACGCCACCTTTGGTGGTTTAAAAACACGAGCTTTATTTCTCTGGCAGCGGTAAAGACAGATGTTGAAAGGCAATTAGCAAATCTAAAGTCATAAGATAAAAAAACATGTCCCATCCCGCAGAGTGAATAAGGGGTGATTTTTTTCCCCATTATTTGCTTCAGTTGCGCAGAGGCGAAGGATCGTCTGGACAGAGCTAATAAGACTCTGGTGAATGTCAAAGCAGGGATTGAACATCTGGCGGATAAACTGCAACATTTGAAGGCGGTAAGAACTTCTCGCCGCAGGAGAGTAAAGATAATTCACATGAAAATTACGTACTTTCCAGATTTCTGTCAAACTTGGCACAATTAATATTCATGAACAGGACATTTTAAAATGCAGTAAAAAGATGGGATCACCGTGCTTGTTTTCGCGCTGCATGCCCTTTCTTTTAAGTGTTTTTTGAGAAGCGTTCGAAACTTGATCAACCGGAAAAATTGTTGTCATATAGCCAAAGGTACTGAATATTACTGAAAACTTGAGCCTACTTGTTTGCCCGGGCCAAAATCTTACAGTAAAGTGATTTCAAATTGCTCAATGTTGCAAAACAATGTAAGCAAATTCGACCGCTACATCATCACCTCCCCGGGGGGGGGGGACTCCCATATGAAACAGACGGGGATTCTCGTCGGAAATTTAGAATTTAACCCCTAAAGGAGACCAATCTAGGGGTGGCTTAAGCAAATTTTGACCCCTAAAAGAGACCGTTTAAAAACACAAAAATACGACACGCAATGAGTTTTAATGATAAAAAGGCATAACCATCGAATGCTTTTATCTAAAAAGAAAATTTAAAAGGAAATTTGACTTCTGTTTCTCTTCGCGTAATTCTGTGTTACTTCGCGGAACCCTAAACGAGACCTTGGTGGCATAAAATATTGGCGCTTTGCCCGGAACACCCTAAGCGAGACCAAAATCCAAAATTTACACCCCTAAGCGAGACGACGAGCATCCCCGTCTGTTTCATATGGGAGTCCCCCCCCCCCCCCCCGGGATCACCTCACACTCAGTGTCTGGCTCCAAATGCAGTTTTCACGTCAATTATATATAAATACTACAACTTCTACTATCCAACTTTTTTCCTCCTTCTTTCCTTTCCGTGTACCTATTACGGGTACATAACACCATTAAAAAGACTCGTTCAGGAGAAAATAGCCATTCTTTGACAGATTAAGCTCGGTGTCAGTGAAAAGCCGCCATTTCTCAATGTGCGCGAACTAATGCGCGCGCCAATGACCCAAGAAATTGTGCGCAGTAGGGGTGCGCAATGCAAAACCAGGCAATCACCTGAA
>OX421448.1:16483300-16488300 GCA_949126865.1 Montipora capitata | reverse complement strand
GGAGACTGGCTACTGGATGGAATAGGACAGACCACATGGCAGAGAACTTCGTGCCTTACTCTGCGAAGAGTGTGTGAGTTCTTTAAAGCCCCAAGTTTCTGATCACTAAGGAGTTGTGAGACAAGGCCTACGATTTACAGTCTCTATCCGAAAAGACTTGAAAGTCTAACTATTTGCAGGTGTAATTACAGAGGCAACCGCCGACCAGTTGGTCCAGCTAGTCGGTTGGGCATCGGACTACTGCGGTAGGTCGCGGGATCAAAAACTCCGGCCGATGTCCTAGCAAATATTGGACCCTCCCTCCTTCGCGGATTTAGTCTTCCTTCTCAACAGGAGTCGATTGTGGAAAAAAGGAAATGAAATGAACTTTATTTAAGTGTCTAATCTTCTAGTGCTGGAGCACTAATTGGGGACACTGTAAATCAAAACGCAAATCAAATCAAATTTGGTTTTTGAGGAGACGGGAAAACCGGAATACCCGGGAGAAAAACCTCTCAGTGCAGAGTAGTGAACCAACAAACTCAACCCAGATATGTTTCAACAGACTTAACTGATTAGAGTGTAATGTGAAGTGCTAGTTTTCTACCCCATATGAACCATGTGAGCATTAGCCCTGCTAATGGAAATGGGTCCACACCAGGGTGCGAATTGTTTTTCTCTGTCCTTGTGTGGTCAGAGTTTTTCTCTGTCCTTGTGTGAGCCCATTTCCATTAGTAGGGCTAACGACTAGCTCCATGACCAAATCCCAGGCTGTGATTGGCTACCGGAGCGGGGCAAGATGGAGCTATCTCGCCCACTTGGGATTTCTCGCTTGGTCCCACAAGATCAAAGATCATTGTTTGGTGTTTTATCCCATATAATAAATCTATTATTGACCAAGCTTGTTCGGTCAAGTTGGCTGGATATTGGCCTTGTTCTTTTTTTGCGTGCTTATGAACCTTGAATAAACAGGAAAATAAAGAACTCGGCCAATATCCAGCCATCTTGACCTCACGCTTGGTCAATAACCCATATTCAATAATTTTATTGAATTTGCCCATAGATACTCTTGACTGGAGAGAAGTACAGGATTCTTGTTCCAATAGAGCCCCATTCCCCAAGGCCAAGGACATTATCACCACCAAGTCGATTTTGAACAAGCAGATTTTGAGAAAGCATGATCATCATCACATCTTTCTTTACCCTTGGATTTTAGAGCAGCTTGGTGTAGCTTAACCTGCAAGCAGAGTCTCCTTCGATAGGTGTAGCTAATATCACCAAGCATTTACTCATGCTCTCAACCATGATATACTACAGACGATAGACCACAACACTGGGAAGTCTGTGTCCTACTCTTTTCGAATTCTGTATGGTTTTATGTTCCACAGGATTGGCACAGGGTTATGAACATTGAAGTGTTGTGACATGGAAACTATGGTTTATTGTCCTTATCCACGTTGAATGGAGAGTCCAAACTGGCAAAGGCAACACTTTCTCCTCATTTATTTACTTAACACCCTGAGAGTTGGTCTGGCCGGAATTTTTGATCCTGCTGCCTCCCACAGAGAAGTCTGATGCACAACCGAGCAAACCACTTTATTTCAAAACCTTAGTTTTTGTTCCAGATGGGAGCCATTAATCCATAACCTCCAACCCAATAGTCTGCAGTCTTTGTGAGTGCATGTCAAATGATGTTTAAAGTTGGACGTTTTCCCAAGAGTTTTGTCCAAGATTGTAGACTTGCTATCATTATCGTAACCTTCTTTCATACTCTGCCAAAATATTTTGGATTGTTTCTTGATCGACTTTTCCATCATTGATGTCTCGCATGATATTCCTTAATTTCCTTTCCTCAGCACCTTGTAGTGTCTCCAAAAGCTCATACAAAACCTCAAGGTCCAGAATAAGAGCCTTTTTGTCAGCAATTTCTTTGGTTGGTGACATTTTGACAGCAAAACTAAACCTTGCACCTAGAGAATATTCAAGAAACACACAAAAGAAAGGTTGAGGCTCACTGTGCAAGTAATATTTTCAAACAAGTTTTGTTTACAGGGTTTCATAAGCATCAAAAAGGTTCCCAGAGAGAAATGATCCTCACAGTTATCTGGACAATTTAAGCAATTATCTCTTATAGACACCTGAAAAATTCAGGTGACTCCAATGGGATTCAAACCAATGACCTCTGCCATGCGAATTGATGCATTGCTCTACCAACTGAACTATGAAGCCACACAGTTCGAGAGGGGAAAATTGTTGGGCTCATGTGTTCCCGTGGGTTCTTTCACTGTCCACTGGTTAATGTTTAGATACTTTACGATACTTTCCAAACCCAAAAACATTTTATTGAATAACTTACCAGCAAATGTCAAGGGAGGAGGACGCGCACTGTGTGGAATTGTGCCGTGGAAAATAATAACACGACCATACTTCGGACGCACAGCAAAGATGACCTCACTCCCTTCCATATCAGTAAAGAAGACTGTTTCTCCATGATGGTTCTTGGTCCAGTTTTCATTCAAGTAAACAAGAAGAGTAAATTCATTTTCATGAGGTGCACAATCTCTGTGAATGGTAGGTGTGTCTGAACTCTGAATGTTATTACACCCAATATCATAAGGATAATAGCCCTGCTTTCCTGTGACAGCTGTTACAATTTGGCTAAAAAGCCGCCACATCAAAGTCTGAACAAACTCCCCAACTTCAAATGCCATGATCCACTGTACGTTGTCTCCACTGTTTTCGCCAGCAGCATCATCAGTATACCCACTGCTCCTGACTGTGTGCATCAACGCGTTAAGATCTTTCGCTGGAATGAGATCATCAAAGACGATGATACTAAGGCCATCCGTAGTGGTAAAATTCCTAGTGATGAATTTTTTAACGTCTACTTGAACATCTTCTTTAAATAGATCATTAGCTTTGGACAAAAGTTTAAAACTAGGCCACAATTTTTGTTGAAATACATGATTGTCATCCTTTAACAATTCATGTGGAATTTGCCTCCTTTTATCCAAAACTGATAAGTAAACTTTCATGGCATACAACCTTCCTGAATAGTCTATGGCTGGGGGCTTGATGATATGTTCCAAACTCGCAGGAAAGATAACCAGTCTTCCTGGTTTCGGATGAACAGCTTTCAGAATCTCACCCTTGTCATAAACGACAAGTTCACCATAACTGTTGCGATTCCATTCCTCCACGAGAAAGATAACAGCAACGAAGCAATTATCAGTGTTATTAAGAGTAAGCTTACATGCAAGCTGTTTGCTACAAATATAGTTTGTTTTGATATTTATTTCCCCCTCAGTTGCTAATACACTGCAGAAACGGTCAGGGGTCGCTCTCCATCCACTAACGTTCAAACAGATGTTTGCCAATTTGCTCCAAGCTGACAACTTCATAAAGCTTGAAGGCGTTGGCTGACTAGACCAAGAGTGACAGGACGTCACTGTGGATGTTTCATCTGAAGTTTCTGCGCCTGCAAAGCTCCAAATTGTTTCCTCCGAACTGAGCAATTTTTTCATACCAAGAATTTCACCAGTAGTGAATAAATTGTCTCTCACAGCGACATCTCTCAATGGCAGTGATCGTGAAGGGGGAAAATAGAGCAGAATATTCAAGAAAATGAACTTACATCGGTTGGCAACTCTCGTGACCATTATTTCTGTGCATATTCTGCATGTAGTGAACAGGAAGTAGGAAAAGATATGGTGATTTAGTAACCGCTCCTGTTGTAAGATCCAAGAGGTCTGTAGAGAGGCTTCACATTCCCTCGGCGTTATATTTAGCTTTTTATAATATTTATATTGCCGATAAAATCCTTCACCAGGATCCGGTGATTCTATTACTGTTATTCTATTATTCTATTTTTGTTAAGCTTGTCCTTGCCATTTCAATAGCCTGATTGTCAGATGGTCCATGTCGCTCGTGTCACGCACTCTACCCAAAGGGAGTAAAGATTGCGTGACGAACGAAATACGTACTGTAATGTCGAAGGTCGTGGGGTGGGCAAATTTAGTAGGTAAAAAAATTCATGACATTAACAGCAACATTAGTTGGTAGGACATTACACCGGCATCGCAGAGGTCATAGGTTCGAATCCCGTCGGGGCCTCCTGAACTTTTTAGGTGTCTGTAAGGGACACTTCTCTCTTTCGTTAACGAAAATCTTGGCCCCAGTTGTTTAAAAGGTGGATAACGCTATCCACCGGATAGATCACTATCCATTGGAGAGCGCAATTGGTTTCGCTATTACTTATCCACTGGATAGTGATTTATCCTCTCTGCAGCCAGCGAAGAGGTGAATACTGACTTACAACAATCGCTAACAAGAAAGAAATGATTGAGGCCTCTTCTACAACAACTCTTTTTCTTTTGAAAACGCAGACTCTCTCGCAATATCACCTAAAGTCAAACGCCTGAAATTACCGAAGAAGGCAGAGGCTTAAGAAGTACTAGGTCCTATGAACTGCCCAGGTTTCGCTCGCGCAGAAAGACCACTACGCCCTCAGCTAAATCCGGCCGAAATGGGCGATCGACGTCCTCGATTAAGCGCAAGGAAAATACTGGGGACTAAGCATGATTTTCTCGATAAACAACGCAAAAAAACTCAAAAATTCATTTCGGTTAATTTATGTCTTATACGCCTCAAAAGCTAGAGAAAAGATTCTTTTGGGAATTTGACTCTATTATAGTCTAATGCAAAAACCAAAGCAATTCGCTAATTACTTTTTTGATCGGCACACATTGAAAACTGCTCGAATGCAAAACGTGAGCCATAGTTTGCTATTGTTTTGTGCACGAAGATGGCCGTCTCATCACGTGATTGAAAATCATCTACAGGTACCGCTTAGGTACCGCTTGTTTCCGCTTCACCACTGAAGATCAGGGACACCGCTATCTAAAATAAAGCCGATTTATTTAAGTCTCCCGTAGAATATCGCTGCGCTGAAGAGTAGTTAGGCCTAAGCTAGATTAATTAGGGCTAAGTTTTGATTTAAAATGTTTAGGTTTGTCGGACTT
>OX421448.1:16473300-16478300 GCA_949126865.1 Montipora capitata | reverse complement strand
TTAAAAGTACCTACATCTCACGGTAAATGCGTAGATGTAAGAGAATTAACTGCGTAAATTGGAAGGAAAAAGTGCGTGTAAGTGAAGACAAGATCGTTAGTGTATATTCTTAATCAAGGTAGGTTAGGGCAAAGAATAATTCCCAAATGTCGATTGTATCAGTGGCAGGTTCCATTTGCAGAAAGATGAGGCGGGGGGGGGGGGGGGGGGGTGGGGAGAGCTATTCGTGAAAATTAGTAACCGTGCGTTTTCAACTTAGTAACCGTTCATTTTACAAATTGGCTAAAAATGGCGGATCCGTTATCGCTTCTTCGCCAATACAACATCAACAAAAAGGAGATAATAGAAAGAGCTGGTGAAATTATATTCGACGAGTTTTCATTTCCGAGGACAGCTAAGACGAATTATGTCATCTTCAAGTAAGTAGAATGAGGGTATTGGTTCGATGGCCTGCTTCTTTTGTCGACTTCAACGATTGTTCGGCCATGTAAATGCTAAATTTATCTGCATGTGTTTTTTTAGATCGCAGCCCAAGGAATACTACACTTTGGAGTCGTTGCTGTTTCTCTTAAAGAATGTGCACCTATCACATCCAATTTATGTCCAACGTGCAGCGGTGAGCTTTAGAATAATTGCGAAATATGTAACTTGATCGATTATGGAAATGTGCGATGTTTTGATTTTAACTTGCGGTTGTATGTAAGCGCTATGGTTACTCTTGATGCAGAGTTTTCCTGTCTGTTCCATTTGAGTAATTTAAGGCCAATTATTTGACAAAAAAGTCGTCTTAAGATAGCATACTTTAATTAAGTATAGCAAGCCCAACAGCGATGATATTAACAATAACCAATAGACTGTAAACAATAGATTACGGCAAAATTGGACAGATGTATTAAATCGTCTGACACATTGCCAATTATCCAAAAGAAAAATTAAGAATATAAACATAAGCAGCCTTATAGGGGGTGATTGCGACAACTTCGAATTCATTTCGCTTCTTTGTGGAAACTATCATAGATTATTCTTGTATTGCCTTGTCGCGTTAGAGTCTGCAGGTCAAATAAACAAGAAAAAAAATTCATCAATCGACCGTAATATTTTTACTCTCAAAGACCAGGTCAACTTCTCTGCCTGCATTGAAAAACATTCAACAGTAATTTTCTCACAAGGGAAAGAAAAACAGTAGAAAACTATTTTTATCTTTATCATTGCGATCAATCAGCAAAATTCTACAGACATTCTGCAGGTCAAATAAACAAGAAGAAAATTCACCAGTCAACCATAATATTTTTACTCTCAAAGACCAGGTCGACTTCTCTGCCTGCATTGAAGAACATTCAACAGCAATTTTCTCACAAGGGAAAGAAAAACAGTCGGAAAACTATTTTTGTCTTTATCATTGCGATCGATCAGCAAAAATGTAGATTCATCGGTAGTAGCCAAAACGCAGGGAAACGCAGGGTCGGGGTTGGTTATTTCAATTTTTGTCATTATTCTCCTGTACTGTTATTTGCAAGTGTTTGGCATCTTTCCTTCATTTATGGTTCCCCTAGCAGAGATCTCTTTTCATTTGTGTTCACTGTGCTGACAAGTACAGGAAAAGAGACCTCTGCCTCTGCCGTGGGTCGAAACTCATTGTGTTGAGCATGCATGGTGGTTACTTAGCGACCAAATCCTCATGTGATACTACAAGTTGCGTGGGCTCACTTAAAGTGGTACTATGATCAAATTTTTACCCCTTGATTTTTTGACATAGAATTCCATGAAAGAACAAAAACGCCATTTACTGTTTGCAAATATCTTCATTAGTTCCGGAGATATAAATTTAACTTTGAAAAATGGGTAAAATATGCAAATGAGATGACTAATGACGTCATACACTCAACCCAATATTATATTGAGTATATAAATAGAGCTACCTTGGCCAATTTACAGTGCAGATCGTTGAAACTTGGTAGTGTAATAGTTCTACAGGAAACACACCTATGGCTATAAAAAATTATGTTCCCATGGCAACTCACTCTTTTCCAGTCCCCAGCCACTTGATTTCAATATGTTAGTGATTTTCAGCTTGAAAAATGTTAAACAAGGCCACAAAGTCGTGCTAACATATTTGTATGCTTGCTGGATCATGCATATGAAGTGCTGTTAGCAAATATCAAAATGGAACGCCAAAGGTGGCCAGAAAAGCTCATAATATGGGGGAGGTCTGGAACCCAGTTTGATGTCATGGTAACAGAACTGTTAAGCTCATATTGTGGAGAACATTTAGTAGAATGTTACTGCAAAAAAATCAAAAATTTGTGATACAAATTGGCTGAGATATCTCTTTTCATCAGATTTGAACAAAATTTGGTTGAGTGTATGACGTCATCACTTGGCTAATTTGCATATTTTAAAAACTCGAATATCTCTGGAACGAAAAGAGATATTTGAAAAAAGTAAACAGCGTTTTTCTTCTCAAGCAGACTACTTGTTTATGTTTCAAAATGGCTTAGATAGGAAAGATGCGATTTTCGTCATAGTACCACTTTAACAACAACAGAAAGTAAAGAAAGGCACGGGACACAGCGGGCTCAAGTCCAGTCAGCAAACATATCATGGGGCATGCGGTTTGAAGAGTGCTGTCCAAGGTTGTGGACGGCGGTTGGATCAAAGTGAGTTTTGACCCATGGCAGAGATCTCTTTTCCTGTACTCGCTAACCCAAGCGAAAGCAAAAAGACCACTAGCAGGGAACATTTATGGTGGAAATTAGTCAAAAGAATAAGGAACGTACATGTAAGGAAGCTAAAAAAGGGACATCTTAGTTTTTTTTCAAAATTAAGAGCAGTTTCGACTGAAATTAGAGTTTTTGTCGGAAAATATGCTACCCCTAGAGACACTGAAGATTCACCAAGCTCCACTTTTTAAACTCATTGACAAGATGAGCTTGGGTGCTGGTGCTTAAAAGGTGGAAGGGCCTAGAACACAACAGGCAGCATTGCACAGAAGGTAACCATGGCAACCATGTGAGCGCCAACCACCAAACCAACCTCCTATCCCATTGCTTGGGGATCGGAGGTACCACGAGAAGGTATGCCATGAAACCTCCGAAGGACACCCAAACACCCCAAGCACCACAGATAGCTCTACATACACAAGACGCCTGACCTACCTTGCATAAGAAACCAATGCTGCTAATCACAGAGGCTCCAAGCAGCTAGAAGTGGTGGTCCCTACTGGCTGGGCAACTAGACAGCTGAGAAGATAAACTTGGCAAGGCCTCAGCTGGAGTGCAGATATAGAGCAGAGAAGCATTGCTACATGTAGTCCAATGACCTAACGCTTGAATGAGGTGATCTGGTATACACTGCCGGGCGGCTACTGTAGCTGCACCAATGTGGAAGCAGTGGCTGCTGAAATTACCGGGAACACCAGCTGTAGCTAGGATCTCTCAAAGCCATAAAGTGAGCATCGGGCGCGACAACAGTTGGCCAGATTGGAATTACGTTTACCACCACCAATATGAATGGCAGGCCCACGGCGAAAGGGGTCTATTTTTGAAACCTTTATGTTCACACGAAGCAGAGATGGTGTGACCAACAAATCAAAGAAAACATCTTTCTTCGTCAGGTGGCAAGAAGGAGAAAAGCTTTTGAGGTTAGACACAGTGAATTTGGAAGCTTGCAGAAAACCAAAGTAGGCCAATCTGCATGCAGCCCAAAACAGGCAGTGATCGGATAACTTTAGGTCCAAGGACTTGAAAGTCAACAGCATAATGGAGTCAGTGACTGGCAAATGTGTCGATCACACAGCACCTTGAACGTGTTTAATACCACGCACAACTCTGTGGAGGCGAAGGCAGTTAAGGAGAGGGCCCGGAAACCCATGCTCAATGTGAAGAGATCGCGCGGCAGACAAATAGACCTTAATTGATGAGGCTCAGAGGGAGTCAGCCAAGAACGTCAACTGGACAAGGTGAGCCATCCTTGTTCAATCAGCCGGCTTGACTGCAGAACTCGTAAAACTTTTTCTGGGCAGACAAATATGACTTGTGAGTAGATGGAGCTAAACCCTGGACCAGGAGGCTGCAGCAGCGCTGTTCCAAAGTGATGCAATCAAGAAATCCAGAAGTTCTTGGGGGATAGGGGTTGGAGGTGAGCGTGAGGGGCCAAGCACCAGAACTCGTGCCAACGAAAGCGAGAAATAGCATCAGCAATCTGATTCTGGGCTCCTGGAACATGCGTAGCAGAAAAGGAAAATGAGAAACGAGCTGCAGATAGTAATAAAGCCGGCAAGAGATGCATCAGCACAGGAACCTTAGAGGACCTGGTTGTTTACGACATGCACCATTGCCTCGTTGTCGACCGGAATAAAACATGCTGACGACGCCAGGTAGTTCCTCAGACCCCTGCTGCTATCACCACGGGAAAAAGTTCCTTTTAGGCTATGGAAAGAGATACATGTACATGTTCCTGAGGGGTTGCCCAAGAACAAAAAAACCATGTGCCAGAGGAGAAGGCACCAAAGCCCAGGGACCCTGATGCATCCAAAATCACCTCAACGTCAGGGGACGGTTTCAAGCCAGGAAAGAGCCAGAAGCTTACACCATTCCAGGAGGACAAAAACGTCTGCCACCATTCAAGATTTAAGTGAAATTCCTGTTGATGTGAATGGGGTGGTCTCTTTTTCGGAAGCAACGTAACAAATCTATCATGCGATGCAAGAAAGTCCTGCCGGGCCAAACTATTTTGGCTGCATCTTGAAGGTGGCCAATTAGAGACTCTAACTGTGGACAGTTGCGCCACTTCCTAGCACGCCACTCACTGACTAGCACGCACATTGCTTCCAAGTTTTCAGCAGGAAGTCTAGCGATGAGTTGGTTAGAGTCCAGTTCAATGCCCAGGACAACCATGATAGAAGAAGGTCCCACACATTTTAGGAGGTGAAATGGTAAACCCAACCTGCTGAAGAGCTCCTTAACCGTTGTCTTTTGGATTACACCAAAGCTACTGATGTG
>OX421448.1:16460800-16465800 GCA_949126865.1 Montipora capitata | reverse complement strand
TGTTAAATAAGGTCATTTATATATTCAGTCATTGTTTATTTAGGCATGTAGAGTCACTTCGGTATGACGTTAAAATTGCGCATTTTTGTGCAATGTCCGTGACAAGCCTGTTTCAATAGTATAACAACTTTCAACGACGCACACAGAAGGAAGGAAGAATTGTTTTTCAACGCGTTCTGTGTATATCTTCTTGGAAAAAAAGATACCGTTTTCGCCAAATATAATTTTCTACTACATAACGGTTCCATGTCTGAATAAAAGAAATATATAGCTGAGCTCCAGGCCATCAAAATTTAGCCGGAGAATTCTGCGTAGTAGGCGGAGAATTCTGCGATCTCCGATGCCTAATGAACACCCTGAGCCTGTGAATGGGTTTCCTTGGCCTGTGGCCTGTCAGTAGAATAACGATGGAAACTGCTTTTACCTCTGGTGACTTGTTGAAGCATGAAAGGTAGTTAAGTCAGTTTGGTTTTGTTATTAAAGCTAAACTATGTTTTATATGCTTATCTTTTGCAGACAGAACAGCTACGGCTTGATAAGGTAAATTTAATTGTCAAATATTTTTTCAAAGTTATAATAATTATTATTTAATGTTAAGATACCAAATTGTTTAACAAGGAAGTTTAAGTGTCACCTTTGTGTTTCCTGAAGAATTTTTAAGAATCTTAGTGATGCACACCCAATTTTAGGTCATCCAGTCGTTGTCAACTGGTTAATGACGCAGAATGTTTTTAGATGTTATATTTGACAGTGATAATTATATGCAATGCTTGTTCTACCTTGTGTACCAACTTCTCATCAGTTTCAATTCATGGATTCATAGAAAAGGTTGGAGGCTCGGCTTGAAGGTCACAAGGAGGGGACTGTTACCACTGAACAAATCAGGTACAGTTTTCTTTTAAAGGAGTAAAATCGTTGACTTTAACCCATTGACTCCTGGAGGTTCTCCATTGAGGAGTAAAATCATCTGGCATTATGCACCAGTCAAAGTAAATTCCCCCCCCCCCCCCCCCCAACCCAAGCCATAGCGGGGAATTGGAATTTGCAGTCTGTGAAGCAGAGAGTCCCCCCTCCAGGGAAATATTTTTGGTCAAATGTCCCTGCCCTCGGGAACATGTGAGTACGTACTAAAATGCTCTTTACAAATCACCTTTCCTTGAACGGGAAATTTTGTGAAACAAAACTCTCTGGATGTGCATTGTGACCTAAAAACTTTGCAAAGCATTTTGTTTTGCACATATACAGGACTAATTAAAACAGCTCAATGGAAACGCAAGAAAAAAAGTTAATGTATGCAAAATTACCATGAGGCGCGAAAAAGAAACTGCTGATCAACGGATAGTGAAGTCCCCGCTTACTCCCCGGTCTCGTAGGTGAAGATCGTGAATTTGTGCGCTCTTCCAGCCTGCCGGGGGATCAAAGTCGAGTGAAAATAAGTTTAAGTCCCCGCAATTCGCCGCTATAGCCCGGGTTGGGGAAGGGGGGAGGAGGGGGGATTTACTTTGACTGCTGCATTAGACAGAGTAAAATACTAAGTATGGTTGGTTTAGGGGTGAAAGGGTTAATACCAATATCAATATAACACTGTAGATGTCTCGCATATTATGAATGTAGTGACCAGTTTGTGTAATTTCCCTCGACCTTGTATGCCATCTGATCAGTGGACAATGATCATGTATCAAGTGATTTTGCAGCTTTTGTTAGTTTTGAAAGCTTGTTTACCCTCAAATACCTTTTATAGGTCTTTGAGTGATGCCATGTCAGTTGAGAAGATTGCAGCCATCAAGGCTAAGCGTCTTGCAAAAAAAAGGACCACGATTAAAGTTGACTGCTGCATTAGACAGAGTAAAATACTAAGTATGGTTGGTTTAGGGGTGAAAGGGTTAATACCAATATCAATATAACACTGTAGTTGTCTCGCATATTATGAATGTAGTGACCAGTTTGTGTAATTTCCCTCGACCTTGTATGCCATCTGATCAGTGGACAATGATCATGTATCAAGTGATTTTGCAGCTTTTGTTAGTTTTGAAAGCTTGTTTACCCTCAAATACCTTTTATAGGTCTTTGAGTGATGCCATGTCAGTTGAGAAGATTGCAGCCATCAAGGCTAAGCGTCTTGCAAAAAAAAGGACCACGATTAAAGTTGATGACGATTTGGAAGCTGGGGCTTTGGTAAGTACCAAAAATCAGTTCAAGAGGAAGGAGGAGACAAATAATTTGTCAACTCCAAAATGATGATAATAATACATGACAATATTATAATATTAATTTATTATGCAGTTGAGTTTCTCTCTTGCCTTTGTTCTTCGTGTTTGCATTGTTTTGAATTGAAGCTTTCTTAATTATATATATCTCCAAATACTGTACTGTAATTGTTTTAAATTTTTATTAGGAACAAAGGTTTTTTGTAGACGCAGAAGTTGATGTTACAAGAGACATAGTGAGTCGTGAGCGGCCTTTGCGAACAAGGACCTCTGTGTTGCAGAGCTCTGGAAAGGTTTGTGTTAATCATTGGCAAATATGTGCATGAAATTGACTCAGGAAAGTAAAATGTGCCAGAAAACCCTGACCAGCGCTTTTTGAAAGTTTGCATTTACTTGTGCTCTCATTCAACATCATACTTTTGAAGTTAAAGGTAAAAGTAGAGCTGCTTAGAAATTAATTGCGCTAAAATAAAATAAAAACGGAAAAGAGGAAGAAAAAGGTGTGTCAAACACTTATTCACTCACTATCCTTTATGATGTCAGTTATCCACTGAACCGCTGGTCTGACATTGCATGGCCATTTCCCTTCTCCATAAAATGCGGTTGTTTGCGTCCTCTGGGATTAGTCCAGATAACTGGAGGTCCTTTCTCAGGACCTCCTTGTTAAACATGAAAGGAGAGCATGGATGTAAGCAGTCAGGAAAAGTAGAAACTTTAAATGATTTAACAAACGTCTTGTTTATACTGAGATGTGTAACTGTACCAGTGGCATGTTGTCATGTAAAAGACAGTTGGCCAATCTTGTAATCTTAGCTAGTCCATTTCTTTCCCACCTTTATTTGGGCATGATGCATGTGTGTTCCATTTTGTCACTTGATGAGATACTCTGAGAATAAATTCCATAATGTCTGCTTTATTTTGCAGCAATTCCTAAAGAATGTGTTGGCCATACTGCAATCAGTAAAAGCTCAGGAGGAAGGAAAAGTCAAGAACTTACAGAATCAAGACCCTTTTGCTAATACACCAGTACGTTTTAAGATGGCAGTCTCCCTTTTTAGTGTTGTCAGTGGTAGACATTTTTCGAGCAATTAACTTTTCATAATTTTAATTTCTTTGTCATTCATGTTTGTTGCACAGGAAGTCAAGAAAAAGCCAGCTACCCCAGTACCATACAACAGATATGATCAGGAGAGATTTAGAGGGAAAGAAGGTAATTTACCTTTTACCAACCAAATCGTGACTGTGTAACAGCAAATAATAATGTTGTGGTAAGTTATTTGGTAAATTTGCTTCAACACAAGGTCTTTTTGTGGGTGCTACAATCTTGGACAGAATAAAATGGAACAGAAATGCCCCCTCTCCCCCAAATCAAGGGTGAAGGTGCGTGAAGGCCAAAACGCGCCATTTTCCCATCACTGATTTTGGGGGGAGGGGTGGTCTCAATGTTCCATTTAATTTGTCCAAGATTGTCTAAGGAGGGTATGACGTCACAAATTCAAGATTTGGTCAATTAAGAGGTCATATGTCAACACATTAATCATCCAAAACCACTGGCCTCTGACGCAGTCACGCTTGTCGCTAGTGTTGCTATGTTGAGATACTACATGGAAGATATTTTAATAAGAGAAGCGGAGCGTATAAAAAAGCCAAACCTAAAATGAAAATTTGCCAGTACGATCAAGAATAAGGGTATAACTCTACGTAGAATTGACGAAAAAAATGCCATCGAGAAAAAGAATACCCGAGGAAACAAAAGTAAGAGTTAGAGTTCTCAAGCCCACTACTGATCTTACTCTGGAAGCATTTCTGGGGAGTTAATCGATAAAACTATAGGGTCTATGTAGGGTCGCATCGCCGAGATTAAACGAAGCAATGGCAAAAGACTCAAGCATTAAAGTAGGGCTTTTAAAGCTTTGTAGAGCACTTGAATGGTTTTACATGACATTAAAACGTTTAAGGCACTTTTTATACGATTAACGTCTGTTTTGAGACGCTTTTCAACGGTTAAGCACGGTTAACAAGCAATGGAAAAATTGTCAATCTGTTCTGTCACCTTTCTGGCCAGACGACAAAATCGTGAAAAATCGACAAAATTTGTTGCTGTTAGCCCGCAAATCATGCCCATCAACACTTTTGTGAACGTAAATCATGCTCTATTTTTCAGCGTGGAAAAATCAGAAGATAGATTAGGTAAATATCGCCAACAAATTTAAGGGAGCGCAAATGCAGTTCTTAAAAATTCAACAAGTTTGCATATTCGGTATCGTTGACTCACGGATGCAAAGTCTAAAGCGTAGAATGTGGGTAGGCTGGATAGTTGGATGGGGTAGATAATCTGTGGTAGAAGGTTCGAATCCTCCTTACATCCGATTTCTTTCTTTTTGTTTTTCTTTTTTTTTTCCCCAATAGTTTTATTCTCTTTTTTGTTTGCAATTTATGTTCTCATTTTATAGGTCTCCTGCTTTAAACGTAAATATAGCTTATGAAAATAATTACAGTCAACTCTCAGGTATTCGGATGATGTAATTTTTTGAGCGAACGAGAGCAGATTTCGTGTCGTGATTACCCCATGTACTACTGGTAACGCCAAGAAGGGGCTCATAGACAATCTTGGACAGAATAAAATGGAACAGAAATGCCCCCTCTCCCCCAAATCAAGGATGAAGGTGCGTGAAGGCCAAAACGCGCCATTTTCCCATCACTGATTTTGGGGGGAGGGGTGGTCTCAATGTTCCATTTAATTTGTCCAAGATTGTAGGTCTCATATGCAAGCTAATGAGGGTGTTGCCAAAG
>OX421448.1:16450800-16455800 GCA_949126865.1 Montipora capitata | reverse complement strand
ATGTAAGTCGTCCATCTTTCTAGTGTAATTTGGCGTAACCTTAGTGATTGTGCATTGTTTGGCTGGAAGACCAATGTTTGGCAGAAAAGCTGTGAGGGTCGAGAAAAAGATTTTTGAAAAATGGTAGCTTCAAGTAGAGATGTGGGAAATGACTAGGCTCCGGTTAATCGACCTCCTGTCTTGAGGCTTATGAAGGGCGCTTGCGCAAGACGACGGCGACGGCAAAGAGAACGCCATGAAACAAAAGCTTTGCAATCCCCGCACGTGCGTACGCGTAGGGAGCTTAAGCATGCGCTTTTTTGACATGCGGACGGCAACCGGAAGAGAACATTTCGCGTGCTAGGACAGTGATGTCTCCCAGATATTATACCAATCATCTTTAATGGAGATAAGATACTTAGCTATGCAAATGAGGATTGGTGAAGACAAGTTGAAAGGGAAAACAACTCACTTCCGGTTGTCGTCCGCGTCTCAAAACGCGCGTACTTACCTTAAGCTCCCTATTCTCGGACATGTCCCGTCTGTCCTCTAATCCTGACAACCACCTGAAATGACCAAATTTATGGTTAAGTGGAGCACACGAGCACCTGACGATAAATTCTCGAATTTCACTCCAAACAGCAGCACTTATTCCTGAAATGTTGATCCATGCTTTACATGCGGAATGACTTAGGAGTAATTGCGAAATTACTACAAAAACGAGAAATAATAATAATAATAATATGATGAGATGGTATATATGAAATGAATCATATATGAACTGCGGATATGAAATCAAGTGAAGCTATGATCTTCGCAGTTATGAACGCAATTTTGGCAATTGCGTAGAGAAGCCTGAGAAATTCAGGTTTAAACCCGTGACCTCGCGATTCCGGTGCGACGCTCTAACCAACTGAGCTATGAAGCCACTGACGTTGGGAGCTGGTCATTTGTGGGTTCTAATGGTCCCGTGATAACTGCGAAGATCATAGCTTCACTTGATTTCATATCCGCAGTTCATATATGATTCATTTCATATATACCATTTCATCATTGATTCATTCCTCACGGGACCATTAGAACCCACAAATGACCAGCTCCCAACGTCAGTGGCTTCATAGCTCAGTTTGTTAGAGCGTTGCACCGGTATCGCGAGGTTACGGGTTCAAACCCCGTTGAAGTCCTGAATTTTTCAGGCTTCTCTACGCAATTGCAAAAATTGTGTTCATAACTGCGAAGATCATAGCTTCACCTGAATAATAATATTTTTAATATATTAGACAGCGTTCTCGTACGTAGCCGTCGTTGTGGTCCTTGCGTGAGCTCGTTATTAGGGAGTTTGTAAAGAAGCGGCTACTGCAACGGCAGAATTGGTAAAAGGAGGGACTCTGTATGACAGAGATCTAAGAAACAAACCATGCAGGTTTACCCCTTTTAATCCTTCTCCTTACATAATTATGTAATTGCATAATATATCTCTCTCTCTCAACTGTACCCACAGCAGACTAGGTGTGGTGTCACACTTCACATAATTGGTATATTTTACATTCGATGATCAAAGGAAAGCAATTGGAAACTGAGTAAAGTTTGGCGAAACGGCAATGTAGGAGGGTGGATCATCGGTAACATAATTTGTTAACATGACACGGTGCACGGCTTAAAGGAATCACGAGACCTTTTTCGTGCCCTTGAAGCCATGTTTAACTTGTTATTTCAACGTGCCTTAAGACAAGCGTCCCAAGTGTTCAAATGGTTTCAGGCGTTCTCAGGGGCGATATGGTTCTTACAGTTAATGGAGCTTTCTAACAATGCGCGCAGGACCGTTGCTAGCCCTTGGCTAAAGAGATTATGTATGCGAGCGTAGTTTTCAAGGTGGGTTAGAGTTAAGGGTTAGAGTTAGGGTTAAGCCTGATTGTAGGTGAAAATCCTGTCGTTAGAACGCAGCGAGACTAAAGAGATCGTTCCCATTTTGTTATGGAAAGATCACTGAGATCGGTCGATTCCTACAGGGTGGATCGAATTGTTTTTCGTCTAATCGATTCTAAGCAGTTATTCCTCTTTTATGCGAGGTTACAAATAAAACGTATTCTCCATTGAATGACCATCGAGTTGTTCGGAAAGTGTACAGAATGATCTGAAAATGCAAATACATTACTTTAAATTTCAGGCGTTCGTTTAACTGATGATCCAGCTTCTGTGAATTTGCTTCAAACTCTTTAAAATTCTTCAGTTCCTTTGAAACGTAATTCAAAAATGACAATCATGTATGCTTGTGCGCCTAGAAAGATGCCTCATGTGAAACCATTTCACTGGCCACTTTTAGCCCTTTCGAAAACCAAGCACTGGACAAAGGCCTGGTACTCGACCTGGCCCAATTTGCTAGGCAAACCTGTTTGAGTTATTTCGTCACGAATTTTATATTGCTCAATGAAATATTTTTCGCCAGGTAGTTTTCAATGCTCTGTTCTACACGCTGATCGCAAAAAAGTTAGTGAAGATTTTATCAACCTGTGCGTGAACGAAACGTGAAAATCTGTCCAACGAACTATTAAGTTTGCACTTGAATGGGCTATTTGGCTTAAAGTAGCATTTTCAGAAATTGAAGTACTTTTCGCAAGTGGTGCATCGGGCTGCCATGCGGGGGGTCGCGGGTTCGAACCCCGGCCGGATCAACATTCGGGATCTTAAAACAACTGAGGAGAAAGTGCTGCCTTTGTCATTTCATCTGCAAATGGTTAGACTTTCAAGTCTTCTGGGATAAGGACTAGAAACCGTAGTACCCGTCTCACAAATATCTTCCATGTTCATTAGTTCCCTGTGAGACGTTAAAGAACCCACACACTATTCGAATAAAGTAGGGGATGGAGTTCCCGGTGTTGTGGCTGTTCTGTTCTCACCAGCAGAAGTGGCCGGTTTGGCAGTGATGTCTCTAAAAAGGCTTATTTTCTAAACTCCGTTCCGAAAATAACTTATTTATGTTCTAAACTCTCACTAATAAAACACACCAATGTGATACAATAACAATGAAGTAATGTTTAAAAGACGAGCAGCAGTGTTTTATCCACTCGGCTCCGCCTCGTGTTTTTAGACCAGATAAAACACGTGCTGGGAGTTTTTCGAACGGTTTCAAAAACATTCCACTTAAAGCGTGTCCCTCGGGAGTCCGAACAAAGGTTCAAATTTTAAGGGGAATATATTAGCATACAAGAAAAACAAGTGGACCTTATAAGCAGTATGGTAATTTTAAAAGCATGTTTTTTTTTTTCTTCAGTCCTTTCTTTGTTGCAGTTGATGGTTGAAGAAGGTTGGTTAAAAATGCTGCGTAAGAGAAAGTTCAGAGAATTGAAAACTGCCGATGAAAAAAAAGCTTTGTCCAAAATCAACACGATATGTCAAAAATTGGTCTTTTATTTTTGCACAGTGGCAAAATGCAATGCTGAACAAATAAGCAGCTAACGAAGAAGCAGGGTTCGACGTGGAACGGGACAAAATCCAAAGTCTAGATAAGAACATTGTTAACATGACGGCAGAGTCGTTGAATTTTTTGGTTGACAAATTTGTTGAAGAAGTTTGGAAGACTTACTTAAGCCTTTAGGTTCCCTGTGGAACATAGGAAGAAGGATGGGTAAAAGTATCCGCCCAGAAGTTTGTAATGGCTGAAATTAATTAATATTCATAAGTCACGTGCAGTGTCTTTTTATCTGATAAAACACTGCACACTATATTCAACGGCACAAGGAGCCGCGAGTCGACTTTATCACAAACATATCCATCTTTAGCTGAGTCGGACTTCCATCTGCCATGAACTTTAAAGAGACGATCTGGAACATTCAGATTTGCAGCTGCTGTAGCTCCACCAGACCTAAAGCTGTGATTACTAAAGCCACATGGGTCAACCCCAATAACTTCTAATTTTTTCTTAAGAATTTCCCGCGCTCTCCTGAGGGAAAGAGGCCTGGAAGACAGCACGTTACCCTTAGAACGCTTATCATACCTAAAGGATCTGAAATATAGTCTTGCAAACACGGAGGAATCCTAGCCACCACGAAATATCTATTAAGGACGGTGCCTACTATTGTTATTACACGTACTGTCCTGTTGGTGGTGCTTACTAACGCAAGGGTATTTTTTCCGCGGTTCAAAACTGCGGAGAAAGCAGAACTTAGCAAGTGCTCTTGGTATCCAAAAAGAAAATTGGGGGTAACCACGCATTTTTCAGAGATAATCAAGTTTCAATTAGGAAAAGAACCCCATACATTGCTTTGTACTTTAAAGCTTTTTACAAATTTTGTTGGTTAATTCTCTTTAAAAGATGCGTGGTTACCCCCAATTTTCTTTTTGGATTTCAATAACACTTGTTAAGATCTGCTTTTCCCGCATAGTCAGTAAACCACGCAAAAATACCTTTGAATTAGTAGGCACTGTCCTTAAGGTAAGCATATGGGCACGTGAAATTTCCAGTTTTGGCTATTTCTACCCAGGAACACTCCCTGTACTTATCGGCCTTGCATGCTGACTTCGACAAAAATCTTATGAAAACGGTCTTCAGTGACAATGTTAGACCTCCAAATAGATAGAAGCTCAGAAATACGGAAAAAAAACCCGCAAAGGCAAGTAAACACATGCAGACAAACCTAACATCAAGCAAATGTTTGCTGCCTCCGTAATACTTCAAAATCAAGCCTATGATTTCCGCGATAATGGGCTCCGCCTTCCTTACAGGCCTACAAGGAATACTACTTGACGCCTCAGCAATTGATTGAACAAGAAACTTGTCACAAGGGTTCACATCTTCAAAACCTGCTAATTTATGAACCCAATTAATCGCATAAAGGGCGCTGTGAACAGTAGAACTGCTGAGCGACGAGTCGCGCAAATGATTGAGGTATGAGGTATAAGGAAACAGTAATGGATGTAACAGGGAGAAACGAGGACTCTCTAATACGATGTAAACACCAAGCCTTAAACTTGCAAAAAGGTCTACATTAAGTAATAACGGTATTATCAGCTATTGGATTCAA
>OX421448.1:16440800-16443300 GCA_949126865.1 Montipora capitata | reverse complement strand
ATCATCAATGGCGTTGCTCCATCGCTGCGTCTTGAATCAATGTTAAGTCCAAGAAACTGTAGCTTTTCAATGATGACATGATTACCGCTTCTTGCAGCATAGTGTAGCAATGTCCACCCATTATTGTCTCTCAAAGTAGGATCTGACCCTTTCTCTATTAGGACACTGAATGCATCTAATCTACCCGTACGAGCTGCAATCATCAATGGCGTTGCTCCATTGCTGCGTCTTGAATCAATGTTAAGTCCAAGAGACAGTAGCTTTTCAATGATGACATGATTACCACCTCTTGCAGCGTAGTGTAGCAATGTCCACCCCTTGTTGTTTGTCAAAGTAGGATCTGATTTTCTTTCTATTAGGACACTGAACGAATCTAATCTACCCCGAAAAGCTGCAATCATCAATGGCGTTGCTCCATCCCTGATTCTTGAATCAATGTCAAGTCCAAGAGACAGTAGTTTCTCAATGATGGCATCATTACCGCCCTCCGCAGCATAGTGTAGCAATGTCTCCCCGTTGTTGTTTTTCAAAGAAGGATCTGATTTTCTTTTTATTAGGACACTGAACGAATCTAATCTACCACGAAAAGCTGCAATCATCAATGGCGTTGCTCCATCGCTGCTTCTTGAATCAATGTCAAGTCCAAGAAACAGTAGCTTCTCAACGATGACTTTATTACCGCCTTGCGCAGAATAGTGTAGCAATGTCCACCCGTTGTTGTTTTTCAAAGTAGGGTCTGAGTTTCTTTTTATTAGGACACTGAATGCATCTAGCCTACCATGATAAGCTGCAATCATCAATGGAGTTGCTCCATCGCTGCTTCGTGAATCAATGTCAAGTCCAAGAGACAGTAGGTTCTCAATCATGACTTCATCACCGCCTTGCGCAGAATAGTGTAGCAATGTCCACCCGTTGTCGTTTTTCAAAGTAGGATCTGATTTTCTTTTTATTAGGACACTGAATGCATCTAATCTACCATGATAAGCTGCAATCATCAATGGAGTTGCTCTATCGCTGCGTCTTGAATCAATGTCAAGTCCAAGAGACAGTAGCTTCTCAATGATGACATCATTACCGCCCTCCGCAGCATAGTGTAGCAATGTCTCCCCGTTGTTGTTTTTCAAAGTAGGATCTGATTTTCTTTTTATTAGGACACTGAATGCATCTAATCTACCATGACAAGCTGCAATCATCAATGGCGTTGCTCCGTTGCTGCTTCTTGAATCAATTTCAAGTCCAAGAGACAGTAGCTTCTCAATGATAACATCATTACTGCCTTGCGCAGCATAGTGTAGCAATGTCCACCCATTGTTGTCTGTCAAAGTAGGATCTGATTTTCTTTCTATTAGGACACTGAATGCATCTAGTATACCCTTACAAGCTGTAATCATCAATGGCGTTGCTCCATCGCTGCTTCTTGAATCAATGTCAAGTCCAAGAGACAATAGCTTCTTAATGATGACTTCATTACCGCCTTGTGCAGCATGGTGTAACAATGTCCATCCGTTGTTGTTTTTCAAAGTAGGATCTGACTTTCTTTTTATTAGGACACTGAATGCATGTAATCTACCACGACGAGCTGCAATCATCAATGGCGTTGCTCCATCGCTGCTTCTTGAATCAATGTCAAGTCCAAGAGACAGTAGCATCTCAATGATGACTTTATTACCGCCCACGGCAGCATAGTGTAGCAATGTCCACCCGTTGTTGTTTTTTAAAGTAGGATCTGATTTTCCTGCTATTAGGATATTGAATGCGACTAATCTACCATGATAAGCTGCAATCATCAATGGCGTTGCTCCATCGCTGCTTCTTGAATCAATGTCAAGTTCAAGAGACATTATCTTCTGAGTGGTGTCGTGTTGGCCGCCTTGCGCAGCATAGTGGAGGAATGTCCACCTATTATTGTCTCTAAAAGTAGGATCTGACCCTTTTTCTATTAGGACATTTAATGCATCTAATCTACCATAATAAGCTGCAATCATCAATGGCGTTGCTCCGTTGCTGCTTCTTGAATCAATGTCAAGTCCATGAGACAGTAGCTTCTCAATGATGACATCATTACCACTTCGCGCAGCATAATGTAGCAATGTCCACCCGTTGTTGTTTTTCAAAGTAGGATCTGATTTTCTTTCTATTAGGACACTGAATACATCTAATCTACCCTCACAAGCTGCAATCATCAATGGCGTTGCTCCATTGCTTTTTCTTGAATCAATGTCAAGTCCAAGAGACAGTAGCTTCTCAATGATGATATCATTACCGCCTTGCGCAGCAAAGTGTAGCAATGTCCACCCGTTGTTGTTTTTCAAAGTAGGATCTGATTTTCTTCCTATTAGGACACTGAATGCATCTAATCTACCATAAAGGGCTGCAATCATCAATGGCGTTGCTCCGTTGCTGCTTCTTGAATCAATGTCAAGTCCAAGAGACAGTATCTTCTCAATGATGACATGATTACCGCCTTGCGCAGAATAGTGTAGCAATGTCCACCCGTTGT
>OX421448.1:16428300-16435800 GCA_949126865.1 Montipora capitata | reverse complement strand
AAACCAAATAAAGCCGGTTTTAGGGAAGTGTGCTCGAACGGTGTCTGCAAAGAGAAGAATGACTGTAGAAACATTTGTTACCTTTAGTGATTGAATGTAGAAATAACAGACGTTTAGTCCCTTTACAGATTGATTAAGGCCCCGACCACACTAATTCGTTTTCGTTTAAAAACCCATAAGTTTTGATGCGTTTTCACCTGTCGTCCACGCGAAAACTCCCGAAAACGCTGATGAAAACGGAGACTTTCGAAAACGATTTCGAAAGTTGGAGTCTTTTGAAAACTCTCTGGTTGCAGTGTGGATAGATGAAAACGGAGACTTTTGAAAACAATTGTGTAAAAGCGCAACGAAACACTAGTGCGGTTAGGTGAAAACGGAGGCTTTTGGAAACGATGACGTCAAAAGCGTGGGAGAATTTTGAAGCATGTTTTTTTCACCGTCAGGTGAAAACGATACGGAAACGCTAGTGTAGAAATATTTTTGCTTCGTTTTCGCCAAGATAAAAACGGAGCACGTTGAAACGAATTAGTGTCGGTAGGGCCTAAGTCACAGACTAAAATCATTTGAAGTTTGGAACAGGATTAAGCTATCACTGATGCCTCACTTGATAACGCGTTTCAAATCCTGTTAACAGAGGTCAAATATGTACAGCTCCAAAAACAAAAGAGAAAAAAGTTGTAACAACCTTAGCTTCCCACGCAGTCGTTTTTAGGGGAGTCGTATTCCGCCTTCTTCCCACAAACGCCTGATTACATTCCTTTCCCATTGTTTGATATGCGACTGTTCCTAACACTGAATCTGTCACACTACACATCTTGCACCCACCGTGTGACAGGAGAGTCTTTATCAAAGGCGATTCTATCAGACTTCTACGAACAGATTCCTCGGAGAAAAGCTTTCCAGGAATTTCTCTCTCTAATTTCCAAACACGCCTTCATGTCCGTGGATATCGCAAACATGCATTTGGTAGAGAGAACATTATCCAAAGTTCGCCAGCAGATCGTCGGAATTACAACAAAAGAAACAGAGTCACGAGGAAATAATAATAATAATAATAATAATAATAATAATATTATTATTATTATTATTATTATTATTATTATCAATAATAATAAAGCAGCTCTTTACTGATTCCAAAAACAAACGTTCTGGATTACAATTACAGTAAGATAAATTTAAAGAGACATCTATTCACAAAACAAAGCTTGAACCGTTCGGTTCTTATCTGTGCCGGGGAATATATAGGAATGACCTCTATTTCTAAGTAAAATAGTTTCACTGGGTGGCAAGAGGTCTGCCAACGGGCTATCGATGGAGCTGATGATGCCTTTTCACTTTAAGACAAGTTAGTCAGAGCTAACCTTTGAAGGCAAAATAACCCACAAGTCGCTAACAAAAATCCACAGAAGGGAATCTGTGTCAGCATGTTTTTTGTAACATACAGCTTAATATATGTCCAGTTGGTAAAATGAAAATGTGTCGCTATTCGCTTTTACGAATTCCTAGATCGCACATAACTGGAAAAGATTGAAACGAGTAACTTTGAATCTGTAGCACACAGTGTTTTAATAAGTCAGTCATCGCCGCAATATTGTTCATTCCTGAATGCTGCTGGTGACTTCACTTTCCAGAATTTCAGTAGGTAAAATGTGATTGGCTAAGCAATGGCAAAAAAATTTCTTATTGGCAGAACACTAAATTAAACTCGCCCATCCTGTGATTCCATCTACTGTATCACCTGAGGAACCCAATGTTATTTATTTGCCACAAAACATTACAATGGTTTAAAACAATCTCCTAATAATAATATAATTACTTTTAAGTTATGTAGCGAGGAAGCCCAATAGAAGCTGAAAACTTATTTTATAATAACAAATAATAATAAAGGAATGTTGGCTTCGGCTAGGCAGGCGTTTGTGGGGAGGGTGTGAAATACAACTCCCCTAAAAACGACTGCGTGGGAGGCTAAAATAACCTAAAAGATTCTGATCTTCGCAGGGTGCGGTATTAAATTACTTTTACACGGATTTCACTAAAATAGAAAAAGACCTACCATCAAGGACTTTCTTCATCCTCTCGACAAGACCCTTGCATTGTTCTTTCCAATTGTATTTCTTGCCGTAGTTCTCGCGCAAATCTTTAGCTTCTTCCAGCCGTAGTTCTCTCTTTTTGGCCCAAATCTCCTCGATTTTTTTAGCCCACAACACAGCATCTTCAGAAGAAACTACATAATGGGAACCAAACGGAACCTCTTGAAGGGCTTTTCCGAATCCCGAGTTGTCACTTACAAGAACGGGTAGCCCTGCTGACAAGGCTTCCAGAGCGGCGAGACCGAAACCTTCGGATCTCGATGGCAAGATAGCAATATCCACCTCAGAAAACTGTTGTTTCAATCGTTCCCTGATTTCTATAAAGGTCCGAACTCTTAGTCGTTGTGGAGGAATGCTAAAATTCTTCAAACGATCTGCTACTTCATCTTGATGCCTGTCTTGTGCGCCAACAAAGATGCAAATTGCATCATCGAGCGTACCTACAGCTCCAGCTGCGATGTCAAATCCCTTCAGAGAAAAAGCTTCCGAATCGCCACGGCCAAAAGCTAAAACTCGACACTTGTTTCCGTCTTGCTTACCCTGTACTACGTTGAAAAACTCACTGAAAATGCCTGGCGTAAGGACAAACACGTCTTGGTCCTTCTCACAAAAGCGAAGGGAAGAGCGATAAGCCTCTGCAAGCTTATGCCCGACTGCCACAACACAATCAGCCTTCACACAGAGATCCACTTCAACTTGACGCTGCCTTTCCGCCTTAGAAATGGCATCGGAGTCATCCTTCAACATCCCCAGCTCCTCTGGATCGGTGTGCACGAACTGAATCCACTTACACTGACGCTTGTGTCTTATTACTTGCGCGTGACGACCCAGTTCAACTCCATGTCCAACAACAAAGTCAATTTGAAGGTCATCTGGTGGAAAGGAAAGCCAATCGGTCTCTTCAAAACCGGTCATTTCTTTTGCCTGGATTAGGGACACTTTGTTGTTATGAGCCGCTGTCCTTTCCTCCCGGTTATATCGTGGGACCAAAACGGAGACCTCCACTTCATAACATTTAGCTAATTGTATGGCCAACTCTCTATTGAACGTTGACCGCCTGCCACGCTTAGATCCCCACTCTGACGCCAGCAATACTACCCTCAGTTTTGAGGTTGATTCCATGGTTCTTGAATTCAACTGGACCTTCAATAAGCACATTTACTACGATTAGAGATATACTTTAAGTTTCCATTGACACTTATCCACAGCGCCTTACAAAAGAATGAAGACAAAAGAATTGGAATGACGAATCAATAGCTGAAAATTGCTGCAACTTAACATTCCTGAAATTGCCAAACTGTTTAGAGTCATCAATGAATCGCACATACCAAACTTTTGTACACTTAAGCTCTCCTCCAAACTCTTCAGCCCTGTTTGCAGGTGAGTATAATGGAAACCCCATATAACGAGGGCCTCAGATTTCATTCTGCCACGTATGGAACAGAACCCGATATAACGAACCCTCGTGGGAACGAACAAATCTTTCTAGCCGCTTGGCATTTCGTTATATTTACGCGGAGGCGTGGTTACGAGACAGCGGAGATTTGAAAAGGGTAAAAATGAAGCCATCTATATCCGTTCCCTTAATCTGACGCTGGATCGGGATTTTGGGTCGCTCTAATCTTTTCTGTTTTTGGAATGCCTTAATCAAGTATCGTGCACGAGAGCCTGCGCCCAACTGTCCGCCTTGTTCATATGTTGTTACTCGTGAACAGTTGCTCTAAAGTTCCGTTCATTACCTTGTCCGATAAGTATTTTTGTCAAATCTATTTATTTTTCATCGAGAGGTGCCAGTTGTTAGTCTTAATAGTTAAGTTTTTAAAATCAATCAAAAAGGAATGCCTGCTTAGGAATATTGGGTACTTGAAGTTGTTTTTGGGTCCAATAATTAACTGGAAATACAAGAAACGTCCCGTGACCGAAATAGTTTAACTGAAAGCTTAAATCATTTAACGGCGTAGTTTTTCAGGATACATACTGTCACCTAGCAGTCCGAATCTGATCGCGGCGTTATGTCAAAGAGCAATAGTGGTAAATAAGTTTTTTGTTTCCTTTTTTCGCTATAACATTGACGGAAATCGTTTACGCGTGGAAATCTAGTTATGGTTATTTACGCCTATTTTTCACAACTAACAGCACAGTCTGTTCTCTGGACTACACCACAGATTAAGGACCTTATGAGAAATCGAGACTATCACAAAAAACGTGCAATAAAATATTCTTCACAATCCCACTGGGAGAGTTTCCGTCCAAAGCACTCCACGGTAATGGCTCTCATCCAAACGTGTGATGAATGGCTTGAAAATATGGAAATGGGAAATTGAATTGTGTCATTTTTCTAGATATTAAAAAAGCATTTGATTCAATAAACAAGAAATAAGATGGACAAACATTTTTGGTATCTCGGGCATAGAGCTAAAGTGGTTTGAATCCTATATGACAAATAGACAGCAGCAATGCATTATCAATGAACAACCGTCATCTAAGAATAAATTTACCTGCGGAGTGCCTCAGGACTCAATCCTGGGTCCATTGTTGTTCTTATCAAAAACATTAACGATTTGCCTGAGTGTCTAAGTTGAGCTACTCCACGCATTCATGCAAATCTTCTCTTCTTCTTACGATGCCAGCGTACTTATCGTTAAACTAAATTCTGACCTCGCTTATGTCCGTAACTGGCTGACAGAAAATAAACTTCAAATGCACCCCTCTAAGTCAAATGTTATGTTTATTGGCTCCTCATATAATTTGAACAATAAGAATACCGAACAAGCCGTTGTGGCAAACAGTGTACCCATATCACGAACTGGTACACATAAATGCCTAAGTGTTCAGATAGGTGAAAAACTTAGTTGGGAGAGTCATACTGACAAGAAGGCCAGTGCAGGTATCGGAGCGAAGATAAGTATCAAGCTCTTTGTTCCTGCAAATACACTTGAAAAGCTTTATAAGAGCCTTGTACAGCCTTACTTTGGATATTGTTCCCCCTTCGTGGGACAACTGCGGCAAATTGCCAAAAGAAAAGCTACAAAGATTTAATCCCGTGCTGCTAGAGTTCTTACTGGTGCCAGCTATGATATTCGTTCCGCTGATATAACTGAGACCCGTGGTTCCCATGACGACATCGCGCCCGGCCTCTGGAACTCTTTTGTTTGCAGGAATGCTGATGAGACTAATTACTATCTCCGCAATAGTGCTACATATCTGACACTTCCTCAACCGAAGAGAAGGTTTCTTAAAAGCGGCGAGATGCTATGGATCCAACTCCCGAATGAAGAAAATCTAGCGGAATCGAGGCATTTCTTTAAAAATTATATCAAAACGTAAGTGGGTCTTACATATTAATACCCACTTACGAAACGTGACGCCTCTTTGCTTTGTATTGACTTTGCCAGTTATGATGAATCCTTGCCATTAAATTATAAAGTGGGATTCATCTTTTAGCCTGAGGAGATGATTTCGAACGGAAATTGTAAACCCGTTACTAAGACGACGGATCATTTCTTGGTAAAAATACACTCAGTTCTCTTGCACTTACGATCAACATTTGCGCAAATGTTTCAAAAGGAGAACGCCAATTCCGGAATTGACGATTTGAATGGTTTTAAATCAAACGATATTTCTGCATTGAATCACTGTCATTCTAGCAATTTACACACAAGCAGTTCTAGTGCCCCGTTCCGGAAACAAAATTAGCGATATCACAACTTACTACCGCTTTTGCTCGCATTTGCGTGTCAGTGTTTCAATCGCCTGGAAAGCTGTAATATGTCTGTAATTTTCATTGCCCGCAATTAAATCAGCGTAATTGGTAGTTTGGATAAATAGTCGATAGAGTAGAAAGTAAAGCGTAATTTTTAGAAAGATGACGACAATTTTTAATTTGTAACACATGTTTCGATGTTACAGGAGCAGCGCCTAACGATAATATTCGCTGACATATGTGTTCGGGCGAGTCAAACTGTTCTAAGAATTTCGGTTCTACGTTGCCAAACAGCAGACAAGAAATTCTTTACTAAAGCATCACCTAAAAGTTTTGCAACCAGGAAAAAGTAGTCTCTTACGTTTTTGGAAGGGCTATTTTTGCAATTTTTAGCACTTAAAATTAAAAGATCACCTAGTAGTTTCGGATGAACAAATGGTTCGCTGGGAAGTTCTTAGAAGGCCACGTTCTGCTAGCATTTTCTGAAATGAAGATATCATTCCCTAAAATTTTAGGACACAAGATTTCCGAACAGATCAAATTCCTCTAGGTGATAAAAAAACACCTCTTTAGACAGTCTTTATCAATTACAAGGAGCCTAGAAATGTGTCTCGAAGGCTTTTGGCTTAATTTGCTCGTTGGGTGCCTTTGATGATCTCAGTTACGAACATCATCGTCAAAGTGTTTGAAAAACCGTTAGGATTGATAACCTATTTGAGTCACTCTTTAGGGATGGAATCCTCGTAGGTGTCGACTTTCGTGTTCCGGCTCGGTTTAGGTCTTTGCCAAACTGCGTTTCATCTCGTTACAATGTTGCTCCTTTCTAGGAATTAGTTATCGGGCTAAAATCGTCTCACTGAAACCGTCCACATGATTAGTAAACGTTGTGACAACGATGAAAATGCATTCGTTTTGAGGCAAAGCTGACTAGCTTACCTCTGGTTCATAAAGCTTCTGTAGTTAAGCCTTTACTTCCTATACAGATTTGTATTTTCTGTTCTTTCTAAGCTTCGATTCTTGTGCTTTCAAGCACGACAAAAGCATTGACGCCGGCAGCCGGGTTTCATCTATAACATAAACAATACAATGCCAACTTCTCTAACTGCCTCTAAAACCAGAAACATACTGACTCTTCTAAATCAAATGTCAGTACTTTAAGTTAATAATAAGTGCATGTGATTTCTACCCCTCAGTGATTCTTAGACTACCATGGGTTGTTAAAAGCTTTGACAACAAAGATGCATCCTAATTACCATCGTCTCCACACAAGAGTTGCTCGAAGATTTTAAAACCGTCATGAAATTTAAATGTACGGATTTGCTTCTCTTTTGGGGAAAATGTCAACACTGATTCCACTGTTTCTTCACGTGTAAAAGAAAACGACAGAAATACTGTCATTCTACACTTCCCGGTTATATAGTTTCTTGCATGGGGAAGGGTTGATTGCAAAATGTTCTAGTAACGGCAAACCAAAGAACCCGCTATACTTTACAAGAAAAAGCGTTGGTATCGCTTCTTCTTTGTCAGCTGAGAGATGAAATCCAAAGCAATGAGCTATCGGAGTCTGATTAAGGTAATCAAGTCACTTGCAGCTCGATATGTGTGAATTAATTAACCATCTTACGGGACGTCAACATATATTAAATGCACATTGTTAATGTTTCAATGGCGTATTGCAAAGGTCTTTGTTTAATCGCTGATTATGCA
>OX421448.1:16388300-16413300 GCA_949126865.1 Montipora capitata | reverse complement strand
GTTTTTATTAAATTTCCTGGACCTTCGAGAAGTTTTGTCTTCCTCTCCAGTTTATATGCAACTTTATATATATATATATATATATATATATATATATATATATATATATATATATATATATATATATATATATATATATATATATATCTGAGCGAATTTGCTAAAAGGTAGCTACTGGAGTTTTCGCTTGAGAACGGGCGCAGCCCGTGTTCAAGCCATTGTGGCCTCTCAAAATTGAGGGGGCTTGCCGTCAAGGCCTGCTTTGCCAAACAGCCCAGGGACAGTTCTAACTGTGAGTTGTGTGTCAAAAGCACAGGGCTGGGGGGGGGGTTGCTGCTTTGAGACTTTAACTGCAGTTAGAATTTGTGGCCTTGTTAAGTCAGACTTTACACTGTAGCATGCCTTCATTGGCAATTTTTCCTGGACTAGTCTAGGCTTCAATGATAGTTTGCTTTTGATCACCAATTAGAGTGAACCCACACTGTGGTGTGGGTAGGTGATTGTTGCTTGTCTGACCAAAGCACAGGGGTGGGGAGGGTAGCTTTTCTTTAAGTTTGTGACGGTAGCAGAATTGGCTTGTTTTCACAACTTCTGCAGGCACCTTTTGACAAATCCAGTTAGAAATTTATAGTTATCTGTGCGTTTCTCTCCAGAATGGCATTCTGTGAGCCAGGCTGAATAAATCGAGTGTGATCAGCCGATTTTTGACTGAATTTTAGGCGTTTGGCCCTTGATAATAATTTATAGTTATCTGTGCGTTTCTCTCCAGAATGGCATTCTGTGTGCCAGGCTGAGTAAATCGAGTGTGATCAGCCGATTTTTGACTGAATTTTAGGCGTTTGGCCCTTGATATCTGAGCGAATTTGCTAAAAGGTAGCTACTGGAGTTTTCGCTTGAGCACGGGCGCAGCCCGTGTTCAAGCCATTGTGGCCTCTCAAAATTGAGGGGGCTTGCCGTCAAGGCCTGCTTTGCCAAACAGCCCAGGGACAGTTCTAACTGTGAGTTGTGTGTCAAAAGCACAGGGCTGGGGGGGTTGCTGCTTTGAGACTTTAACTGCAGTTAGAATTTGTGGCCTTGTTAAGTCAGACTACACTGTAGCATGCCTTCATTGGCAATTTTTCCTGGACTAGTCTAGGCTTCAATGATAGTTTGCTTTTGATCACCAATTAGAGTGAACCCACACTGTGGTGTGGGTAGGTGATTGTTGCTTGTCTGACCAAAGCACAGGGGTGGGGAGGGTAGCTTTTCTTTAAGTTTGTGACGGTAGCAGAATTGGCTTGTTTTCACAATTTAATTTCTGCAGGCACCTTTTGACAAATCCAGTTAGAAATTTATAGTTATCTGTGCGTTTCTCTCCAGAATGGCATTCTGTGAGCCAGGCTGAGTAAATCGAGTGTGATCAGCCGATTTTTGACTGAATTTTAGGCGTTTGGCCCTTGATATCTGAGCGAATTTGCTAAAAGGTAGCTACTGGAGTTTTCGCTTGAGCACGGGCGCAGCCCGTGTTCAAGCCATTGTGGCCTCTCAAAATTGAGGGGGCTTGCCGTCAAGGCCTGCTTTGCCAAACAGCCCAGGGACAGTTCTAACTGTGAGTTGTGTGTCAAAAGCACAGGGCTGGGGGGGTTGCTGCTTTGAGACTTTAACTGCAGTTAGAAATTGTGGCCGTGTTAAGTCAGACTTTACACTGTAGCATGCCTTCATTGGCAATTTTTCCTGGACTAGTCTAGGCTTCAATGATAGTTTGCTCTTGACCACCAATTAGAGTGAACCCACACTGTGGTGTGGGTAGGTGATTGTTGCTTGTCTGACCAAAGCACAGGGGTGGGGAGGGTAGCTTTTCTTTAAGTTTGTGACGGTAGCAGAATTGGCTTGTTTTCACAATTTCTGCAGGCACCTTTTGACAAATCCAGTTAGATATATATTACAGTTTTATTAAGTCTGGGCTATCCCAAGTCTTATTTCTACGGCAGAATATAAAATATGTTGCTCTAATGGCGAGACTTATCATTTTTTTGATTATATAGTGTTGTTGCGTTTTGTCAATGCCAATGTCATTCATCATTTGTAAGAACGCAGAGCATTCGTTGGAGAGAACACCCAGGGAGCTCATGGAAAGGTTTACAAATTTGACACATCTGTAGTTACTTCTCATGTCTTTGACCACGTTCATGTATTTTTCTTTTTTGCGTACTGCATTGTTTTTAAGGTTAGATTCAAAACCAACCGTTAGTTCTAGAATATATAGGCACTTGGACTGTATTACGAAAAGAAGATCTGGACGATAAATTTCACCAGTTATAATTGAAGGACTCGGAAAGCCATTGACATCAGCATAGAGTGAAGAGCGATCATTAATTACAGGTTGAAGTGAGTTGGCAATGAAGTTGAGAATTGAGTCGTGTCTCCAGGTGAAGCGATCAAGGTAACATTGACAACCAGCGACAATATGGAGGAGTGACTCAGGGTTAAAGCAAAAGGAGCAATCAGGACTTTGTGATAATCCCCATCTTGTCATATTCGTACGTGTAGGAAGGGAGTTGTTGATGTAGCGAATGGTAAAATTGTAGATGTTCTTGGGTAGATGAGACTGGGCAGACGACCAAATAGAGTTAACAGATGACAATGAGTGCTTGATAACATTTGTAAAAAAGAAACCTTGAGATGTTAAGTGGTGTTGCAGTTTGTCTTCTTGATTCGAACGGAAGTCTTTAAGAACTTCCTTGGTGGATTTGAACACATCGTATTGAATATTGGTGTGACTGCTTGACGACTTCCAGAGATCTTTTAGGGAATCATTCCGTGATTCTTTTAAGGAATTGCGGAGAACTGTTTTGCACTGAGTGAATTTAACTGAAGGAGGACAAATATTAAGGCCAAATTTATTGCGTTCTAGAAAAACATTGCTCAGTGTATACCAGATATCGGGATTTCAAGCCATTTTCGAATATAGCCGTTCACTATAGAATCAAGATTGGCTATTATCCAGGTTTTTGATATGTCAGCTACAGTAAAATGCCAGGACAGTTTAGATAGGACATAGTGGCTGTACAGCATGCAGAAGTTTGTTTTTGGGATGCAGTGGTTTCTCATCAATGTCACACATCAAGTCTTGTACAAGAGAGGACAATTCTGACATGTGTTGGTTGTTAGACATGTTGAAGTCAAAGTAGCGTCCTAAGTAACGAAATGATTCACCCATTTCCACACACGGGACAAGAACTCCATTTATCAACAGTTTAGGTAGATATTGGACAGATTTGGTGCACAGTTTCCGTATTCCAAAAGTAAAACATTTGTCAACCCTTATTATCATATTAGACCATTGACACCAGATTATAAAGCGGTTGATTAGGTGCTGATTTTCTGATTCCTGACCACTTATAACAGCGGCGTCGTCTGCGAACTGGAACCAGTGGATCGGATTTAAGAACCTTAGGGAAAAGCCAAATTGACGATATTTTTCAGATTTAATGTGCTGGAGAAACGTGTTAAAACACAAGTTAAAAAGAAGAGGGCTGAGGCAATCACCTTGAAGTACGCCACGACCAATAGATATAAACGGAGTACGAAATTCATTGGTAATTATAGAGGTTTTGAAATCAGTGTACAGACTTTTAACCAGAAGTTTGACATGATCAGGGATGTGGTGGTAATCAAGAGCGGTTTGAATCAAATTGTGATGAACTTCACCAAAGGCGTTTTTGAGGTCTAGGAGAGTAATGACAAGAGAACGCTGCTTGGTACGAGCTTTGTTAATGATGTCAGCCATTTGAGCAGTATGCTCAAAAGTTCCTGAGAGACCAGGTGTAAAACCTTTTTGAATTTCATGTTCAATATAATTATTAGCGGCAAGGAAGTTGAAAATGGCATTACGAAGGCACGAGGTAAAAACCTTTAAGGGCACAGATTGCAGAGTAATTGGACGAAAGTTGGCAGGGTCATTAACGTTTCCTTTCTTGTGGATGAGGATTGTGCATGCTTTCTTCCATTCGCTTGGGACGGATCCAGTTGACCAAGCCGTACGGATAATTTCAGATAAATAGGTGCGAAGAAACGGACATCTTTTAAAACAAATGATTGATAATTGATCTAAGGGACAAGGAGAACCGGAAGCCTTCATTTTTCTAATCACATTTGATATCTGTTGGTATGTAGGAGGTTCAAGGTTAAAAGGAATTACAGGATCAGATAACGTTGGTATCCAGCTTGGAAGGTTGAAGACTCTGGTCGGATTTAGTGACGATAGAGTTCTTGCAAAGTAATCAAAACACTCGTCCATGGAGAATGAAGGGAGCATTTCGGCTTTTATATTGAAGATCTTTTTGACATAACCCCAGAAATTTTTAGAGATGGAATAATCATGATTGATCGGGTCAGTGTTGACTTGAGAAGTGTTGTTTCGCAGCTTGTCACGCAGTAGGCGAGATATGTATTTTATTTCAGCGATATCTGCGCTAGCGGAGTGTTTTAAGACTTTGAGAGATTTCTTCAGATCATGTTTAGATTTGTCTTCGTACTTTTTTATCAGGCGTTCATCAGTAGCTTGTGCGACTTGACCAAAATTGGCAGAGAAATAGTCATAAATAGTGTCGTTTAAAAGTTTGATACTTGAGCTGAGATTTTGAGCCGTGATTGGATGATTAAGAAAAAGGACTGATTTGAAATATCCGTTGGCCGTTATCCATTGATCATCAGATTTAGGTAGATTTATTCCTGTTTTAATATCAGGAAAACCATAATCTCCAGGTTCAAGAGAAGAGACACCAGAGGTTATTAAAGGAACACTTCCACTGCCATATTCTTGATCAGTGAGCTTGATATCATTGAGGTCAGCGCGAAGTTGATCATTCAAACCCAAAACAACTCTACAGCTCCTTTGATGCATCTTTAATCCTCTGTTTCCCTTACAAAGTTTACCACAACAGCACTTTGTGAGACAAACACGAAAAGAAGCAGTGTCTGCTACAGGATCATGATCATTCGGGAGTTGTTCCTCTCCAACATTGTGACGTTCCGGTCGATGAATTCGTTGTTTGCAGCGCCACGCATGGCGGCCCAGCGAGACAAAATCTTTTTCACAGAAAGAACAGACGACTCCAGCGAGTAAAATGAATAGAAAACGTGGATAGGCCATTTAGAAGCAGCAAAACAGAGATTAACTAATTAAGATATCAATTCAAGCATAAAATGACGATAAAACTGAAGACATGTACAGAGCGTGTTTGCTCTGCTCGATGTCTCGATAATAATAATAATAAATAAATGAACTTGAAACTTGAAACTTTTTCGCCACGGAGACCGCCATTATTTTGGTTGCTGCTAATGGCGGGTCAGCGGATACGCTCATAAAAGATCTCAAAGTCGCGCACGCGCAGACAGCCGAATGCCCCTCTGCTTGGCCAAAGTAATTACTGTAGTTTTGGTTTTACGACACTCGATTGAAACTCGGTCTAGTCCTCTAGTAGCGTAGCCAATTAGAATGCAGGAATTGCATTAGTCCACTAGTTGGATGATACTAAAGGGAAGATATCGTTGACGTCAACTATTGTCATTAATGTGCCAACTATAGCATCATTGGCTGTCAAAACAAAGGACCTTTTGTTTCTGTGGTTGGCACATTTGAATAACAAAAACAATGTTTGTAAACAGATATCTTCCCTATGGGACATGGACCACGATTTTTTATCTATATCCCTAAAAAAAGTTGAACTTATTGTATTCCAATCGGTGGACGAGGATTTTGAAAATATTTATGAGTGAATCGTTCCCAGAATGCCTGGTTGATAAATTACATTTTGATTTCATTTTCACTGTAATTTATATATGTCTGCTGCAGTATTGCATGACAGTAATACGTAAAATGACAGTCATCACCAAATAATCTAGTAGACGTTCAAGATCAGATGCTAAGTCATTCACATAAAGTAAAAACTGGAGAGGCCCCAGGACTGTTCCTTGTGGGACCCCTGAAATCACTTGCTTTGGGGGAGATGAGACACTGTCACAGACAGTTTGTTGTGTTCTGTGTGTTCAAAATTCCTTAAGCAATTATTCACAGGACCTGTTATTCCATAATGATTTAGGCTCATCAGGAGTCCTTCGTGTGGCACTTTATCAAAGGCCTCAGTGAAGTCAAGAATGAGATGTTTTCTTTTAATGAAGTGCAGAAGCAATTTCATGAATAGTTGACATCAGCTGCGTTTCGGTTGAACACGTCTGGCGAAAGCCATGTTGGTTATCAACCAGAATGTTACAAGACTCAAGATACTTCATGATATGTCTATGGACGATATGGTCTAAAATCTTGCAGCAAACACAGGTAAGTAAAATGGGCTTGTAATTTTTTCAATCCTCTTTTTCCCCTTTCTTAAAAACTCCATTAACATTAAATATATTTTGCCTCTTTCCATCTAATCGGTAATACCCCTTGGTCGAGCGAAGCCGGATTGGAAAAGGTCTTTCTGAAACTCATTAATTATCCATAAGGTGATCATCCAACCAAGAGACGCCAATTTCGTCAAGTGCATGTGGTTTGAAACCCCGGTAAAACACTGGAATGACGCGCTATCCACGAGTTTCACGTAATTTATATCAAACCCTAGAGTTTCATAAAGCATCAATCTCTAGTTAATTCATTTCTCAATTGGAATATTAATAACACGTATTTGAATACTTCAAACAAAGACACCAAGATGAACAAACAACTTTTATTAACACCCTCTCTAATAAGAAGTAACAAGGCATTTTTTAAAGAAAACATCATGTTCATGCCCTTGTTTACGTTAATATTTATTTTACAGTTCTTAACGTAGGCAGAGACCATGAAATGATTACAAGAACTCTTCGAATTACCAATTTTAACAGTTCCTTCTGTGTCTTTAGTCATTTCTTCATTGATAGTGCTGCACTTAGGCGCCAACACCTCAGCAGACCTAACTTCACTAATCTGTGGCCGATGATCAATCCGGTCCCTAATTAGCTTCTCTTCCACACCTGAGTTAATTAAGCAACAAAACGTGCCGACTACATGTGAAAAATTCGTGAATATTTCCAATTTCTTTTATTCCTGAGGCGCGATTCAGGAGCTATTTCAAAAACTCGTGCATCGTGTTTAATCAGGGTTTCCAAACACTCGAAAACAATAAAATCAGTTTTCTCGTGTTTGGAAACCCTGATGAAACACTTGCACTCGTTTTTGATATAGTACGTCAATATTGGCGAAATTTCTTGATATAGAGCCTTAATGGCGGGATTTCATCCTGACCCAGAGCTCTATCGGGCCTGAGATTCAGTAGCTGTTTCTGAACACCTTGGGAGGTAACTTGGATAGGATTGATGGTGTGAGGAATGCGGGGTAAGTGCCTGGAAGAGTCTTCTTTGGTAATAACACTACGAAAGTGGTCATTAATTAAGAGCATTGGTCAAAAATAAGACACAAACAGCAGTGATAAACATATTGAACTTGTTCATTTTCATTATGACTTGACGTTTCGTATGTGCTCTACATACATTTTCAAAAGTAACCGTTGAAATTTAAAACAGCTATTTATATATAACAAAGCGGATGAGGGGACTGGAACCTAGATTAAGCAAATACTTAACAGTAAAATATATCGCTACTACCGTCTTTGTTCATCTGGCTCCTTGCTACAATCTGCCCTCAATGATCTTCGAAAACTCCTTCTTCAGAACGGCTACCCACAAGGCATAATCAACTATCATATCAACGATGTTTTGAACAAAAACAGACAACATCAGCATAGCAATCCAGTGTCTACAGTTCCTAAGAAAGATATTGTTATCCTACTTCCCTACTTAGGTTTGCAAAGCAACCAAGTCGCTAAACGCCTGAAATCTTGTGTGTACAAATTCTACTCTTGTGTTAACCTTAAGATTGTTTTTCAGAGCACTCGATGTATAAAATCTTTCTTTCCTTACAAGGACCGTATTAATCGTTCACAACAATCCAGAGTTATTTACAGAGCAAATTGTTGGGATTGTAATGGTTTTTACATCGGTAAAACCAAACGGCGGCTTCACGATAGAAAAACCGAACATTTTAAGGCCCTAGCTAAAAATGACAATACTTCAGCCATTGCGGACCATGTCAAGGCCACTGGACATAACATCAAGTGGGATCATTTTGATATTTTAGCGAAGGGCAAAACAGACTATCATTGTAAAATAAAAGAGACCTTCTTTATTCAAGAACTTGAGCCAGCTTTCAACGTCAACGTCGGAAGTGAAAAGCTGATGCTTTATTAATCTTTTCTGTTTTTATTATTATTATATATTTTACTGTTAAGTATTTGCTTAATCTAGGTTCCAGTCCCCTCATCCGCTTTGTTATATATAAATAGCTGTTTTAAATTTCAACGGTTACTTTTGAAAATGTATGTAGAGCACATACGAAACGTCAAGTCATAATGAAAATGAACAAGTTCAATATGTTTATCACTGCTGTTTGTGTCTTATTTTTGATCAAACTACGATGGCCCAAGAACAAAAGTATTTACGATAAGAGCATTGGCTTTAGAAAGGGGATCGCTTGTCAGGCTTCCATTAACCATGAGGTCAGGGACTCCAACATTGCCATCAACATTCAATCGTTTTATATGAGACCAGAATAATTTCGGATTCTCCTGGATATTCAAGGACGGCGGAACGTATTTTGCATTGAAAGGGGGGGGGGGAGGGGGGGAGAGGAGGGGCTAACAAGCAAGCGCCGGAGACGCTAACTTGTACGGGGTTCTGGAGAAATTCTCTGCCAGAAAATTTTGAAATCTTGAAGCTCGGAAATGCTACTTTCAGCATTCTCGGCGATGTATCAAAACAAAAAAAACAAATAATAGTAATAATAATAATAATAATAATAATAATAAACGTGGATCAACGGTAAAAACTGTTTTAAGATATTTATTTTTTGCTTGAAATCGGGGGGCTATAGTCTAGAGAAGTGGGATGAGGAGGGTATAAAAAAGGAGGGACTAAAAACGAGAATGAATTAAAACTAGGGGCGCGCTCCTCTATCACATTCGAACAGGCATTTGAAGAAAGAAAAACACTATTTCACTTAACCTCGTTGCAAAATGTTAATTCCTCGGTATCACGTTTTAAACACTTTTGGGTTCGGAACTACAGAGGGAATTCCAGCACTGAAAACGGCCAGAAACGTTCGGGTTATTCAAGAAAGAAGGCTGCGCATGAATATCTCGAAAGAGCGCAATGCTGACGTTGTGTGTGAAAACTAAGGTGTTTCCAAACTGAAGAAATCGGGCTTTTTGTTTGTGTGAGATTAGCAGTCATAGAGGATCCGATGGGTGTCATCATGTTTTCTCACAGTTAAGACCAACAATACAGGTTGAGACGCGGACTTTTATTATGTCATCCCACTCTACCTTCAGAAAAAGCCACCTTTAGCACCAAGGACGAGCCATAAAAGGTGCGATGATGTGGAACACTTGAGAAATTTTCGAAGAGATATGTATGTCAACGAATCGTCTGGAAATCCCGTCCGTTATAAGACGTTTGAGATCACAAAACAAGAAAAAATTTCAGATCCTCGGTCACTCTTTTGCTAAGACTGCCGGTGGCCATGTTGGATGATTAGCAAATTCAAGGCAAGATATGGGGAAGTTTTATTGTTTTCGTAGCGCGTCTGTGTTAAAAAAGGCGATATCGTTTCGCAACCGAGTATGTTGTGTACTCTCTTAAGGGTAACAATTAATTAAAATGACGGACATTGAACTATGCTCATTTGGTGTTCCTCTTATTTCACAAAGCTGTGAAGAGCTCGAAGCTCTTGATCAAAGTCTCAACATGCTTCACTCTGTCGACTATCAACTACATTGTTTCTAAAACCATCCTCCACGAAAGCCGCGAAATCCTCGGAATCCTCCACCGCGTCCCCCACGGAATCCACCGCCTTGATTGTTTCCTCGGTAGTGTCTTGGATCTTGGTAGCCACGCCTGGGTGGTGGACCGTCGCGCCCTCCTCTGTGCATCAACCTATGAGGGACAGATCGAGGAATATGACATGACGCGCAATCGACGGTCAACTTGAACTGCTTCAAACCTGACTTCGACCTTAGGCAACCTCGCTCTCACGTCCTCTCTTCTTCACTCCGAGACACCCTGGCATGGTCACGTTTGGCCGTGACAATTACAGCTGTCAGGGAGAGGTCCTCTTGTTTAAGTGGAGTCGATAGTGGCACTAACTAGCCCCTCTCATAAATTTTTGTTTGGTATAATTATTATTTTGAGACCTAGGTGACCAGACCGTACGACGGTCTCTTTCTCGACAGGGGACGGGGAGAAGAGAGGCCCTGCAAACGAGGTTGGTCAAAGTAAAGCACTCGAAGCCATAAATCAAGGTAAAAAATTAAGGAAAAAAAATCCATTTCATTTCGTATCGACCGCGGACAGCGTTAGGATTTAAAGCACCAATGTGACCAAAAAATGCAATTCGTATTTTTCTTCAGATTTCAAAAATATGTTAACTAAACACTAAGCGACCAAAGTTTTAAGCCTTGATTTCAAAAAGACACCTCCTTATTTTAACTGGAATTTTCCTATTTAATGGTCCCCCATTATTAAGATCTTGAGAGAGCTGGATCGAGGAGAAAATGACGTCAAAAGCTCACTAGTTTAATCGTGCAATGCGTGTGTACGGCCGCAGAATTAATATGCAGCACGGGAGTTTTGATCTTTCAGCCTTAAAAAAAACTCGTGTTTTGCATATATAATAAGCTTCACTCACACGGTGCCAGTCCGGTGTGAAGCAAACACTTTCAAAGTAAAAGATGCACTCAAACCTTGACTTACCCAGGGGGGTGCCCCCGCGGAGGAAATTGATTTCCACCCGGTCGGTTTTGCACACCAAAGGTGCCAGCATTAGCTCGCGACAGTGACTTGATGGCATCAGGAGCCCATCACCCAGAGCGTGCAACTTAACTATACTTGTGCAACGGGGTTTTCACAAGTAAGGTTATTGAATTTCCCGCTAATGAGACTCCCGCAGGAGCCCGATGACCAATTACAAGAAGTTAAGCTGACGTCATAGGGTCACCGAACCGTAACTGACTTTGTTATTTGATCTAATTCGCGGGAAGGGCTAGTCTAAAAATAAACCTACTTGTGAAAACGCCGTTTCACAGACGCTGTATGGAAGTTGCATGCTCCAGGATGGGCTCCTGATGGCATGCAGTATTTTTTCGTCCATGTGATTGGGTTCAGCGATAACTGAGGGCGTGGTAGCGGCACGAACTAACAGGTAATCCAGTGCATGACGTAGTGCTACAACCATCGCAGCTTGATGATAAACAAAACGAAACTGCAACCTGACAGAAAACAAAACAACGATGCGTGAAATAGTGCCCCTTTTCAACTTTTCTCTAAAAGTGAGTTTACATTCCACGATCCACTTATTCCAAACTGATCCAGACGTTCTTTCACTATTGTAGGATGAGGAAAGGGGAAGTTATTGCTTAGTTTATGCTTAAAAATTTGAGAGACTCGGAAATCTTGTCCTGACATCAACGACAGCTACGATAACGTTATCTAGGAATATAATTTCCTGTTATTGTGATAATTTCCTGTCATTTGGCATGGAAAGTGTGCATCAACATTCCAGGAAAAAAAACTGGTATGAATGGTTTGGACGTTTGCAGAACGCAATGAAGATTTATCGCCAGGCTCTCGCGTCCACCACGCGACATTTCACGTCGTTTTCATGGCGATAAACATGACGAATTAAGAAATTTACCGAAACGTAAAACGCACGTGCGGGGCGTGCACAACCTTTTAGTTTTTGTTCATTGAACTTAATGTTTTGTGGATTACAGCACAATAAGTTTTCAACGCTTCTACTTCACTTGTAAACCAAAATAAATCCGGTACAGCTGCTGCATGTTTTAGAAGTCGAAAGCCTTACAATAACTGCTTGGTGCTACATCTAATGCTACCTTAGAGTTTACAAGAGCATCCTCGAAACCGCGTAGTCGAAGTCGCGTGACCTCCCTTTGTATGACAATAAGGAGTTTAAGAAACGACGACGGCTACGGCGACGGTAACGTCAAAAAGCAGTAATATCATTGGTTAAAATAAGCAAAATTATCGTGCTGCACGTGTGGCACGCATTTTTGAACATTTCTCTCGCGTACTCGTCAAAACTACTGCGTGAAATGAACAAATTTAAGGTTTTGACGACAACGTGGACAAACTACAGTGAATCTTTCAGTCACTCTTTAATTCAAATCCTTCCGTACCAATTCAGTTTTAGAACACTTCGCCTATATTGTAAAATATAAACAAAATGGAATAATCATGAAATACTTAGAATACCTCAAACTTATATTTTGAAGTAACACGTTCGTCGTCGTGGCCGCCCGCCGTGATTTCTTAACGCCTGGCCAAACGCTCGCAACATTTCAACGCAACATCTTACAACATTATATATACAGGAGAAAGGAACACATACCGTGCATTTTACCCTTCGACACACCTATCCGAAAAATTGGTTTTTGCCCTGAGCGGGACTCGAACCCACGCCTCCCTGATTACTAGTCGCGCATGCTAAGCCACTACAACATCAAGGCTACCACGCTGGCAACGCAGCAGATTAATGAGATGACTTAGCAGCGTGGGGATCCCTAGGGCCCAACTTTCCTTCACTTGAGTGTGTATCCTTGCCTCTAAAACCCCAGACAGGGTTTAGAACACATGAAAGTTAGAAATTTCGAGGCAAATGAAAGGTATAGGGATCCCCACGCTGCTAAGTCATCTCATTAATCATTAATTTTAGCGAACGTTTTAAGTTACGTTCACCACTTTGCAAAGGAATTGTTTCTATCTTTTGGTCAGGTAGGCGCTAGGAATGAGAAGCGTGAACTCGCACACAAGCGTGCGCCTGTTGCGCGCTTCGAGCGAGCACAATTATTGTCCATCACCCTACCTATTTCAAACGCGTGCTACGAAGGAAATCGTTTCTCGGGTGTCGTTGTCTTACCTTCTCACCAAACACAAAGAAAGGAGACGGAAACGTTTGTTCCCTATTGGAGCAGTTCACCGAAGATTTGTGGATCAACGCAGCTTTGCCTTCAGTTGTCAAAACCTTTCGCTTCTCTCGATGAACACACACATTGAGGTACAAACCAAGACACAGCAGCGCAACAACCTAAAACCAAACATGTCATCACATACGACTAGCATTGATGACGGATTAATAAATGGAGGGCTTTCCACCTTTTCGGCGAGTAAATCCTGCTAGCGTCGAAATACAAGACAGCACCGTAACTGTTTTAACTGGTTTGCAAGCAAGCTCCTTATTTGGAAATAGTGAGGTGTCTAGGGCCACCGACTGGCAAAGCCTCGAGTGACTGGAAAAAGAACGGACAGCTCTTCAAATTGAAGTAAGGAGATAGTCAATATGAACACCAGAAAATGAATGGAGAGATTTCCGGCTTCGAACTCGCTCGCACAGAACACCAGGTAATCAGGGGTTTTGGCGAAGTTATGAAATGTTCTCCTTCGTTGAACGCAATACGTGCAGTCAACATTGCTTAAGAATAGTACCTTGGAAACTAAGGGTTACTAAAACTGTCGGGAACTGTTTTTGATTCGGCTGGCCGCATGTCGCTTCTAGCCACGAGATTCAAGTACGTCTCGCGATTCATTTTTTCGTAACAAAACTAAGAGCTGCATTGTTCTAGGCGTCTAACCATATATCTTATCATATCTAGTTTGGAGTCTGGACCACTATAGTTAAACGGCTCAGGATGCATGCATTCTGTCAAGATAGAAGCCAATAAAACATTTTATCATTGCCTGTTACCTCATAAATGAAGCCCCGTTTTCTCGAGTCTGAGAAATGAGCCAATAACAGCTCTGGAATGATTTTTTTGCTCTTATCTACGATTTATGGTTTTTGAAATGTAATGAAGCACTTCCTTGACTTAAATCATACTGTTTTCGAGGAGGCTTTCAACTGGGAAACCAAAAGCCAAAACCCCAATAATTCTGTAGAAAATTACAAAATAATAACTATTAGACAATTTGCAGTGCTCCCATTAACTCCACCTAATCAGCTCCAGCTAATCAGATTACAGGGATTGGGCAATACCTTTTCTAGCAACACAAAAGGGTGACCTCTAAGCGATCGAAGTATAGCTACACCTAGAAACGAATAGATGAAGGATGGTTGAAAAGTTAAACGATCCCTATGCCCTGCTTAAACCCTTCTGGATGATGATAATTCTTATTCAGATTTCGTTTTTTTCCTGATTAAAAGACAACTGGAAAAACGAGATGAATTATCTAAATCTCACTGGGGCCGGTTGCTGGAAGCCTGGTTAGCGCTAACCGTTGGTTAAGAGGTACTAAAACCTTTACGATTCCGTGGTATTTAACGTTGGTTAGCACTAACCATGCTTCGAGCAACCCAGGCCTGATCAGCAACTTTTAACAACCTATAAAGAGATTTTAAAAAGGGTCAATTGAGGTGGATCTGTATAAATAACTGTGTAAGCTGTGCCAGTCGTTACGTATCAATGGTAAAATGTTAAAACAAAAGCAAGTGCGTTTCTTCGGTGCAAATCATGAGATAGGGCACAGACAAGTGCGGTGCTGACTCGGCCATCGTAAATCCCTTCACTAAGTAACCGATTTCAAGGTCCGTACTGTAAGTTACGGACCGAGTTTTTTTCTGGTTGATTTATGGCTCAAACGCGAAGCGCGCGGGCCATAAATTAACGGATATAACGAGGATCCGTCACTTACAGTACGCGCCAAGGAAACGAGGTCATCAAGATATTTATTATATCTCTGAGGTAATAAGGCGCGCGGGAAAGGAAATTATTTGAAGTCAAGAGGAACGTTTAGTTACCAAAAAATGATTGGCATGCGTAAAATTTTGAAAAACGAATAAAGCTTACTGGCTTTTTGAAATAAATGTTTGCAAGATTCGAACAGTTTCACAAGTTATTTCACACGAACAATTTGAAAAACTTAATCTCTGACCTGCTAATCGCCCTTTCTCGCAGTCGTAGACTGAATTGCTAAGGGCGCAGCTCAACGAGGTCGGGCCGAAGGAGCTGTGCTGCCGGCTACGCGCTCGGCCCCTGAACACGACCCATGTATGACCTCGGAGCACAGCACCACAGCCTGATGGAATAGGCTGGAAGTCGATTTTGCTAAAAACTGTTCCATCAAAATTTCAAATTAAGCGGGTCGTAATGTTCAATACGGCCCGCTAAATTAGCCAATGACAGCTTGCATTTGAGAGATACAACGTTAACAACACAATTTACCTTGCATCCTCCCATGCTTGGTATGCGCTCAGCAACGCAATGTGATCACTATGACGTGTCCCAGAGAACTTCTTATGCACCCAACCAAGTCTCTTTTGGTCAGTTGGTGTTTCGAACGGTTCAGGAAAACTGGTGCTGGCAGCTATAGTGCACATCGCATCTCCACAACTAACGAACGAGAAACCGAAGATCAATTTAAAAACCTGCAGACCTTCATAAACTTGTGGTATTCGCCGGCTTAACAAGAACTTTTTCAAGAAAACACTCACTGAAAAATACATCCCAGGATGATCATTTTTCCAAGGCGCGGTTCAACTGGCAGTTTGGCCAAGATATACCCAAGTAGTGTTAGATTCATGTTTCTGTCCAAAGCCTCCATATCTGTACAAACCACAATGACAATAATCAACTTACTCTACTAATCAAATAGAATGCGGTTGGTCCACGACTATCATATGAGTTGCCGGAATTAAGGTGAAACTTAGCATCAAATCTATTCGAATCAAAATACTTTTGCATCATTTTGCTAAATCGAAAGACAGAAAGAAAGAAACTTCATTAAGTGTCTCATCTTCTAGCGCTGGAGCACTAATTGGGGGCACTGTAAATTGAAATTAACCAATTAACGCAAATCAAATCAAACTTAATGTTGGTTTTTGAGGAGAGGGAAAAACTGGAGTACCCAGAGAAAAACCTCGCGGTGCACAATAGAGAACCAACAAACTCAACCCACATGACATATGACGCCGAGTGTGGGAATCGCACCCCGGCCACATAATATTTGGTGGGGGACGAGTGCTCTCACTACTGCGCCATCCCTGATTTCCTTTTTATCTTCACTCACGACAGAGATATGTCAGAAGATTGGGGGTCAAATTCACCAGTGGTCTCGCAATCAACTTAAAGCATCTCGTAAATATAGTCTTACGACATTCAAATGTATTGGTGCTGCTGGGCATCGCCTTTAAAGTAAATTCGCCAACTCTTCCGGGAAGCACGAACCTTTCAAAAGCGCCACAGATTCAGCTACAGCGTCCAAAGGAGGAGGCTCGATGGCTTTGTTCAAAAATTCTCCGATGTCTCCAAGTTTGAGAAGCTTGATAGTGAGAGCCAGTTCGTGAAGGGGTGTGCGCAGAATTTCCGGGGTGGCGTGCTCATCAAGTCTGCAAATGTTTCAAAATTAATCAGTTCAATTAAACAAACTTCCAAAAATTATTACAGCTCTATGTTCAGGTGATATGCATACTCTCCGAACGGCAGCCAAGCTGGTTGTGGACTTCCTTTGATTCTAATCTCTTTGCTTTTCGTTCAGTGGATTCTTAATCAAAGTCGTCGTTATTTAAACGAAAACAAGCTTGGACAGCGGTTTTTCACAAAAAAATTACGTCCAGAGCTTTATAGAACTTCCTTCAACCTTGATGAATGTTAGTTGGTCAACTAAGCCGTGACGTCCCAACTTCGTTGACCAATCACATCAAAGACCAGCGGCTGGTTGCTCGAAGCCTGGTTGGCGCTAACCGATGGTTAAGAGGTATCAAAACCTACAAGTGCTCATGGCATTTAACGCTGGTTAGCGCTAACCATGCTTTGGGCAACCCGGGCCAGAGTGTTAATACCATCTTCTGACGTTACACAAATCACTTGACTCTGAAGATGACTTCCACTCAGGTTGTCGAAACGTCAGTCAATCAACGTCGTCCTAGAAAGTACTTCTCAGGCCTACACTTACTCGGACGGCGATCAATTATAGTATGACTGCTGGGTTCAAACCATTTACATTTTTTTCGAAACTGGAAAGAACTTCCCTAGATTTTCAGACAGATTCCCTCAAGGGCCAAATTCTACCCACTGGATTATGTTTATTTCATTCTAGTTCGCATTACCAATTTTTCTTTGTTCTTTTATTCCTGTGCTGGATGATTGGAAGCTTAAGCAAGAACGACGACGACGACAACTGAAAATATAACTTCACCTTATTGTAATCATTTGGCGATTATTTCAAGTTTTTTTAACGGAATTAAATTGTGTGGCAACTAGTACCGAAAAAAAAATATAAAGTAGGGAACGGTGTGGGATATTAGGGAGAGAATTGAAACAGCTATTTACTGGTTATCACGTGCTCCACATAACCGCGAATTTGGTCATTTCAAGTTGTTTTCGGAAAAAAAACGGCAAAAAAGTGACGTGACATCGCGCCTGCACTGTATGAACATTGCACGTGGATAGCCACTGTTTTACACTCGTTGTTTTCTACCGCTATCGACCCGGTCGACACAGTTTATGCTTCCCAAAAAAATGTCTTCAGTCCTAACCATTCCGAAACGTTGCGAAATAAAGATTTTCTAAACGTTGGGTTTCGTTGGAAAACGTTTTCCTGATTCTAGGTCCTGCATGAATTATGTGGTTCAAATCTCGATGAATCAAGCGCTTGGATCCAAAGGTTTACTTTCAGCCCAAGCTAACCTGGATGCTCGTGTTCGGCTGCAAAGATGAAAAGCAAACCCTGGTCTCACTCTGCCTGCACGGCCTCGCCTTTTTCTCCATGTTGGTCCTGGATGCCCCTCACAGTCGCGTAGTGTTTGTCATGTTGTTGTGTGATGTAAATAACTTCACTTTGGCTCTGATAAAGAAGTGAAGAGTCAGTTAGGAGTAAGACTGCCAAAACTTGAATTCAATAACAAGAAAAGTATCTATACATTTTACAGGGATCTTTTAATTCCCAGAAAAGTTCCACAACCTGGAGTACACAACACCTATACTAGATCTTTTGCACGGCATTTCTAGAGACTAAGCTGTTCTATAGACGAGTTTTTGAAGAAGTTTCGGATCGTAACAGTGACCCTTGGGGTAAAAATTAATTATGTCCGTAGGGAAGGTCGGGTTTTGCTGGAAAATCAATCCAAAAATAGAGAGATCTAGAGTCGCCTTTACAGCAAACGGAAAACGTCAGGATGAAACTTGCGTTTTGCCAAAGCCACACATGACCAGCTCCCAACATCAGTGGCTTCATGGCTCAGTTGGTTGGAGCGTCGCACCGGCATCGCGAGGTCACGGGTTCAAACCCTGTTGAAGTCCTGAATTTTTCAGGCTTCTCTACGCAATTGCTAAAATTGCGTTCATAACTGCGAGGATCATAGCTTCACTTGATTTCATATCCGCGGTTCTATATGTGATTCATTTCATATATCATTTCGTTCGTTGACATCAAAGAATCGTGTTTGGTTTAAATTGATTTTCTTGCTGTTAGCTATAGGTTTTGGGACAATTCACCAGCGAGAAGAAAGTTAAAATAAGAGAATTTTCAAGCTTTTTCGACAAGCAGCTGCCTGCCGTCATAGAACATTAACTATGCTGTCATTTGATATTCCTTGTGAACGAAAAATTTGCTAAACCTCTCTAATAGAGCTCTAACTTAGTCTGTAAACACGCCGTAACTTAAATGTATCGAAGTTGGACGTCCCTGTTCTCCACCTGAAGTAAATAGAAAAAATACTCGCTATTTCAAACGAAACAATACAATAACTTATGATTAGTTTACCGCCTTGCTAGTTACGGTGCATTCGGGTATTTAACTTCATATCGAGGCGGAGCTTAGTAGGAGGTCGAACACGATCACGATGTTTGATTCATAAGGTCTGGAGAAAACGACAAATTGAAGCGAGAAGAAAACCCATAGGACACGCGAGGCTAAGTCGCGAGACCACCATCTTCTTCTTGGCCTCGCGTGCTTCTCTCCCGAGCTCGCTGTATAACGATCGTTGTTGGTATTTGAGAGAACTTGGGCTCTAATAACCCCTTTAACAAAGGCTCAATGCTTCACTCATTGAGGAGACCTGAAATCAACTTAAAGCAGTTGAAATCAAATTAAATTGAGCTTGAAACATTCAATACTGACGCATCCAAAAAAGGAAATATAACGTTAGTCAGGTTACCACACACATACTTGCAAGAATCGATAACAAACACGACATCATCGATGGTGATGCTTGTTTCAGCAATGTTGGTTGAAAGAATTATCTGCCAAAACAACAAGACAAAGATTTGATGATTTAGTAAGCGATTAGGTTATCAATTGAATAAATACTAAGAAAAAAAATTCAGCATCTTAGCTCTCGATCGCCGAGGAATCCATGTTCGACATCAATTCAGCTAGAATTTCAAAATTACCCAGTTTACAGCGCTCTTATACTGATTTACAGTCATCAAACAAAATGTGCCTTAGAAACGGGTTGTCCTCGACAACTGTTTGGAATGGTATGAAGCAAGAAAAAAAAAAAAACAAACTGCGAGTGCGCGCGGAAATTCCCTTTAAGGCCCAGTAATACGGGCAACAATTTTCGTGCAACTTGCGGGCAACAATGTTGCGTTGCAAGTTGAGATGGTTTGTTGCGCGTATTACCACCTTCTTGCGCAACAAATTTTGATGTTGCAAAAAGTAGACGTCACTTTAATTTTTGCAACATGAAAATTTTTTGCGCAAGAAGGTGGCAATACGCGCAACAAACCATCTCAACTTGCAACGCAACATTGTTGCGCGAAAAGTTGCACCAAATTTGTTGCCCGTATTACTGGGTCTTTAAACACGGAAACGCACTATAAAGGCGCAAATGATTTATCAATCAACCATGGACGCAACCGAGCTCTGTGATAATTTGTGCAATAAAAAAAGCTCCTTATGGCAATGTGTCCGTAACATGTCATAAAATGTTATCCGTCGTACTTTTTTTAATGCCCAGTCCCTTTTTCTCGCGCTAGAAATATATTTTAGGGCTTCCGTCTCTGTGTTGTTGTATGTTGATCAACATCTTGGATAATCAGTTATGCTTGAATGAATTCGAACGATAGCAGAGCGTGAAGCCACCCCTTTTATAGTGCGTCTTCGTGTTTAAACATCACGGTATTCTTGGGCGAAGGGTTCGAGTGTCCTCGTGGGACATAGCGTTCGCATTACCCTTCTGTTTTTCTCTATAAATTAATTTGTTTCTGCAACTACACCAGCATCCCAAATCACTGCACACTAAGTGACAGAAGTCATTATCCACCTTTGTAACTCCTGGTGGTACGGGCTCAAACACGCGGCGCTGATCTTCTCTTGGTATCTGCGAATGAAGAGGTAGAAGACGATACTTGCTGCTAATCCCTGGAACGAAACGAACACGAAAATATCAACAAGAAATAAATGACTACAGAAAAAGAAAAGACTATGGACACCTTCCATTTGACAGAACTGACCGGCCAGACCGGGCATTTGAAGGACTAACTTTACCACGCCTTCAAATTAACGCACTTCAAGGATGATGTTTACTCCTCCAGAGGAATTCGAGAGATTATTGTGCAAATTATTACATTTCTTTGCAAGCAGACGGGTCTGACCGGCCAGTTCTGACAGAAGAAAAGGGCCTTAAGTCTTGATCAATTAAAGAAACCAGCATTTCATAAAGAATTGGAAACGTCCATTTAAATCTTATTAAATAATGACATCTGAAACTATATAAGCGAGAATGGTAATTCAATAGCCCATTTCCCACATCAGCCTCGTTTTTAAGCCAGGCCATGAATTTACTCTTTTCTTCAATTCGCCCTTGTCACACGACGACCATATTGTCCCGGGAGACCAAAAAAGCTTTGTTTTACCACGGCAAGCCTCACCTCCATGGTTTCCACAGCGAGGCTTGGCGTGGTAAAACAAAGCTTTTTTGATCTCCCGGGACAATATGGCCGCCGTGTGACAAGGGCGAATAACCCATTTCCGAGTTGCTGCATGTCTCAGTTTCAAAACGAGTCCTGGTGCACCACCATTCAAATATAAATGAGTTGCGTATTCTTATGCAAATCAAACTCATTTCCCTTACAATAGTTGAGCACCAAGACTCACTTCAAAACCTAGACTAACAGCAGCTTAGAAATGGCCCATTCCCTTGTGCTTATGCTGTGTTTCGCTTTCACACAACGCAAGTGAACACAAGCATAAACGCAAACACACGAAAAAGCAAAATTTTTGATCCATGAGCTTGTGCTTGCGTCAACTTCGTTTTCACGGTGAAATAAGCGCTGTTATGCTTGCGCTTCTGCTTGCGTCGCTAATCAGGCTTAATACCGCAGGCAGCAAAGAAGTGAGTTTTTCCGCTGGCTGAAAAACGAATAAGGCGGAAAATATTTTTCATACACACAGCTGGGAGAACGGAGTCCAGTGTGTGGGTGGTCGTCAGGTCTGATGGTTTTTGGCCATTCGCCAGTGCAAGACCTGCCCCTCCCACCCACCCCTCATGAGTCTTTTCAGTGCAGCGTTTTAGCTTAAAGGATATTTAACACATTCCATTCAGGTTTTAGATAGCGTTCACGACAGCGTTTCAACAAGGGTCTGTGATGATGATTTTATTACGTTTCGGTTTGTGAATAAAGGTCAAGCTAGGTGTGCGGCTTGCTTAGCTCCCAGTTGAGTGCGAGAACTGACAGTTGCCAGTTGTTTTTCTTTTCAATCAATGCAAGCATAGGGAAAGGGTTTTCTCCCCGATGCAATCATAGATTGATTAGGGGGAGTTATGAATGTGTAACTTACCAAATTGTGGATGCGCTTTGAAGTATTTATGCAATGCGAAAATTAAGTTCCATCCCGGAAGAAAAATCAGCACAGCACCAGGGATGTTCAGGCCAGATATGTAGTTCAACAACGCCTGCAAAATCATCAAACATTTTAGTAAGTTGTAAGTGCATTAACTAAACGTTCAGTATTACCCTTTGTTCAATTACCTCTATGAGTTCGAAAGACATTTCTTTCTCGCTCAACTGTGCCAGAGCATTTTTGGTTTGGAGTGAATAATCCTCGCTGCAATTCATATTACAATTTTCCTACAAAAAAGGTCCAATAAGCAAATCATTAAATAAGTTTTTACTGCGACTTTCAAGTCAAAAACATTGCTTTTCCAACAACAACCTGCTCCTTCCAATGTCTCTTTATTGGTATATACTAAAACAGCGGATGACGTTGAAAGCGCGCGCTGATTGGCGACTCAAACTCCGGATATCCTTTGCTATTCACCTCCGAGCAATTCGCGAAGAATTTGCGTCCGAAAATGTTGGCTGGGGAGTTGTTTGAAGTGATCATGTCCCGGACTTTCGGTGGTGGGTGACTTTTTTTTTTTTTTTTTGTGATAATGCCAAAAAAGTTGGTCAGTCGGACGACGCTAAACGAAGAAAAAAAGGGGGATGTCCTTTTAATATAGTTATTTGGCTCCCTCAGAGTATAAAAGTATAAGTTCACAAGGCCAGGATCGAGCGTATACTGAGTAATTAAATGACATTGACAAAAAATCAACGAAAGGCTGACTCTATTAGGCGCTACCTGGCAACGAAATGGTGAACAAGAAGTGCTGCCTCTCATTTAATAGAGACGTGAAATACTAGGTAGACCACATCCTGAACTCCCGCGAAAACCGCAAGAGAGGAGTACTCAAGGCTAAGGAGACTAAAGCCGGAAAAAACAACAGGAGGCTTGAGAAACGTCCTTATCCTATTCTGTCCGGGTTCGTACTTTCAAGGAAGCACTGATCAAGAGTCATACCTAAGGAATGAAAACTTCTCGCAGCTTCCTGCGAAAGCATGCAAAGAGTGACAACAGTGGTAAGCGGTCATTCTGTGAAATGTAACGCAATCTTTGCCGGTTGGATTTCTGCTGTTCGGTGTGGATACTTCACATTTCCAATATCTGGGGACACCATGTTAAGGTACGAACAACAAACACTCACAAAATTGTTTTGTACGCTAAAATCTGACTTCCTGGACGTAAAAAGTTTTGAATTTTAGGACCTTTTTATTTAGTGCTTCGCCCTTTGACAACGTGCATTTGGCAGGAGTTGACAGCTTAAATCTGCCTTTCCCATGTTAGCAAACGTTTTTAAATTAAATCAGATCGCTGGATAAACACGTCTTGGTTTCTGAAAGCTGATAACATTAAACCACCTTTGCTCAAACTGATTTCTTATAGTATTTTTCCGAGTTTTCAGCATCGCCCCGCTGAGCGAGGAAAGCTCAAATTTCAGAAAAGTACTACTTGTATTTTTTGGCCTCAAAAATTTTCTTTTAAGTTGCCCGTAGTTTTGGAAACAGATTTTGGAAGAAGAGATAACGCTCTTTAACGTGGTATAAGACTCTGTAGTGAAATCGAGGTAACAGTCGACGATTTTGGGCTTTGAAATTTGCCATTTTTTCATGGAACGGAAACGTTCAAAATATTGAAAATAATGAAAAATCTCCAAAATATTACATTTGCGTTGAAACTGAGTAAATCACCCTTTAAAATGTGCATAATTATATACTTTTCTAAATAAGTTATTTGCTGTTCGCATCACAATTGATTTGATTTTTAAAACGATTTTTTCGTGACACACCGTCTCGGGCATGTAAAACCCGGGAGTAACTGCAGAATACCCCGCCATTTTGAAGCTGCACCTCTGAAAAGGCTGGATACGCGGATACGCAGTCGAAAGTAGCACCCCTCCCCAAGTAAACTTCTAAGTAGTATGTTGTGAAGTGGATACGCGGATACGCAGTCGAAAATACCACTCCTCCCCAAGTAAACTTCTTGGTATATTGTAAAGTGGATACGTGGATACGCGGATACACAGTGGAAAATACCACTCCTCCCCAAGTAAACTTCTAGGTATATTGTGAAGTGGATACGCGGATACGCGGATACGCAGTCGAAAATACCACCCCTCCCCAAGTAAACTTCTAGGTATATTGTGAAGTGGATACGCCGATACGCAGTCGAAAATACCACCCCTCCCCAAGTAAACTTCTAAGTAGTATGTTGTGAAGTGGATACGCGGATACGCGGATAACGCAGTCGAAAATACCACCCCTCCCCAAGTAAACTTCTAAATATATTGTAAGAACCAAACCGCAAAATTTCGCGAGAATGCTTAGGCCTAATCACTGAAACGAGCGCTTAGGCTTATACAGTAAACGAGTTCTTTCTTCTTCACACGATCTCGTGAAAAAGTGTAGTTAACCGAAGCGTAAAATGAAAGCTAAAATTCTACGAGATTGCTTAGGCCTAATCACTGAAACGAGCGCTTAGGCTTAATCAGTAAACGAGTGCTTTCTTATTCACACGATCTCGTGAAAAAGTGTAGTTAACCGAAGCGTAAAATGAAATCTAAAGTTCTACGAGAGTGCTTAGGCCTAATCACTGAAACGAGCGCTTAGGCTTAATCAGTAAACGAGTGCTTTCTTCTTCACACGATCTCGTGAAAAAGTGTAGTTAACCGAAGCGTAAAATGAAAGCTAAAATTCTACGAGATTGCTTAGGCCTAATCACTGAAACGAGCGCTTAGGCTTAATCAGTAAACGAGTGCTTTCTTCTTCACACGATCTCGTGAAAAAGTGTAGTTAACCGAAGCGTAAATTGAAAGCTAAAATTCTACGAGATTGCTTAGGCCTAATCACTGAAGCGAGTGTTTACTGCTTTCTTCTTCACACGATCTCGTGAAAAAGTGTAGTTAACCGAAGCGTAAAATGAAAGCTAAAATTCTACGAGATTGCTTTGGCCTAATCACTGAAACGAGCGCTTAGGCTTAATCAGTAAACGAGTGCTTTCTTCTTCACACGATCTCGTGAAAAAGTGTAGTTAACCGAAGCGTAAAATGAAAGCTAAAATTCTACAAGAGTGCTTTGGCCTAATCACTGGAACAATA
>OX421448.1:16378300-16383300 GCA_949126865.1 Montipora capitata | reverse complement strand
TTATCATTGTTATTTACCGAAGCTTCTTTACTTAGTCTGCCATGATGTATTCGATTTCCAAACAAAAGGAAACAGCTTGTGTAGTTCTGTTTTCAATGAGATTGACTTTGAATTTGTTGTGTTGCAGTCAAGGGTTTCTATCTAAAATATGACGAGATGAAGACGGACCCAAATGTTCAAAAATGGGATGTGCAAATTCTAACAGTACGTCATTATCTTTTCAAAATATTGAAAATTGTGCGGCGTTTGTGTGGTGTTGCAGAGTTGTCCTTGTTAATATTCTTTTCATCTGACAACTTTAGATCAGTCGAAATAAAAGACATTTGGATAAAGCTTCTATCATCCGATTCTGGGAAATTCTTGACAAGTAAGTGAATATGTTATAGGTAATTTTATATTTGGGTCCAATTTTTCCAAACTATAATCGTGGACAAAATTTCTTGGGACAGTGATGCAAAACGACGATTTTCTCAATTACTTCCAAAAGCAGTGCCATATTTATTTACAAATACATGTGACAAGGATACCACGCGCACCGGTGGCTCAGTTGGTTGAGCATCGGGCTGCCATGCGGGAGGTCGTGAGTTCGACTTCGGCCGGACCAACACTCAGGGTCTTTAAATAACTGAGGAGAAAGTGCTGCCTTTGTAATTACATCCGAAAATGGTTAGACTTCCCAGTCTTCCCGGATAAGGACTATAAACCGTAGGCCCCGTCTCACAAATATCTTCTATGTTCATTAGTTCCCTGTGGGACGTTAAAAAACCCACACAGTATTCGAGAAGAGTAGGGGATGAATTTCCCGGTTTTGTGGCTGTCCTTTGTGAATGTATGGGTTGGTGGGTATAGCAGGTCCACATCAGCTGAATAGCTGCCAAAACGTCAACCTTCTCAAGCAAATAAATAACAAACAAACATCGAACATTGTTTGGTGACTAAACATTTTACCGTTTGGCCACCTTCTGTGGTGCTGTTTGATCGTGTTTAGTCGCGTTTGATAAAATGTGAAAGGCCATCAAACATTTGATCAAACAACTTAAAACATTTCGTTTGTTCTCGTGTTTGATGACCGAATTATTGTTCGTTCAGACAGCCGTATCAAACATGTGTGGCGCGTGCATGCGTACCACGCTTGCTCAGCCGCTTGTATCCACGTGTTGTTTACGTATTTGTGACCCATAGTTCTTTGCTTGTGGAGTTTGATCTGAGTTATATCAAACATGCTTTAACCGTTCGTCCACTCACTTTAACATCAGCATGTTTGGTGACCAAACATTTCCCGTTTGGCCAGGCCCTAACTCTAGTTTCTTTCTTTCTTTTTTCTTTTTGCACCAGTAAGACCTTTCGCTAAATTTAATAAGGCCCCCCTTTCTTATTAAGCCCCCCCCCCCTCTCCCCTCTCAAATGTGCTTGAAACAGCCTCCAAGCGGGGGACTTAATGGAGGATTTACAGTACTTGACTGCGGTGATTTTCCTGACTTTCAGTTCATTTCATTTCATTTTTTTACTTAACTCTGAAGTTGATTTCCACTCAAGCTTGTTGAAATATCAGTCCTAAATAACAGTCCTTACGGGGAGGATCAAATTTCTTCAATTATGTCATTCCTGGGTTCAAACCTTGGACAATTCTGTTCGACACAGAGTAAGGTCTGCTTAAAACGAGCAATTTAGGACCTATTTCGGTTGTTCCAGAATCAATAGTTTCAAGATTTTCTACTTTTTTTGTCTTCTCTTTTAAAGTGTACATATCGAGTAAATCGTCCGTCTATCAGCAACTTCTGGTTCAGTTTTAATCTTTTTCTTTCTTTTTGCGGCAGATTTATGATCAAGCACAAACCACACCTGCGCTTCTGAGCTCAAATATCTTCCTCAAATTGAGGCTACTACGGGATCAGTGTAATGGGACTACTGATCCTCTATTGTCACGGATAACAAATGTCTATATGCGGAACGGAAGTCATTTCAATCATTAACGAAGCCCGAGAAGACCTGAGCTTGCAGCGACATGAACAATTCTCTTTGTGCTCATGTTAATTAATGTCGACAGTAAATTTAAAAACGAAACACTAGTTCAGACTTACTACATAACGACGTAGCCGTGACGAAACCTTTTTTCCACTGAAATTGTTGCCTTTGTTACTAATACCGTACGAAGGAGATCACGAGCGTCTGACAAGGAATAAACAATGGTAGCCAGTTTCCTTAGACCTGGTTATTTCTTGATTTTCATGTAAGTCGTCCATCTTTCTAGTGTAATTTGGCGTAACCATAGTGATTGTGCATTGTTTGGCTGGAAGAGCAATGTTTGGCAGAAAAGCTGTGAGGGTCGAGAAAAATATTCTTGAAAAATGGTTGCTTCAAGGAGAGATGTGGGAAACGACTAGGCTCCTGTTAATCGACCTCCTGTCCTGAGGCTTATGAAGGGGGCTTGCGCAAGACGACGGCGACGGCAACGAGAACGCCATGAAACAAAAGCTCTGTAGTCCCCGCACGTACGTACGCGTAGGGAGCTTAAGCATGTGCGTTTTTGACACGCGGACGGCAACCGGAAGAGAACATTTCGCGTGCTAGGACAGTGATGTCTCCCAGATATTATACCAATCATCTTTAATGGAGATAAGATACTTAGCTATGCAAATGTGGATGGGTGAAGGAAAGTTAAAAGGGAAAACAACTCCCTATTCTCGGACATGTTCCGCTTGTCCTCTTCCTGACAACCACCTGAAATGACCAAATTTATGGTTAAGTGGAGCACACGGGCACCTGACGGTAAATTTTCGAATTTCACTCCAAACAGCCGCACTCATCCCTGAAATGTTGATCCACGCTTTACACGCGGAATGACTTAAGAGTAATTGCGAAATTACTACAAAAACGACAAATATAATTTTTACACAGCGTTCTCGTACGTAGCCGTCGTTGTGGTCCTTGCGTGAGCTCGTTATTAGGGAGTTTGTAAAGAAGCGGCTACTGCAACGGCAGAATTGGTAAAAGGAGGGACTCTGTATGACAGAGATCTAAGAAACAAACCATGCAGGTTTACCCCTTTTAATCCTTCTCCTTACATAATTATGTAATTGCATAATATATCTCTCTCTCTCAACTGTACCCACAGCAGACTAGGTGTGGTGTCACACTTCACATAATTGGTATATTTTACATTCGATGATCAAAGGAAAGCAATTGGAAACTGAGTAAAGTTTGGCGAAACGGCAATGTAGGAGGGTGGATCATCGGTAACATAATTTGTTAACATGACACGGTGCACGGCTTAAAGGAATCACGAGACCTTTTTCGTGCCCTTGAAGCCATGTTTAACTTGTTATTTCAACGTGCCTTAAGACAAGCGTCCCAAGTGTTCAAATGGTTTCAGGCGTTCTCAGGGGCGATATGGTTCTTACAGTTAATGGAGCTTTCTAACAATGCGCGCAGGACCGTTGCTAGCCCTTGGCTAAAGAGATTATGTATGCGAGCGTAGTTTTCAAGGTGGGTTAGAGTTAAGGGTTAGAGTTAGGGTTAAGCCTGATTGTAGGTGAAAATCCTGTCGTTAGAACGCAGCGAGACTAAAGAGATCGTTCCCATTTTGTTATGGAAAGATCACTGAGATCGGTCGATTCCTACAGGGTGGATCGAATTGTTTTTCGTCTAATCGATTCTAAGCGGTTATTCCTCTTTTATGCGAGGTTACAAATAAAACGTATTCTCCATTGAATGACCATCGAGTTGTTCGGAAAGTGTACAGAATGATCTGAAAATGCAAATACATTACTTTAAATTTCAGGCGTTCGTTTAACTGATGATCCAGCTTCTGTGAATTTGCTTCAAACTCTTTAAAATTCTTCAGTTCCTTTGAAACGTAATTCAAAAATGACAATCATGTATGCTTGTGCGCCTAGAAAGATGCCTCATGTGAAACCATTTCACTGGCCACTTTTAGCCCTTTCGAAAACCAAGCACTGGACAAAGGCCTGGTACTCGACCTGGCCCAATTTGCTAGGCAAACCTGTTTGAGTTATTTCGTCACGAATTTTATATTGCTCAATGAAATATTTTTCGCCAGGTAGTTTTCAATGCTCTGTTCTACACGCTGATCGCAAAAAAGTTAGTGAAGATTTTATCAACCTGTGCGTGAACGAAACGTGAAAATCTGTCCAACGAACTATTAAGTTTGCACTTGAATGGGCTATTTGGCTTAAAGTAGCATTTTCAGAAATTGAAGTACTTTTCGCAAGTGGTGCATCGGGCTGCCATGCGGGGGGTCGCGGGTTCGAACCCCGGCCGGATCAACACTCGGGATCTTAAAACAACTGAGGAGAAAGTGCTGCCTTTGTCATTTCATCTGCAAATGGTTAGACTTTCAAGTCTTCTGGGATAAGGACTAGAAACCGTAGTACCCGTCTCACAAATATCTTCCATGTTCATTAGTTCCCTGTGAGACGTTAAAGAACCCACACACTATTCGAATAAAGTAGGGGATGGAGTTCCCGGTGTTGTGGCTGTTCTGTTCTCACCAGCAGAAGTGGCCGGTTTGGCAGTGATGTCTCTAAAAAGGCTTATTTTCTAAACTCCGGTCCGAAAATAACTTATTTATGTTCTAAACTCTCACTAATAAAACACACCAATGTGATACAATAACAATGAAGTAATGTTTAAAAGACGAGCAGCAGTGTTTTATCCACTCGGCTCCGCCTCGTGTTTTTAGACCAGATAAAACACGTGCTGGGAGTTTTTCGAACGGTTTCAAAAACATTCCACTTAAAGCGTGTCCCTCGGGAGTCCGAACAAAGGTTCAAATTTTAAGGGGAATATATTAGCATACAAGAAAAACAAGTGGACCTTATAAGCAGTATGGTAATTTTAAAAGCATGTTTTTTTTTTTCTTCAGTCCTTTCTTTGTTGCAGTTGATGGTTGAAGAAGGTTGGTTAAAAATGCTGCGTAAGAGAAAGTTCAGAGAATTGAAAACTGCCGATGAAAAAAAAGCTTTGTCCAAAATCAACAC
>OX421448.1:16348300-16373300 GCA_949126865.1 Montipora capitata | reverse complement strand
ACAGAAATTTGTGGTGTCACACTTCACATCATTGGTATATTTTGCATTCGATGGTCAAACGAAAGCAATTGGAAACTGAGTAAACTTTGGCTAAACGGCAATGTAGGAGGGTGGATCATCGGTAACATAATTTTTTAACATGACACAGTGTGCAGCTTAAAGGAATCAAGAGACCTTTTTCGTGCCCTTGAAGCCATGTTTAACTTGTTATTCCAATGTGCCTCAAGACAAGCGTCCCAAGTGTTCAAATGGTTTTAGGCGTTTTCGCGGACGATATGGTTCTTAAAGTTAATGGAGCTTTCTAAAAATGCGCGCAGGGCCGTTGCTAGCCCTTGGCTAAAGAGATTAAGTATGCGAGTTTTCAAGGTGGGTGTTAGAGTTAGGGTTAAGCCTGATTGTAGGAGAAAATCCTGTCGTTAGAACGCAGCGAGACTAAAGAGATCGTTCCCATTTCGTTATGGAAAGATCATTGAGATTGGTCGATTCCTACAGGGTGGAACAAATTGTTTTTCGTCTAATCGATTCTAAGTAGTTATTCCTCTATTTTGTGAGGTTACAAATAAAACGTATTCTCCATTGCATGACCATTGGGTCGTTGGGAAAGTGTACAGAATGATCTGAAAATGCAAATACATTACTTTAAATTTTAGGCGTTCGTTTAACTGATGAATTTACTTTAAAATTTAAAAAAATTCTTCCTTTGAAACGTAATTAAAAAATGACATGTATGCTTGTGCGCCTAGAAAGATGGCTCATGTGAAACGATTTCACTAGTCACTTTTAGGCCTTTTTATTAAACCGAGCACTGGACAAAGGCATGACTGTCGAGATTGGTCGAACACTGAAATACGCGCGCGCAATTGAGTATCCCAAGATGGCCGACGAAGTCAACCCTAGAGGCATGGAACGAGTCTTTCGCCTTGCGCACAGCGGTTCACACGTAAGAAATGCAAGCGCAAACGCAAGCGAATGGAAATTTTTCCATATGCCGGTGGCTCAGTTGGTTGAGCAAAGGGCTGCCATGCGGGAGGTCGCGGGTTCGAGCCCCGGCCGGATCAACACTCGGGATCCTAAAATAACTGAGGAGAAAGTGCTGCCTTTGTAATTTCATCTGCAAATGGTTAGACTTTCAAGTCTTCTCGGATAAAGACTATAAACCGTAGGCCCCGTCTCACAAATATCTTCTATAATAATGATAATAATAATTGTCCGGGCTAATCGCCGTCGCAAAGTACATGCAGCAACGACGCAGCTCAACAAGGTCGAACCGAAAGCATACAATGGCGCCTCTGGCAGCCTCTATACGGTCCATGTGTGACCTTGGGGCACAGCTTACAGCCATCTGGAATCAGCTGTATCCTGGTTTTTGTTGAGGGGAGAAAACCAGAGAAAAACCCTCGAAGCAGAGAAGAGAACCAACACAAACTCAACTCATTTATGGCGTTGGGTCATTAGTTTCCTGTGGGACGTTAAAGAACCCACACACTATTCGAATAGAGTAGGGGATGGAGTCCCCGGTGTTGTGGCTGTCCTGTTCTCCCCAGCAGAAGTGGCTAGCTTGGCAGTGATGTCTCTAAAAAGGCTTATTTTCTAAACTGCGTGCCGAAAATAACTTCTTTATGTTCTAAACTCTCACTAATAAAACACACCAATATGATACAATAAAGTAATGTTTAAAAGACAAGCAGCAGTGTTTTCGATCAAGCACGTGCTGGAAGTCTCTTGAACGGCTTCAAAAACATTCCACAAAGGTTCAAATTGTGATAATTAAGCTTCAGTTAGGAAAAGAACCCCATACATTGCTTTTTACTTTAAAGCTCTTTACAAATATTTTTGGCTAATTCTCTTTAAAAGATGCGGGGTTACCCCAATTTTCTTTTTGGATTTCAATAACACTTGTTAAGATCTGCTTTTCCCGCATAGTCAGTAAACCGCGCAAAAATATCTTTGAATTAGTAGGCACCGTCCATAAGGTAAGCATATGGGCAACTGAAATTTCCAGTTTTGGCTATTTCTACCCAGGAACCCTCCCTGTTTTTATCGGCCTTGCTGACCTCGACTAAAATGTTATGAAAACGGTCTTCAGTGACAATGTTAGACCTCCAAATAGATAGAAGCTCAGAAATACGGAAAAAAAAACCCGCAAAGGCAAGTACACACATGCAGACAAACCTAACATCAAGCACATTTTTACTGCCCCGGCCCTGAAAGCTTCAAAAGCAAGCCTATGATTTCCGGGTTAATGGCCTCCGCCTTCCTAACAGGCCTACAAGGAATACGACTTGACGCCTCAGCAATTGATTGCTAATTTATGAACCCAATTAATCACATAAAGGGCGCTGTGAACAGTCGAACTACTGAGCGACGAGTCGAGCAAATGATTGAGGTATGAGGTATGGAAGTTATCTATGCCCAAATGACTTACTACTTGGAAGATCAAGTCCCAGAATACCAAGTGGAACATTTAAGTCTGCTTACGAGCCTAGAAGGCCCATCAGGCCGGCGCTTATCTCCGGTTTCTGTAGCATGAAGCGACTAGGAGTATTTCTACTCCCCCCTGGATGGGATGCCAGTCCATTGCAGGGTTACCCCCAGCATTAAATTCGCCGGTACCCATTTATACACCTGGGTGGAGAGAGGCATCGTGAGAGTAAAGTGTCTTGCCCAAGAACAAAACACAATGTCCCCGGCCAGGACCCGAACCGGGACCGCTCGATCCGGAGTCGAGCGCATTAACCGCGCCTCCCTGGACCATTTAAGGAAACCTCAAATCTACGTCACAGATTCGAATTTGTACAAGGACTAATTAATAGATTCTGGAAGAAATGGACTACTGATTACTTCCCAAGTCTAATTGTCAGACAGAAGTGGCATACCTCAGCAAGAAACGTAAAGGAAGGAGATATTGTCCTCATCGCTGATTCAAACTTGGTCAGAGGCCAGTGGAAACTAGTGAGAGTAACTAAGACATTCCCAGGAAAAGATGGAAAGGTTAGGAAGGTAGAACTTCAGTACAAAAACCCGAGACCAGGAGAACCCATTAAACAATACAGAGGACATGGATATGTCACCGTTGATCGATTAGTCCACAAACTGGTAGTTTTGGTTCCCGTGGAGGAACAGAACTCTTAAGATATTGAGAGCACTTCTAATTGCTTAATTCTCAACTTTTAATTCGTGACGTAATGCCTGACGTTATTAATTATACAGATTATTGATTCTTATTTAAGCGATACAGGTACTTCAACGAGAAGTTAGCTGAAGCTAAATCTGCAACGGTTTACTGGAATTTAATTGCGGAAGCGACAAATCCAGTCAGAAGAAATAGAATTGGTCCATTAAAGAGGGAGGATGGAAGCCTTGCCGTGAATGATACAGAAAAGGCAAACTTAATAAATGATTTCTTTGCTAATATCGGTACTAGACTCGGACGAGCCAAAAGCTATTTTCCACAGCAGAGCGATCACACTGGCTCAGTGCCCTCTGTGACTGATATCACCGTTTGCGAGGATACGGTCTGGCGCAGACTAAAAGCTATTAAACCGAATAAATCAGCAGGTCCAGGCGACATTCCTCCAAAATTATTAAAACTAGCTGAGCCTGCCATTGTTTCACCCTTGACTAGCTTATTCTCATTCTGCGCAAACCTCGGAGAAACCTTCACCGATTGGAAGAAAGCTCGCCTGATTCCGGTGTACAAGAAAAATGATGAAGCTGACACCAACAACTATAGACCGATATCGCTTCTGAGTGTTCCTAGTAAGATTATGGAATCTTGTGTATCCGATGCAGTCGTCCGACATGTTTTCCAAAATAACCTGGTCACAGATAAACAGTGGGCCTACCGCAAGGGCCACTCAACTGAACTATTGCTGGTACATCTCTCGGAAACCTGGAGAACAGCAATTGATGCCAACAAAGTAGTTGCTGTGGCTTTTGTTGACTTTAAAAAAGCTTTTGACTGTGTATCTCACGCTATCCTACTGCACAAGTTGAATTCTCAATTTGGAGTTCAAGGTACTCTATTAGCATGGCTGACTGATTATCTAACCGACAAAACTCAATTTTCGGAAGTAAATGGCCATCATTCAACTGTGCCAAGGGTCAGTACTGGGCCCTACGTTGTTCGCTTTGTACACTAATGACCTTCCAAGTGCTGTCACCTCCAGCTCTATTTTTATGTACGCGGATGACACAACGTTTATTGTATTGGCGACACTGTCGATAACACAGTCACTTCTTTAAATAGAGCTTTATCTGAACTGAACAGCTGGTGCCTGGAGAACTCGTTAACCCCTCACTCGGCTAAGTGCGAAGCTATGCTTTTGACGAGAAAACCACACATCGGGCTGCTAATTTCTGTGACAATTGGTGAGGCACGGATCGAGTGGCTAAAACATACTCATCTTCTGGGTATCACTTTCGAAGACAGGCTTTCCTGGGTTCACCACCTCATATATTTAAAAAGGAACTTTGTTAATAAGCTGAATCTCTTGAAAAGGAGTTCGTTTTTGAGCCGAAACGCCCTATTGGACTTGTACTTTAAAATAATATTGCCATCCGTTTTATATGGGCTGGTCGTTTGGGGCGGCTGTCCAAATACAGATCTTCTACAAACTTTGGAATTACTTCATCGAAGAGCAGCCAGAATAATATACAACTTACCTCACGATACGCCTACTGAAGACGTACACCGTCAATCGAATTGGAACACTTTAATCTTTTATTATAAATTTCGATTAATTCAATTATTTCATAGCGTGTTTACAGGTGAAGCACCTGCGGCTCTTTCGTACTTGACTAATAAACCTTGCACTGCATACAACTTTAGGAGGAGTAATAACATAATCGTCCCCTGTTTTAATTCTAAGTTTCTTAAAAACTCTATAAGCTATAGTGGCGCTATCCTTGGGAATGCTATCTCGACCATTTTACGGGCCAGAGTACTGATTTTTATCGTAAAGTGAAGAAGGATTTATATTTTAAGGAACTTGATTTTAGCGCACAGTCGGTCCAGACGCTGCCTAGGCATTATCAAGATTTCAAATGCTTTTAAACATTTTATATTTTATGTCTTAATTGCTGTAGTCTTTTTATTTAGATGTTAATATGTGAACTTTTGAATATCTCTTAGCCTAGAAATTAATTAATATTCTCTTTTTTATCTTTTACTATAGTAGTTGTGATCTGTAAGTAAAGTTATCCCTATTTTAATATAGCTTCATATTGTAATTATTTTCACACGACCCCACAAGCTTTGAGCTTTAAACCCTATCGTGTTTAAATAAAGGATATGATGATGATGATGATGATGATGATGATGATGCTGATGATGATGATGATGATGATGATGAGGAAACAGAAATAGATTTAACAGGGAGAAACGAGGACTCTTTAATACGATGTAAGCACCAAGCCTTAAACTTGCAAAAAGGTCTGCAATAAGTAATAACGGTATTATCAGCTCTTGCATTTAATGCATAGAACAAGAGCATCTTGCAACACTGTGTGCCAAAACTCTCAGGGGCTACCGCCTGAACATCTGGCGAGGAAAAACAGGAAAACTTAAAAATTACTAAAATAAATAGAAAACAACAATAGAAAACGACAAGAAAAATAAAATAAACAAAACTGGATCCCAGTAGTCCCAGAACAAAAAAACCAACTCGTAAGGGTCCAAGTGTTCCTTCCTGAAGAAAACGAGGCTACATCAAGTGGTCCAATAAATAGGGGATCCAAGTGCATCCCAAAATAAAATCCTACCAAGTGGCCAACGCATCACAAGAATATCAAGGCAACGCACACAAAAAACGCACCGAGTCAACTCCAAACCCTAAACAAGGAAGATTGGGTATAATGACCATACCTAGCAGAGAAGTTTTAGAAAAATAACGGTTACCCCTGACCGGAAATTAAGCGATCTGAAAAGGGCACCTTGATAATTGCCCAAGCGGAAAACGTCAGTCCCCATGGGAATCTCAAAACCGTCGGAGATAATGAGGGGCAAGCCCTCGTCAGTAAAAATCAACGGCCAAAAGGGGGCGGAAGGCCATGCGGGAACAAAAAGGGTGCCTTGACCCCCAAAAGCGGCAAGGTGATTAAGGACTCTGGGAATAAGAAAAATGGGAGGAACGAGCCAGTTATTATCGCCAGTCCAAAGAACAGAAAATGCGTCGACCCCCTCCGTCCCAGGGCACCAAAATCTACGATAAAAACAGGGCAAATGAGCGTTCTGGTGGTTTGCAAACTGGTCCACGGAATGGGGACCCCACTTAGCCTCGGCCATGAGAAAATAATCCCTCTTGACTTGCCAGTCATCACAGTCACAATTATACCCAGAAAATCCGCTCTATCATTGGCAGATCTTGGAATCCACTCTTCTTCCAACTTGATGTTGTTAAGCAAGCACAGAGAAAACGTGTAACGCAAGACACTGCAAGTCTTCCTTCATACTTCCAATTTCAAGAATTCTAGAAACACTTTGATTGTCAGTATACCATGTAAAAGTGTGCCCTTTAACCAAGTGCAAAAAAGACTCCAAACCGAAAGCAATAGCCTTGAGCTCTCTGTAAGAGGAGTTCTTTCGAGCCTCCTTACATTCCACATCTTATGAGAAATGGTATTATGGAATTCCAGAATGTGACACTAGCACAACCCGTAGAACTCGCATCGGAATAGCACACGCCGGAATAATGACGATGTGGGGGGACGAGACACCTACTGTTGAGGAAGGGGAGAAGCAGAAGCATAACTCCCTCAGGGTGGAAGCCGACAGAGAAATTCTGCTATCCCAACCAGAGTTAACGCAAAATATGGAAATGGGAATATGTGGTCAAGATACGGGTGATAGTCCCAAACACAAAACCCATGGAAATAATCTTCCCCACAAAACAGGCCAATTTCCTAGCAGTAGAAAATAAGTATTCAGCATGGATAGAGTGGAGAACTAGTTCAGCACTAGAAATCGTCTCTTGGGGAATGGAAATATTGCGACTAGACAATTGCAAATCGAATCAGCTTTCCCTACAAAATCAGCATGCGTCAAAGCCGAAGTATTATTACAGAAAAGAACCTTGGGAGGAACACTGATAAACGGAATTGCATAACCCTTATCAATGACACGAAGAATAAAATTATCGGCCCCTAAAGTATGAGACCAGAAGTTATAATGGGCTCTGAGCCTACCTTTAATTATGGGTATACTAGACGGAACACTTTCAAATTCAAAACTATCTACAAGAACATGGTCGAAATCGGAAATACCTTCAATAGTCGCACGAACATCATGCTCCGATATGGACTTACTGCTGCCCAGTAGTGCCGGAGGACTTGTCTGGGAGCTGCTTACACATGGATCTGCAAATAGGACTTGGTGGAAGGGCATTCGGTTCTACAATGGCCAGACTTTCAATAGGTGAAACACATGTCATTACTGGCTTTTCCGAAGCTGGTCCTCGACGTTTGAGCACGGAAATTAGTGACATCATCGTAAGAAATAGAGGCAACCAATGCAAAACCAGAATACGAAAATGGACGTCGGGCAACTTGAAAGAGAAGAGAAAATAAAAAAGTAATAGACGGTCGAACTGATAGGCACTGAATTGCCCTAAAGTGAAGATGAATAGGTGACAAGCGTATTTAAATAATACGACAAACAAAGGACTCCGAAAAAAGAACCCGCCCAAATGTGTTACGCAGTGTGTAACCAAAATACCAATGATGAGAACGCAATGAACAGAAATACATTTATTTTCTCCACTGCTTACGAAAATAACTTATTTATGTTCCATTTGAAAAATGTGTTTGCGATCAACTTAGAGAGTATCTTAACGCTAACAACCTACTAAGCCACTGACTGTCCATCTGGATTTCGATCGTTACACAGTACTCTTACTGCGCTGGTTGATGCTGCAAACAGCTGATGGGTTAATATTGATAATGGCCTTGTCAACGGTGTAATTTTCATCGATTTTATGCGCCGATCAAATCGAAACTTCAACAACTAGGCGTGATAATTGACGAACACCTCTCATGGTCTAATTATATACGTGAACTCAGCAAGAGGATATCTTCAGCTATAGGCGCCCTTAAACGTATAAGACCATACATCTCAGAGCGCACTGCCTTCCAAATCTATCAAGGGTTGATCTTACCCCACTTGACTATTGTAGCTCCGTTTTGGGCGACTGCAACTTATCCTTGAGTGATAAAAAAACTTCAAAAGCTTCAAAATATGGCTGCCAGGGCGATTACTAGGTCCAATTACAACGCAAGCGCCACTTTCCTTTTAAATCTGTTAAATACATCATCGCGAGTGCTCCAGTGGCTGACCGATATCTTTCTGATCACTCATCAGTATTGTGCTCTCTTAATACATCGAGGCCTAGACACGAGAGGAAGGAGATCTGTTATCGGCAATTGAAGGCTATAGATTTTGATGCATTGCGCCTGGATCTGGGGGAATCGGATCTCTGTTCAAGTGTTTACAGGGATCTAAATGAACTGACATCTATCTATCAATCAACACTCTCTATTCTTCTGGAAAAGCACGCGCCGTTGAAGAAGAAGGTTAAAGTTTGTAGACAGCGAGTGCCGTGGTTTAATAGTGACATTAGGTGTGTTATTAGGGCTAGACGGGTGGACGAAAGGATGTGACGCAGGACAAAATCCCAACACGATTTGCGCGCCTTCAAAGACCCGCGAAATAAAGCTACTCGTGTTATGAATATAACGCTCTGTGAGTTTTACACTGATCTCATAGCCGCGAACAGCACAGACCAACGGAAATTGTTCCGCATTACCAAGCCGCTACTGCGTGAGCCGTCTGAAGTATCATTTCCAAAGCATATATCCCCAGCTGATCTTGCGAATAGCTTTTGTCACTACTTTGTGCAAAAAATTGACAACATTAATAAGTCTTTAGACGATCCGAGCCCTTTATTGGCGTCAGAGGCTGGAGAAAGGGATTGCACTGCTTTGGATGGCTTCACGGGAACTACCTTTGCAGACTTTAAAGCGGTAAAAAAAGGGCAGGTTGCTGAACTCATAAGGAATGCTACTAAAAAATCGTGCCCCCTGGATCCAATGCCCACCTCGGTGGTTCTCGAGGTCATTGATGTATTGCTGCCGGTTATTACGGACATGATTAACTTGTCATTTGAATCAAGCAAATTTGCACTCGCCTGGAAGGAGGCATTAGTACGACCATTGCTGAAAAAAAGTGGTCTCGAGATTGCGTTTAAGAACTTTCGCCCAGTTAGCAACCCACCTTACGTCCCTAAATTATCAGAAAAGGCGGCAGCTATCCAACTCACCGATCATGTGACAGCTAATGGCTTGCATATGCAGTTTCAATCCGCATATAAACAACATCACAGCACAGAGTCGGCGTTGCTAAAGGTGAAAAATGACATTCTCCTTAATATGGAGGCGCAAAAGGTAACTCTTTTAGTGGTCCTTGATCTTAGCGCTGCTTTCGACACGGTTCGGCATGAGACCCTGCTGAGTCGTCTGAGGTCGAGGTTTGGAGTGGATGGCAAAGCGCTTGACTGGTTCGCGTCATATTTGGCAGATCGTTCACAACGTGTTGCCGTGAATGTAGGTGTTTCATCTACCTTTCCCCTGAAGAAGGGGTTCCACAAGGGAGCTGTCTTGGCCCTATCCTTTTTACCGTATACACAAGTAAGCTGTTTGACATAGTTGAAAAGCATCTGCCAAGCGTTCATTGCTATGCTGACGATTCACAGTTGTATTTGGCGTTCAGTCTGAGTGTCCCAGGTGACGATGAGATCGCGCTTAACGCTATGTGTGACTGCATTAAAGATGTAAAGGATTGGATGATCAGGGATCAGTTAAAGCTGAATGACGACAAGACTGAATTTTTACTTATAGGCACCAAACAACAGCTTGAGAAGGTTAACTTTAGTAGTATCACCGTTGGTGACGCACTCATAGAAGCTAAATCCGAAGTTAGAAATCTTGGGTCATGGTTTGACTCTCATCTTAACATGTCTATCCATATTAGTAAGCTTTGTGCACCGGCCTTCTACCATCTATATAATATAGGTCGTATTCGTAAGTTTTTAAGTTCAGATGCTACCAAAGCTCTCGTGCATATGTTTGTCACATCACGTGTAGACTATTGCAACAGTCTTTTATATGGTCTTTCTGCCATACAAATCAACAAAGTGCAACGTGTTTTAAATGCTGCTGCAAGGCTGGTAAGCTGCGCGCCGCGCTATTGTCACGTTACACCCTTTTTGCGCGAGCTGCACTGGCTACCGGTCAGACAGCGAATTAATTACAAGATTTTGCTCTTGACGTTCAAGACCATCCACGGGAAGTCACCAGTTTATTTGCAAGAGCTAATTTCAGTTAAGATGCCAGGCGCGTATAGGTTAAGATCATTTTCTAATGGTCTTCTACTTGAACCGCCATCTTTTCGAACTGGAGCCACCTTGGGCGATAGGTCATTTCAAGTAGCCGCGCCAAAATTGTGGAATGCTCTGCCGCATGAAATCCGCTCTATTGCTAACATCAATACTTTCAAGCGCCATCTTAAGACACATGTTTAGCATTTCTTTTTCTTAGAGATTATTTACTTTCCTTCTTAATCACGTATAATATATTTTATATTTTGACTCCACTATCCAATCAGACACAACACGACTAACTCAATCACAACACAACTGTGTAGATACATGGGCATGTAGGACAGCAAGCGCCACAAGCCGGTTTATTTTGCTTACCATATGCATACAAACTCCGCTCTAGCATAACAATACGTAAGCATACTTAATGGTACTGACCTCCTAAAAACTTGTTAAAGGAAAAGTACACTGGGCACCTGCCGGATACGAAAACCCAAAACCCTTCGGGAATGAGGGAACGTATTCTCCAAACCCTATGCAAGTGCCACTACCCTATGGAGGCTAAGGGGAAAATTTAACCAAAAAGTAGGCAAAGAAAGCTGAACCTACACTGATTCAAATCCCTAACGGATCACTATTTGTACGACAAATTACCCATAATCCCCACCAGACAACCGGACCCAGTCTTCTGGTCCGTGCCGTCAAAATATCCATTTCTGCCAATTTCGCAGGCTACAACTGTCAGAAATAGCATATTTTGACTCCACTATCCAATCAGACACAACACGACTAACTCAATCACAACACAACTGTGTAGATACATGGGCATGTAGGACAGCAAGCGCCACAAGCCCCTAGATAGACAGCCAAAGGTAGGGCTTGAGTCTGCGGATACATAGGTTACTTTTAATATAGATTCAGGGGCCAGCGCCCTCTAAACATCAAGCTTAACCTTCAAAAAATCATTGACGTACATATTCTAGGCCTTCTCGGTTTTCTATCCACCATGTCTTGGAAATACACTTTCTTTCACATGTAAATTGGCCGCTAAGGTAGCACTTCCTGATCTACCGGACTGAGCGCTATAAACAGAGTTGGGGAATGGATTCCAGCAAGGCTCTGAAACCAATTGACAACGTAAAACACTGCATTGATTAACAATGATGAATTAATAAGCTCGAGCAAATGCTGTAAATACAGAGCCAGATTAAAGGGAAAGACTGGAAAGGGTTGAGTCTACAACGTATCCCTTGCGAAGATCTTCCATCTGTTGAAGGTTCTGTGATAAACCTTTGAGAGCTCCTGGAACCCTGGAGGCTTGGGCTGCCCGCCTCATCAGGTCTTACTATTGTAAAACCGTGCGGTTATTGAAAGTCATTGTAGATAACCATGATTCGGTGCTGAAAGTATCTGAAATGAAAATAAGTAAAATTATATCACATGAGACCATCAGGTATGTAACATTAATTTCAACCACTAAAATAAAGAACTAAAGAGAGCAAAATCTATCATCTAATAATACGTTATTGGCAAAGTGAGTAAAATCATTTCTTTACATGCGTCTACCAGGTTCATTCATGCACACATTTTGCTCCACAAAGAAAACAATTCAGCATTTCTTTACATCTCATACCATGATACTTTATCTTACAAGTGGCACCAAGCATGAAAACAATGTTCCCGATCTTGGGAAATGACAACATTTTCCACTGACCATGGGCAGTTACAATCGTATCATTAGGGCACCAGGCCGGAGTGAGTATCAACATTACTTCCCGCCACGGGAAACTATAACAATTTTGCACCCAGGGCAAATATTACATTTCTGCATTTAGCACCTAGCCTGACTTCACAAATATTCTCCAGGAATTCTCGCCGTTTACAACCTCCGAAAATCCAACGATGAAATTCATACATTCTACAACACAAGCAATCAACGCCTTTCCGATTGACACATACAACACTTAAACTTAGACTAAGTGCTAACTAGCACAAAAATAGAGAAATATAAAGATCAAAATCAATCATCTAATAATAAGTTATTGGCAAAGTGAGTAAATCATTTCTCTACAGGCGTCTACCGGGTTCATTCATGCACACATTTAGCTCCAAAAAGAAAACAATTCCGTATTTCTTTACATTTCTGACGATGATACTTGATCTTGCAAGTGGCACCAAGCCTGAAAACAATATTCCCGATCTTGGGAAATGACAACATTTTCTACCATGGGCGGTGACAATCGTTTCTTTGCGGCACCAGGCCGGAGTGAGTGTCAACATTAATTCCCGCCACGGGAAACTATAACAATTTTGCACCCCGGGCAAATATTATATCTGCATTTATCACCTAGCCTGACTTTATAAATATTTTCCAGGGATTCCCACCGTTTGCATTCTCCGAAAATCCAACAAGGGTGACATTCATACACTCCACAACACAAGCAATCAACGCCTTTCCGATTGATAAATACAAGACTTAAACTTATTAGTAACCAGCAAAAACGAACAGTAAGATTCAGATCCAACAATAATATTAATGCGTTCTTGCGCTAAAGCATCTAGCCTTCTGAAAACGCCCTTTAGAGCAGGTATTCCTAAGACTAATAGCAAGTCTCACACCGCTTACTAAGAACGGTACAAAACCCTGTATTACATTTCCTTGCGGGAACCGAGAATCAATTCTCAGGGAAACAACTGTAAACTTCATTCGGCCATTACAGAAAATAGCATTGCTGGCTTCACCCCTTTCAGACAGGTCGGATATATGAGGTAGTATCATCCAATCGTGGACAAAGTCGTTCCAGTGAACTCGGTCTACACAAAGACTAATCCAATAATGAGCAGATATCCAGAGCGGAACAATCAGTGTTTCTGCAGCTCCACGAATTCTCAAATGATTAATATCTGTCACAGTCAGGTACACAGGTGGACATAACCAAATTGTCTCATAAGCCCAATGTCGTGTGAAAGGATTAACACCGTTTGTCCCAGGGTGAAAATACCTTGAATTAAAACTATTAGCTTTCTTGTTATAATAACATGTAAATCTATGAATAGGGTGAGGGCCCCATGCCTCATCAGAATATACAAACACATTAACATTGATTGTGTAGTCATCATAATCAACTATTCTGCTAATCTGATCAGCAACATAATTCAAATCACTGGGAATCCATGTAGGATCTAAACTGATAGCGTTAAGCGCACGACGATCAATTTCTTGTAAATCTGATTTATTTCATCCTTTCTCTATGATGGAAACTGCATTCTGATTATCCGTAAACCAAGCAACGGTCTGAGAAGTTAATTCTTAGAGAAAGCTTCCAGTGAGAACAAGACTACCGACAATTCTCTATAAGTGGTACTGCAGCGCCTCTCTGCGTCTGACCAACTCTGTCGAAACACCCTGCTTTTAAAAGGGATAAAACTGCCACACACTACGTCACAGTTATCCGACAGAATACATAATTCTAGAGGGTTTCTGTTTGGATGGCCACAATGGAATGCCATTCAATTTAGACACATTATTCTTCCGGAACTTCAAATCGCTAATAGCTTCCACGTTCAAATAAGCGTGATCATTCCAGGATCTGCTCGACTTACAACGTAATAACAACGTACGGATATTTGGACAACAGTCTGGTGACATTGCCAAATACAATTTCCCAACAAAATAATCTTGCCCGCTATGGTCGCTATTCGTTTCACGTGAGGAAAAGAATAATAAAAATTAGAACTACATAAGGTATTCAATGTCGTTTTCTAGACTTTCAATTCTTTTGTCCGTTGCAGAAATAGATGAATTAATCATGTTAAAAACTGAGCCCAGCGAAGTTATGATGTGGCTGGGATTCCATGTGCATTTATCTTGATTAGGAAGGAGACCGACTTTCAGTAAATCTGAATGGACTTGCAAACTAGCTATTTTAGGTAGGTGAAACGTTGCACCCGCCCCCAAACCGTCGTCTAGAAAAACAACAATAGCCGTGGCTTCACTACGCCAATTCTTGACCAAAGGCTTAAATAATTTAGTTAACAAAAAAGGGACAGTTGAGAGACCGAATGGGAGCACTAGAAATGAATATTGCTTGGTTGATGCGTCGGAAAAGGTCCAAGAAAATAATAAATATTTGGTATGCTCGGAGAAAACATCAACATGGTGATCTACGGACTTAAATCAAAAGTAAAGAAATAATCGCCCGGCTAGATAACCTCTTTGGCAAAAGCGATGTCTTCACATTTGAATATGTTAACGAAGAGATGCAAATTAATATGTCTAAGGTCTAAAATAAGCCTTTTCTTACTACTCTTTTGAATAGATACCGATAATGCATTTACAATCTCTGGGGGCACTGATAATTCCGCTATACAATTCAATTCCAACAAAATCTGAATAGCTTCTTTTACAAAGGGTGCTTCCGCTAAAGCTGACCTATTATTGTTCAAAACGTTTGGAGTTGGAATGTAAATGAAAGGTAATCTATGACCAAATTCAGTAACTTCGATTGTAAACTGAGGGCCGTCAATTACGTTCAAGTCAAGCAAAGCCCTTTCAAGCGACCTTTAACGGAACTACATATAGTGTCAATCGACTTAAAATCGTATCTTCTTCCAATTTTTTGATCACACACATTCAGATACGAGGCTGACTCATCAAGACATTCGGTATCCGAAGGATAGCAAACTGAGATAAAGCATAGACAAACATGCAAGCGGCTCAACGTGATAATCAAAAAATAAAGGAAAGAATACACCTTTAAAGACATCTTGAACCAGGCGTTGCCTTCCTGCAGCTTCTTCTATGGCTTGCTGAGTTTTCTGAACATCGTTTGATTCAAGGCTATGCTTCGCATCTTCGAGAGATTCCAGCAACTTAGTGGCGGCTTCATACTGATCCTCGTTGCTCTTCTTTTCAAGACCAATCTAGTCTCAGCGGTACGAATTCGTTAATTTCTGTATGTTTGTCCCGTGGAGTCTCAGTAGCAGGACGCTTCAAAGTGTTGAGACTTAAGAAATCAACTCGGACATCTGAGTTAGAACATGCCGAATGTTCTGCTTAATAATTTTGTGAATTCTTGATTCTTTCATACCCAGAAATAGAGGAAAAACCGAAAAGAACGAGATGTTTGAAGAGCGGACCGAAACCAGCAAAGTAGGCGAAGAAAGCTGAACCTAGACTGATTCAAATCCCTAACGGATCACTATTTGCACGACAAATTACCCATAATCCCCACCAGACAACCGGACCCAGTCTTCTGGTCCGTGCCGTCAAAATATCCATTTCTGCCAATTTCGCAGGCTACAACTGTCAGAAATAGCATTTTATATTGTTTATTGTAAGTCTTTTAAAATTTTATCATATGTAAAGCGCATTTGATCATATTTACATGGAAAATGCGCTATATAAGTTTTAAATTATTATTATTATTATTATTATTATTATTATTATTATTATTATTATTATTATTATTATTATTGCTTTGATGATCCATACGATGTTTTTGAAATTCATCTTTTAATCAAGACATGTTTCGGATCAAACATCATCCATCGTCAGTTGTACAATGAGAAATAAACTAAAGTTGAGCAATAAATAGTGTAACAAAGTGCGATATAACATGAATAATTAAGGATGAAGCGGGGAACAGAACAACCACGAAACAAAACAGAAAAAAACCAGACTGTTTAAGCTAAGAAAAGAAGCTAATTAGTATGAAAGGGATAAATTAAGATGTTTGACTTGGGAATTTAAAGATGGCTGCTCCCAAAGGATATGCATGACAACTGACGATGGATGATGTTTCACCCGAAACATGTTTTGATTAAAAGATGAATTTCAAAAACATCGTATGGATCATCAAAGCGATATCTTACTTCGCGCTGCTACGAAGTTTCGGTATTATTATTATTATTATTATTATTATTATTATTATTATTATTATTATTATTATTATTATTATTATTATTATTATTATTATTATTATTATTTGACGATAAAAACTTGCGACAAAACGTTGCTTAATAACATTGTAAGATTTAAAAAAGATAAAAGAGATAAAAAGCTATAAAGAGCTAAAATCGACGACGTTTCGACGTTAACATAACGTCATTATCAAGTCAAGAATGTATAAAAATAAGTTCTATATACTAAAACGAACAATAAGAGAAAATAATTTACGGGTTAAACAAAAAGTTTCGCACGTATGGAGTCCGTTTGCACGTTCAGATTAGGTTTTAAATCTTACAATGTTATTAAGCAACGTTTTGTCGCAAGTTTTTATCGTCAAATGTTATTCTAAGTCACTTCTTCTACGTATTATTATTATTATTATTATTATTATTATTATTATTATTATTATTATTATTAGTTATTAAATTGGGATGATCTAATTACACGCCGGCAAAAGCTTAAAGTCATATTAATGTTTAAAACAAGCAAATGGATTCACCCTAGCGTACCTCCTGAATTTATTCAGTAACGCAGTAAGCAATACAACTTAAGAGACTCATAGGGGCTTCTTGAGTTGCCTATGCCGCGCACAAATTATGGCAAGCGTGCTTTTGGAATAGTTTGCCCATCAGTTTGCGAAAATCAGACTCCGTAGGATATTTTAAAACGGAAATTGACCACCTATATAGCAGGTGCCGGTCGGGCTCCCACACGGCAATCTTGTAAAACAGTGTAGTCGTAATGACACTTTTTATTGTAATATATACTGAAAGTATGTATGTATGTATGTATGTCAAAATACAAGAGTTACGTTTTTGCACTGAAACATTGGCCGTGTAGCACTTTCCTTCTGTCCTTGTGTGGGCCCAATTCCATTCGTAGGGCTAACGCTCACATGGTTTTACATTACCCAACAATTATAGTTAATTCTGTATGTATGTCAGACAAGTACTCGTCAACAGCAGTCCAGCCAGCTTCAGATTTGTCGGCAACCCTAATGAGTTCATTCTGCCGCCTAATGGCCTTCGAGACGGCGTTAAGAGACTCGTCAAGTTTAGAATTAACGCTGAGAATCCTTGGTTATCCGAATGCTCAAGGTCAACAATGGATTTAAGCGCCTGCAGGAAGGCAAGACTTTAGGAAACGTATTCGAGCGTCTCGGTATTGAACTCAAACTCTTTCTTGTTGCCACTAGTAAATAAACTTGAAAGTTAAGTTCGTTTCGGACTTGAGTTTCTTAACTAGAGACGACGAAGACCTAGCTTGATCGTCCGAAAATTCGCTCCTCAAATGAGAAAACTTTTGGTCGAAATAAGCTCTAAGAGATTCAAAAGAGCCGATAGGGCCAGCCGAGCGTCAGCATCCTCTGAACCCTCACCGTCCTTGGGCATGATATAGAGATTGCAAAAAGCCAACTAATTGACGGTCGAACTGATAGGCACTGAACTACCGACCTAAAGTGAAGATGAACAAACAAAGGACTCCGAAAAAACAACCCGCCAAAAATGTGTTACCTAGTGCGTAACCAAAATACCAATGAAGAGAAGGCAACGAACATAAATACATTTACGGTGTATGAGGCCACCTAAGCATAAAACAGCCATAAGTCAAAAAGGGACTTTGCCGAGTGCTGGAACATGTAGACGTAGATGTTTTCCATTTCTTGTGCCGTTGCTTACGTTTGCGTTATGGTACTTCACACATTTATTTGTTTGCGTTTGCGTTTGCGTTTGCTTTGCTTGTGTGAACCAGCCTTTAACTTTTAAGTGCAAACTACGCATACAGCCGTAGAAAATACTGATACTACTTTCAATATTTGCTTCTAGTTAAACTGTAGTCAAAACGATATGATAGTGTCAAGTGAAGCTATGATCTTCGCAGTTATGAACGCAATCTTTGCAATTGCGTAGAGAAGCCTGAAAAATTCAGGATCAATGATGAAATGATGCATGAAATGAATCGTATATTGAACGGTGGATATGAAATCAAGTGAAGCTATGATCCTGGCAGTTATGGACCCAATTTTAGCAATTGCGCAGAGAAGCCTGAAAAATTCAGGACTTCAACGGGGTTTGAACCCGTGACCTCGCGATACCGGTGCGACGCTCTAACCGTCTGAGCTATGAAGCCACTGACGTTGGGAGCTGGTCATTTGTGGTCAGTGTCGCTCATGCCGAGCGGTCAAGTGTTCCCCTGATGAATGAATCAATGGACGAAATGATATATGAAATGAATCATATATTGAACTGCGGATTTGAAATCAAGTGAAGCTATGATCCTCGCAGTCACTTCATTTCATATCTGCAGTTCATATATGATCCATTTCATATATCATTTCATCATTGATTCATTCCTTACGGGAACATTAGAACCCACAAATGACCAGCAGTCGGTATATGATTCATTTCATCTATCATTTCGTTCAGAAATTTTGTTCTTACTTTTTCTTCCGGCCGCGCTTCAGCAATTTGATGAGGGCCAGTCAGGCCACTTTTTTGCTACGAGGATAACAGCGAAAGGAGCACTACTTTGTCACGAATTTTCTATGGTAAAAACTTGTTCGGAAATCAGAGTTCTACGTTCAGGTTAACAGCACACACAAGGGATACCGCTTTGTACCCGGCTAGAAATTTTACCAACTCCCTACGTCCGTGGCGTCGCACCGTTATCGCGAGGTCACGGGTTCAAACCCCGTTGAAGTCCCGAATTTTTCAGGCTTCTCTACGCAATTGCTAAAATTGCGTCCGTAACTGCGAGGATCATAGCTTTACTTGATTTCATATCCGCAGTTCAGTATATAATTCATTTCGTTTAGAAATTTTGTTCTCACTTTTTCTTCTGGCCGCGCTTCAGCCATTTGATGAGGGCCAGTCTCGTGCTTCTTAAGTTGCCTCGTTCATGCCCAAAAAGGATTCTGGGTAATTGTGTCATTCCATGAATGTCCTCCGATTCCAATTTCATAGACGTTTTATAAGTGTCGGGCCATCCAGTAATACGTATACAGCAAAATATACCATCGAGTGAAATTTCTAGCTTTCAAAACTTGTTCATAATTGTATCGATGGGTCTTGGAATTCATCCACAGAAAGGCCAGAGAGACAACTTCACTCGTGAACCGCCATGTTTACAAAAAAGCATTTTAGGCGTCCCAGTCTGCATGAAACCATCTCTCAAGGCACCTCGGTCTCGAGAAGACCACACACGGTTCTCACTTTACGTTTACGCCTATAAAATCACCTGAAATGTCAATTCCTTGTAAAAACCAGCACCTTTTTCGGTATTGGTACATATCGGAGAGACAGAAGATTTACGCAGACGCTGAAGGAATGTTTGAACAAGAGAGAAAAACACAGTACCTCTGGACATCGCGCCAGAGCGTCGTACCAGACGATACCGGGATTTCGATCCGTGCATCGCTTTCGGACGTGGTTCGTCCTTCGCTTATTTCAGATACTGACCTTCCTCCCGATACGGCAGTGAGGGAGAGAAATGTCGACCCTTAGTCTCTATGAGAGAGATCCCTTTCCTTCACACAGCTCAGTTCCGCCCTTGTCAATTTAAAGAAAGATTTCGATCGCTTTAATATTCTTGGAAAAAGTCATGCATCTTCCATATGGTACGCACTGGAATCACGGATAAAAAAGTGTACGTATGTGTCCCGCTAAAGCTAATAGACATTAACTTTTTTTTCATCTCGAATTTCAGAATAGCTACAAGAACTAATATCTTCCAGACATTACATTTAAAGCTAAAATACATAATATATACGGATACATAACTAAATATATATAATATTTAAAGCTACATTAATTAAAAAGAAAAGCGGCTATACAAAATGCGGCCCTGGATTCTCATTTTAAAACCTGTAAACTCAGTGGTACGGATAAAATCCGGTAGCGCATTCCCCGGGCGCATTCCAGCCACAACTTATCTGTCAAGTAAAAAAAAAAAGAATTGAGAGCATAACTTGTTGTTCTAGGTTTACTGAGGGACAGAATGCAATTTCCGCGAAGATCATAAGAACAAAACCGGAGAGAAAACTTATCTTTCATATAATAATATCATAATATGAGAAAATTTTGAATGCGCTTATTGCATAGACATGTAGAATTTGACTTTAGTGAAAAGACCATCGTAAGAGGACACTGAGGTAATCTGCAAATATACATCTAACTTGAATATTCTCTTATTTAGCGCTGCTAGTCTCTCCGTATTGTGCACACCAAAAAAAAATGCCAGATAGAGGAGCAATAATAAAAATTTGGTAAAAAATGATACTATTTTTAAATCTTAAATATGGTGTCCCTAGGTATAACGTTCCGAAAGTGTATCATAACGTTAAATCTATTATTAATCTTTTTGCTCACATTTGATATATGTCTACCGAGAAAATTCCAGATTATTGTCTATTTCCATTCCAAAGATCACTAATGTATCCTTAACAGGGAATAAAAAGTTATAGTAAGTATCACCAGGCCCTAGATCCCGGTTTTTCAGTTTTCGTAAAATAAAAGTTTATCTACAAGGGCCAAAGGGCCCAGGTAAAATGAAAAGGAAACAAAGGTCACCTAAAGTTACAACAATCGACTGTCAGAACGGTTACAACAATTCACTATCGGAACGTAAACTAAGCTACAAAGTCCAGTTGAGCAAGGCACAAAGTACAATGAGGTGCATACATTAAGAGCATAGCTTAAATCTAAAAGTCCATCAGGGTACAAGGCCCATATTAAAACTAAGTAACAATTAATTAACCGTAAATAATTACACGAAAGAGGCGGCACACGGTGTGGCATATTACAAGTTTTAACCCTTTAAGTACTAACCACGCATATATGCGTGGAAAATACCGATACTACTTTCAATAGTTAAACTTTAGTCACAACGTCATGACTGACTGGCATGACAGTATCACAGTCTAAAATCCCGAGGTGATTGCCGATTTCAACCATATTTGACAAAAAATCAAGAAAAGCCAGGACTTTCCTACGAGGATAACAGCATAAAAAGCACTACATTATCGCGAATTTTCTATGGGGACTTAGCACTCGAGCTGTTTCCTATCAGAGTTTAATGGCGTGCTCCCCTTTTAAGAAAATAGTTGGCAGCTTTGTCATTACCTCGAAGTGTTGCCAACTTCAGTGGTGTCAAACCATCGCTTCTCCTTCAATCAATGTCAAGTCCAAGAGAGAGTAGCTTGTCAATGATGATATCATTTCCGCCTGCGGCAGCATGGTGTAGCAATGTCCATCCGTTGTTGTTTTTCAAAGTAGGATCTGATTTTCTTTCTATTAGGGCACTGAATGCATCTAATCTACCATGACGAGCTGCAATCATCAGTGGAGTTGTTCCGTTGCTGCTTCTTGAATCAATGTCAAGTCCAAGAGACAGTAGCTTCTCAATGATAACATTATTGCTGCCTCCTACAGCATAGTGTAGCAATGTCCACCCGTTGTAGTTTTTCAAAGTAGGATCTGACCCTTTCTCTATTAGAAAACTGAATGCATCTAATCTACCATGACAAGCTGCAATCATCAATGGCGTTGCTCCATCGCTGCGTCTTGAATCAATGTTAAGTCCAAGAAACTGTAGCTTTTCAATGATGACATGATTACCGCTTCTTGCAGCATAGTGTAGCAATGTCCACCCATTATTGTCTCTCAAAGTAGGATCTGACCCTTTCTCTATTAGGACACTGAATCCATCTAATCTACCATGATAAACTGCAATCATCAATGGCGTTGCTCCATCGCTGCGTCTTGAATCAATGTTAAGTCCAAGAGACACTAGCTTTTCAATGATGACATGATTACCACCTCTTGCAGCGTAGTGTAGCAATGTCCACCCCTTGTTGTTTTTCAAAGTAGGATCTGATTTTCTTTCTATTAGGACACTGAACGAATCTAATCTACCACGCAAAGCTGCAATCATCAATGGCGTTGCTCCATCCCTGATTCTTGAATCAATGTCAAGTCCAAGAGACAGTAGTTTCTCAATGATGGCATCATTACCGCCCACCGCAGCATAGTGTAGCAATGTCTCCCCGTTGTTGTTTTTCAAAGAAGGATCTGATTTTCTTTTTATTAGGACACTGAATGCATCTAATCTACCATGATAAGCTGCAATCATCAATGGAGTTGCTCCATCGCTGCTTCGTGAATCAATGTCAAGTCCAAGAGACAGTAGCTTCTCAATGATGACTTCATTACCGCCTTGCGCAGAATAGTGTAGCAATGTCCACCCGTTGTTGTCTGTCAAAGAAGGATCTGATTTTCTTTTTATTAGGACACTGAATGCATCTAATCTACCATGATAAACTGCAATCATCAATGGTGTTGCTCCGTCGCTGCTTCTTGAATCAATGTCAAGTCCAAGAGACAGTAGCTTCTCAATGATGACTTCATTACCGCCTTGCGCAGAATAGTGTAGCAATGTCCACCCGTAGTTGTTTTTCAAAGAAGGATCTGATTTTCTTTTTATTAGGGCACTGAATGCATCTAATCTACCATGATAAGCTGCAATCATCAATGGCGTTGCTCCATCACTGCTTCTTGAATCAATGTCAAGTCCAAGATATAGTAGCTTCTCAATGATGACATCATTACCGCCCACCGATCCATAGTGTAGCAATGTCTCCCCGTTGTTGTTTTTCAAAGAAGGATCTGATTTTCTTTTTATTAGGACACTGAATGCATCTAATCTACCATGATAAGCTGCAATCATCAATGGCGTTGCTCCATCGCTGCTTCTTGAATCAATGTCAAGTCCAAGATATAGTAGCTTCTCAATGATGACATCATTACCGCCCACCGATCCATAGTGTAGCAATGTCTCCCCGTTGTTGTTTTTCAAAGAAGGATCTGATTTTCTTTTTATTAGGACACTGAATGCATCTAATCTACCATGATAAGCTGCAATCATCAATGGAGTTGCTCCATCGCTGCTTCGTGAATCAATGTCAAGTCCAAGAGATAGTAGCTTCTCAATGATGACATCATTACCGCCTTGCGCAGAATAGTGTAGCAATGTCCACCCGTTGTTGTTTTTCAAAGTAGGATCTGATTTTCTTTTTATTAGGACACTGAATGCATCTAATCTACCATGATAAGCTGCAATCATCAATGGCGTTGCTCCATCGCTGCTTCTTGAATCAATGTCAAGTCCAAGAGACAGTAGCTTCTGAATGATGACTTCATTACCGCCTTGCGCAGAATAGTGTAGCAATCTCTCCCCGTTGTTGTTTTTCAAAGTAGGATCTGATTTTCTTTCTATTAGAACACTGAATGCATCTAATCTACCATGATAAGCTGCAATCATCAATGGCGTTTCTCCGTTGCTGCTTCTTGAATCAATTTCAAGTCCAAGAGACAGTAGCTTCTCAATGATAACATCATTACTGCCTTGCGCAGCATAGTGTAGCAATGTCCACCCATTGTTGTCTGTCAAAGTGGGATCTGATTTTCTTTCTATTAGGAAACTGAATGCATCTAGTATACCCTTACAAGCTGTAATCATCAATGGCGTTGCTCCATCGCTGCTTCTTGAATCAATTTCAAGTCCAAGAGACAATAGCTTCTTAATGATGACTTCATTACCGCCTTGTGCAGCATGGTGTAACAATGTCCACCCGTTGTCGTTTTTCATAGTAGGATCTGATTTTCTTTTTATTAGGACACTGAATGCATGTAATCTACCACGACGAGCTGCAATCATCAATGGCGTTGCTCCATCGCTGCTTCTTGAATCAATATCAAGTCCAAGAGACAGTAGCATCTCAATGATGACTTCATTACCGCCCACGGCAGCATAGTGTAGCAATGTCCACCCGTTGTCGATTTTCAAAGTAGGATCTGATTTTCTTTTTATTAGGACACTGAATGCATCTAATCTACCATGATAAGCTGCAATCATCAATGGAGTTGCTCCATCGCTGCGTCTTGAATCAATGTCAAGTCCAAGAGACAGTAGCTTCTCAATGATGACATCATTACCGCCCTCCGCAGCATAGTGTAGCAATCTCTCCCCGTTGTTGTTTTTTAAAGTAGGATCTGATTTTCTTTCTATTAGGACACTGAATGCATCTAATCTACCATGATAAGCTGCAATCATCAATGGCGTTGCTCCGTTGCTGCTTCTTGAATCAATTTCAAGTCCAAGAGACAGTAGCTTCTCAATGATAACGTCATTACTGCCTTGCGCAGCATAGTGTAGCAATGTCCACCCATTGTTGTCTGTCAAAGTGGGATCTGATTTTCTTTCTATTAGGACACTGAATGCATCTAGTATACCCCTACAAGCTGTAATCATCAATGGCGTTGCTCCATCGCTGCTTCTTGAATCAATTTCAAGTCCAAGAGACAATAGCTTCTTAATGATGACTTCATTACCGCCTTGTGCAGCATGGTGTAACAATGTCCATCCGTTGTTGTTTTTCAAAGTAGGATCTGATTTTCTTTCTATTAGGACACTGAATGCATGTAATCTACCACGACGAGCTGCAATCATCAATGGCGTTGCTCCATCGCTGCTTCTTGAATCAATGTCAAGTCCAAGAGACAGTAGCATCTCAATGATGACTTCATTACCACCCACGGCAGCATAGTGTAGCAATGTCCACCCGTTGTTGTTTTTCAAAGTAGGATCTGATTTTCCTCCTATTAGGATATTGAATGCGACTAAT
>OX421448.1:16333300-16343300 GCA_949126865.1 Montipora capitata | reverse complement strand
AGAAATATTTTTGCTTCGTTTTCGCCAAGATAAAAACAGAGCACGTTGAAACGAATTAGTGTCGGTAGGGCCTAAGTCACAGACTAAAATCATTTGAAGTTTGGAACAGGATTATGCTATCACTGATGCCTCACTTGATAACGCGTTTCAAATCCTGTTAACAGAGGTCAAATATGTACAGTTCCAAAACAAAAGAGAAAAAAGTTGTAACAACCTCAGCTTCCCACGCAGTCGTTTTTAGGGGAGTCGTATTTCGCCTTCTTCCCACAAACGCCTGATTACATTCCTTTCCCATTGTTTGACATGCGACTGTTCCTAACACTGAATCTGTCACACTACACATCTTGCACCCACCGTGTGACAGGAGAGTCTTTATCACAGGCGATTCTATCAGACTTCTACGAACAGATTCCTCGGAGAAAAGCTTTCCAGGAATTTCTCTCTCTAATTTCCAAACACGCCTTCATGTCCGTGGATATCGCAAACATGCATTTGGTAGAGAGAACATTATCCAAAGTTCGCCAGCAGATCGTCGGAATTACAACAAAAGAAACAGAGTCACGAGGAAATAATAATAATAATAATAATAATAATAATAATAATAATAACATTATTATTATTATTATTATTAATATTAATAACAATAAAGCAGCTCTTTACTGATTCCAAAAACAAACGTTCTGGATTACAATTACAGTAAGATAAATTTAAAGAGACATCTATTCACAAAACAAAGCTTGAACCGTTCGGTTCTTATCTGTGCCGGGGAATATATAGGAATGACCTCTATTTCTAAGTAAAATCATTAGTTTCACTGGGTGGCAAGAGGTCTGCCAACGGGCTATCCATGAAGCTGATGATGCCTTTTCACTTTAAGACATGTTAGTCAGAGCTAACCTTTGAAGGCAAAATAACCCACAAGTCGCTAACAAAAATGCACAGAAGGGAATCTGTGTCAGCATGTTTTTTGTAACATGCAGCTTAATATATGTCCAGTTGGTAAAATGAAAATGTGTCGCTATTCGCTTTTACGAATTCCTAGATCGCACATAACTGGAAAAGATTGAAACGAGTAACTTTGAATCTGTAGCACACAGTGTTTTAATAAGTCAGTCATCGCCGCAATATTGTTCATTCCTGAATGCTGCTGGTGACTTCACTTTCCAGAATTTCAGTAGGTAAAATGTGATTGGCTAAGCAATGGCAAAAAAATTTCTTATTGGCAGAACACTAAATTAAACTCGCCCATCCTGTGATTCCATCTACTGTATCACCTGAGGAACCCAATGTTATTTATTTGCCACAAAACATTACAATGGTTTAAAACAATCTCCTAATAATAATATAATTACTTTTAAGTTATGTAGCGAGGAAGCCCAATTGAAGCTGAAAACTTATTTTATAATAACAAATAATAATAAAGGAATGTTGGCTTCGGCTAGGCAGGCGTTTGTGGGGAGGGTGTGAAATACAACTCCCCTAAAAACGACTGCGTGGGAGGCTAAAATAACCTAAAAGATTCTGATCTTCGCAGGGTGCGGTATTAAATTACTTTTACACGGATTTCACTAAAATAGAAAAAGACCTACCATCAAGGACTTTCTTCATCCTCTCGACAAGACCCTTGCATTGTTCTTTCCAACTGTATTTCTTGCCGTAGTTCTCGCGCAAGTCTTTAGCTTCTTCCAGCCGTATTTCTCTCGTTTTGGCCCAAATCTCCTCGATTTTTTTAGCCCACAACACAGCATCTTCAGAAGAAACTACATAATGGGAACCAAACCGAACCTCTTGAAGGGCTTTTCCGAATCCCGAGTTGTCACTTACAAGAACGGGTAGCCCTGCTGACAAGGCTTCCAGAGCGGCGAGGCCGAAACCTTCGGATCTCGATGGCAAGATAGCAATATCCACCTCAGAAAACTGTTGTTTCAATCGTTCCCTGATTTCTATAAAGGTCCGAACTCTTAGTCGTTCTGGAGGAATGCTAAAATTCTTCAAACGATCTGCTACTTCATCTTGATGCCTGTCTTGTGCGCCAACAAAGATGCAAATTGCATCATCGAGCGTACCTACAGCTCCAGCTGCGATGTCAAATCCCTTCAGAGAAAAAGCTTCCGAATCGCCACGGCCAAAAGCTAAAACTCGACACTTGTTTCCGTCTTGCTTACCCTGTACTACGTTGAAAAACTCACTGAAAATGCCTGGCGTAAGGACAAACACGTCTTGGTCCTTCTCACAAAAGCGAAGGGAAGAGCGATAAGCCTCTGCAAGCTTATGCCCTACTGCCACAACACAATCAGCCTTCACACAGAGATCCACTTCAACTTGACGCTGCCTTTCCGCCTTATAAATGGCATCGGAGTCATCCTTCAACATCCCCAGCTCCTCTGGATCGGTGTGCACGAACTGAATCCACTTACACTGACGCTTGTGTCTTATTACTTGCGCATGACGACCCAGTTCAACTCCATGTCCAACAACAAAGTCAATTTGAAGGTCATCTGGTGGAAAGGAAAGCCAATCGGTCTCTTCAAAACCGGTCATTTCTTTTGCCTGGATTAGGGACACTTTGTTCTTATGAGCCGCTGTCCTTTCCTCCCGGTCATATCGTGGGACCAAAACGGAGACCTCCACTTCAGAACATTTAGCTAATTGTATGGCCAACTCTCTATTGAACGTTGACAACCTGCCACGCTTGTTTCCCCACTCTGACGCCAGCAATACTACCCTCAGTTTTGAGGTTGATTCCATGGTTCTTGAACTCAACTGGACCTTCAATAAGCACATTTACTACGATTAGAGATATACTTTAAGTTTCCATTGACACTTATCCACAGCGCCTTACAAAAGAATGAAGACAAAAGAATTGGAATGACGAATCAATAGCTGAAAATTGCTGCAACTTAACATTCCTGAAATTGCCAAACTGTTTAGAGACATCAATGAATCGCACATACCAAACTTTTGTACACTTAAGCTCTCCTCCAAACTCTTCAGCCCTGTTTGCAGGTGAGTATAATGGAAACCCCATATAACGAGGGCCTCAGATTTCATTCTGCCCCGTATGAAACAGAACCCGATATAACGAACCCTCGTAGGAACGAACAAATCTTTCTAGCCGCTTGGCATTTCGTTATATTTACGCGGAGGCGTGGTTACGAGACAGCGGAGATTTGAAAAGGGTAAAAATGAAGCCATCTCTATCCGTTCCCTTAATCTGACGCTGGATCGGGATTTTGGGTCGCTCTAATCTTTTCTGTTTTTGGAATGCCTTAATCAAGTATCGTGCACGAGAGCCTACGCCCAACTGTCCGCCTTGTTCATATGTTGTGACTCGTGAACAGTTTCTCTAAAGTTCCGTTCATTACCTTGTCCGATAAGTATTTTTATTATCCATCGAGAGGTACCAGTTGTTAGTCTTAATAGTTAAGTTTTTAAAATCAATCAAAAAGGAATGCCTGCTTAGGAATATTGGGTACTTGAAGTTGTTTTTGGGTCAAATAAGTAACTGGAAATACAAGAAACGCCCCGTGACCGAAATAGTTTAACTGAAAGCTTAAATCATTTAACGGCGTAGTTGTTCAGGATACATACTGTCACCTAGCAGTCCGAATCTGATCGCGGCGTTATGTCAAAGAGCAATAGTGAAAAATAAGTTTTTTGTTTCCTTTTTTCGCTATAACATTGACGGAAATCGTTTACGCGTGGAAATCTAGTTATGGTTATTTACGCCTATTTTTCTGTTATTACAGTCTGTTCTCTGGACTACACCACTGATTAAGGACCTTATGAGAAATCGAGACTATCACAAAAAACGTGCAATAAAATATTCTTCACAATCCCACTGGGAGAGTTTCCGTCCAAAGCACTCCACGGTAATGGCTCTCATCCAAATGTGTGATGAATGGCTTGAAAATATGGAAAATGGGAAATTGAATTGTGTCATTTTTCTAGATAATAGAAAAGCATTTGATCCAATGCACAAGAAATAAGATGGACAAACATTTTTGGTATCTCGGGCATAGAGCTAAAGTGGTTTGAATCCTATATGACAAATAGACAGCAGCAATGCATTATCAATGAACAACCGTCATCTAAGAATAAATTTACCTGTGGAGTGCCTCAGGACTCAATCCTGGGTCCATTGTTGTTCTTATCAAATACATTAACGATTTGCCTGAGTCTTTAAGTTGAGCTACTCCACGCATTCATGCAAATCTTCTCTTCCTCTTACGATGCCAGCGTACTTATCGTTAAACTAAATTCTGACCTCGCTTGTGTCCGTAACTGGCTGACAGAAAATAAACTTCAAATGCACCCCTCTAAGTCAAATGTTATGTTTATTGGCTCCTCATATAATTTGAACAATAAGAATACCGAACAAGCCGTTGTGGTAAACAGTGTACCCATATCACGAACTGGTACACATAAATGCCTAAGTGTTCAGATAGGTGAAAAACTTAGTTGGGAGAGTCATACTGACAAGAAGGCCAGTGCAGGTATCGGAGCGAAGATAAGTATCAAGCTCTTTGTTCCTGCAAATACACTTGAAAAGCGTTATAAGAGCCTTGTACAGCCTTACTTTGGATATTGTTCCCCCTTCGTGGGACAACTGCGGCAAATTGCCAAAAGAAAAGCTACAAAGATTTAATCCCGTGCTGCTAGAGTTCTTACTGGTGCCAGCTATGATATTCGTTCCGCTGATATAACTGAGACCCGTGGTTCCCGTGTCAAGTCAACAATGATGTAGAGAATACTTCATGACGACATCCGCCCGGCCTCTGGAACTCTTTTGTTAGCAGGAATGCTGATGAGACTAATTACTATCTCCGCAATAGTGCTACATATCTGACACTTCCTCAACCGAAGAGAAGATTTCTAAAAAGCGGCGAGATGCTATGGATCCAACTCCCGAATGAAGAAATCTAGCGAAATCGAGGCATTCCTTTAAAAATTATATCAAAACGTAAGTGGGTCTTACATATTAATACCCACTTACGAAACGTGACGCCTCTTTGCTTTGTATTGACTTTGCCAGTTATGATGAATCCTTGCCATTAAATTACAAAGTGGGATTCATTTTTTAGCCTGAGGAGATGATTTCGAACGGAAATTGTAAACCCGTTACTAAGACGACGGATCATTTCTTGGTAAAAATACACTCAGTTCTCTTGCACTTACGATTAACATTTACGCAAATGTTTCAAAAGGAGAACGCCAATTCCGGAATTGACGATTTGAATGGTTTTAAATCAAACGATATTTCTGCATTGAATCACTGTCATTCTAGCAATTTACACACAAGCAGTTCTAGTGCCCCGTTCCGGAAACAAAATTAGCGATATCACAACTTACTACCGCTTTTGCTCGCATTTGCGTGTCAGTGTTTCAATCGCCTGGAAAGCTGTAATATGTCTGTAATTTTCATTTCCCGCAAGTAAATCAGCGTAATTGGTATTTTGGATAAATAGTCGATAGAGATATCATTCCCTAAAATTTTAGGACACAAGATTTCCGAACAGATCAAATTCCTCTAGGTGATAAAAAAACACCTCTTTAGACAGTCTTTATCAATTACAAGGAGCCTAGAAATGTGTCTCGAAGGCTTTTGGCTTAATTTGCTCGTTGGGTGCCTTTGATGATCTCAGTTACGAACATCATCGTCAAAGTGTTTGAAAAACCGTTAGGATTGATAACCTATTTGAGTCACTCTTTAGGGATGGAATCCTCGTAGGTGTCGACTTTCGTGTTCCGGCTCGGTTTAGGTCTTTGCCAAACTGCGTTTCATCTCGTTACTATGTTGCTCCTTTCTAGGAATTAGTTATCGGGCTAAAATCGTCTCACTGAAACCGTCCACATGATTAGTAAACGTTGTGACAACGATGAAAATGCATTCGTTTTGAGGCAAAGCTGACTAGCTTACCTCTGGTTCATAAAGCTTCTGTAGTTAAGCCTTTACTTCCTATACAGATTTGTATTTTCTGTTTTTTCTAAGCTTCGATTCTTGTGCTTTCACGCATGACAAAAGCATTGACGCCGGCAGCCGGGTTTCATCTATAACATAAACAATACAATGCCAACTTCTCTAACTGCCTCTAAAACCAGAAACATACTGACTCTTCTAAATCAAATGTCAGTACTTTAAGTTAATAATAAGTGCATGTGATTTCTACCCCTCAGTGATTCTTAGACTACCATGGGTTGTTAAAAGCTTTGACAACAAAGATGCTTCCTAATTACCATCGTCTCCACACAAGAGTTGCTCGAAGATTTTAAAACGTCATGAAATTTAAATGTACGGATTTGCTTCTCTTTTGGGGAAAATGTCAACACTGATTCCACTGTTTCTTCACGTGTAAAAGAAAACGACAGAAATACTGTCATTCTACACTTCCCGGTTATATAGTTTCTTGCATGGGGAAGGGTTGATTGCAAAATGTTCTAGTAACGGCAGAACAAAGAACCCGCTGTACTTTACAAGGAAAAGCGTTGGTATCGCTTCTTCTTTGTCAGCTGAGAGATGAAATCCAAAGCAATGAGCTATCGGAGTCTGATTAAGGTAATCAAGTCACTTGCAGCTCGATATATGTGAATTAATTAACCATCTTACGGGACGTCAACATAAATGCACATTGTTAATGTTTCAATGGCGTATTGTAAAGGTCTTTGTTTAATCGCTGATTATGCATTTGTGAAACACAGGACAAAAGTTATACCATGAGCATTTCCTATAGGATAGCATTCAGTACTCGACAATTGCAAGACTCTTAATTCGGGAAAAAAGCGAACTACCGTTCGTTTCTCGCAAAGCCCAATGATATCTTACCTTGGCCTTGATTAGATTTCAAACACTTGTTGTCTTGTTTCGTTGTTCTTGGAACGTGATTCCGATGATAACAGCTGTTGAAAAGTTTCCGTGATGCCTCTTTGCTTTGTATTGGCTTATGTATTTTCTATAGGAGTTGATTACGGAACGTCAGTGCTCACACTTTGTTTTCTATCTCACCTTCGTGTGCATTACTGTTACGTAATACTTGTCAAGTATGCATGTTTTCTGTATCACATGGGAGTAAGGTGTCATAGCATGTACTGCTATATAGTCCAGTAGCCGTATGCTTATTTCACCTTTCGCGTCACCAATATAGCTTTACTGTATTCTGCTTTCGTCCAGTTCGTTTTTTGTAAGCTATGCCTGGAAGCGGACCGGACGATTTTAACGAAGAGCCAGATATTCCCAACAATCCGCCAACAGATCCTCCCACATCGCAAGGGATTGATGAAGTGTTCTCTCTCTTCAAGACATATCTTGAAAATCGTTTGGAACAGAAGGGCAAAGAGCTCGAAGAAAAACAAAAAAATCGATTTGCAGGCAGAGAAGTTCAAATTCAAAAGTAACCAAAAGCAGTTCGTATTCAACGCCGAGCTTGAAGAATTAGTAGGAAAAATCAAAGAAGCAAACGCCCAGAAGGATCACAAGAAGGTGGCTCACTTAACGGACCAAGCCAAAGCGCTGTTCCACAAGAGATAGAAGCTTATCAAACTCGCAGACTCGAGTGAAGCCGGCTGGGACGCAGTTCAAGAATACGAATCCCAAGATATCGCCTCGGACGATGAGGACGACAAGAAAATTCGCAATGCTAGAGCCGCAGCCAATAGGAAAAGGAAACAGAAAGAAAGGGAACGACAGCAGCAGAGCAATAAGAAGCGTTGTACAACTCCCAACCTGGGCACGCCGGATATCATCTTTTTCGTGGTATTTGTATCGCTATTGTTTTTACTTTATATTCTTCCTGTTATTCACTCAGGTGCTTTGTTATTTTCTCGTGTTATATATATTGGCTCTCCGTGAGTTACCAACCAATTTGACTGTGGTTGTCGTGTTGTGCAAGTTCCTATAACGGTTTAGAAAATAATTTTCATGTGTGCGAACGCAGTGAGTTAAAATGAAAATGTATTTTCTATAGGAGTTGATTACGGAACGTCAGTGCTCACACTTTGTTTTCTATCTCACCTTCGTGTGCATTACTGTTACGTAATATTTGTCAAGTATGCATGATTTCTGTACCACATGGGAGTAAGGTGTCATAGCATGTACTGCTATATAGTCCAGTAGCCGTATGCTTATTTCACTTCTCGCGTCACCAATATAGCTTTACTGTATTCTGCTTTCCCGCCCATCCGCCCCTCCTTTTCTTTTGTGTTAATTAGCAAGTTTTGCTCTTTGGTTGTTATTTGTCGTTACTTAACTATTCATTTTTTCGTCCCATCTTGACACCCGCAGGCCGTCCAAGCTCTTATGCACATGGGGACTGCTTCAGGTGTGGAAGGCCAGGTCACTGGGCCAAAGATTGCAGGGCCTCCAGCTTCTACCCCCGCCCTTTCGGCCAGTGCAAGCCAACCGCCTTTGCCCCAGCCTCCACCACCACAAACTCTTCAGGAACCGGACTTAAGGGAATCGGACTTTCATGAGGAATTCGACAAGTTTACGGATGTACTTCAGGTACTGAATCGTTTTGAAATCGACGAAGATCTAGGACGGAATAACAATGTAAAGGGCAATTTAAAGAAAAATTTAGAATTTTGGGTACTTTTAGGTGCTTCATCCTTCATATTAAACGTAATTAAATTTGGTTATCGTTTGCCTTTCTGGGATGTGCCGCCTGCATATTACTCAAAGAACAACGCTTCTGCCCTGAAAAATATTGACTTCGTAGAGAATTCTATCACTAAGCTACTGGAGTCCGAACGCATAAAGCAATTGTCTTACAAACCCCATGTCGTCAATCCATTGTCGGTTTCCGTTCAACCTAATGGAAAGAAAAGGTTAATTCTTGATTTAAGATATGTTAATCATTTCATTATGAAACTGAGGATTAAGTACGATGATTGGAAAATTGCTTCTCTTATGTTTCGCAAGAATGGTTATATGTTTTCTTTTGATCTTAAGAGTGGCTATCATCACGTTGAGATCTTCCAACCACATCAAACATTCCTAGGTTTTTCATGGGAGTTTCAAGGGGAGACGCGGTTTTACGTTTTCACAGTTCTTCCTTTTGGCCTTTCTGTAGCTCCTTATATCTTTACAAAGATACTCCGCCCTTTGGTTGGATGGTGGAGGGCTAACGGTATTTACATCGCGGTATTTTTAGATGATGGTTGGTCCATAGCTGACGACTATAATTCAGCAAATATTATAGCTAGTAGGGTTCGTTCTGACATACGTTTAGCCGGATTTATAACAAATAGCGAAAAGTCAATTTGGGAACCAACGCAAATTATTACTTGGTTAGGATTGGTCTGGAACTCCACTCTTGGTACTATTAGTATTACACCCAGGAGGGTCCAAGGTATCGTTGATTGTGTGGCTTTTATTGAAGCTCAAAAATGCACAATTTCGGCTAGACAATTGTCTTCTTTTGTCGGGAAAGTTATGTCTACATGTCCGGTTACTGGAAATTTACCCAGAATTACTACCAGACACTGTCAGATGACAATTGCTATTGCTGAGCATTGGGATACACCTATGATTTTACACGAGTATTGTAAGGATGAAATCGTTTTCTGGAAGAACAATATCCATCTACGCAATTTTAAAAATTGCTTTGTTTTCCGCAAACCTCAGAAAGTAACTTTTTCAGATGCTAGTAATATTGCCTGCGGAGCTGTTTCTTATATCAATGACGGCGAGTTTGTTTGCCACAAAATGTGGACGCAGGACGAAAGGAGTAGAAGTTCTACGTGGCGAGAATTAAGTGCAATTGAATTCTCACTTCTGTCTTGCCTTCCTAGTTTAAGTTCATCACATATTAAGTGGTATACCGATAACCAGGCCACTGCCAAAATCGTTGAGGTCGGTAGCATGAAGCTCGAGTTGCACACGATTGCCTTAAAAATATTCAAGATATGTTACGAACACAGCATTCATTTGGATATTGAATGGGTTCCTAGAGATCGCAATGCCAGGGCAGATTTTAATAGCAAACTGGTGGATTTTGACGATTGG
>OX421448.1:16323300-16325800 GCA_949126865.1 Montipora capitata | reverse complement strand
ACTAATTTACAAATGCTGTATGGGGGACTTTAGCCAGACTGCTTATTACGCAGTTTACAATTAACTTTAGGAAGTGAAAGATGCCCCCGTCCAGATAAGGTCTTGACTTGAAAGTCTAACCATTTGCAGATGTAATTACAAAGGCAGCACTTTCTCCTCAGTTATTTTAAGACCCTGAGTGTTGGTGCGGCCGGAGTCGAACTCACGACCTCCCGCACAGCAGCCCGGTGCTCAACCAACTGAGCCACCGGTGCGCGGTGGCAAACCCTTTCGAGCCTTTTTAATTTGTTTAGGGTTGCTTTTTGGCATATCTTTAGAAGATTTTTAATTTTTATAAGGTTGCATGATGCCTGGACGACCTAGCCGACAAGTGTTTTTTTTTTACTCCGTTTGCCAAACTTTTTTTCGATGTGCCTCGACAGTGACAAGAAAATTTTGCCCTTATGTTATAAACATGTAATAGCGATGAGTTTTCGTAAAATTAAGGAGAAATATTACTAGCTTGGTTTTTCAGAGGTTTGTTTCAAGCACGTAATTTATTGGAAGTCTTGTTTGAAGTTCGCCTTTTCTTGGTTGCCGTATTTCAGTGGTATTTTGCCGATTCTTGTTCCAAGCAAGGCTGGCTTGTTCCAGTGAAATACATCAAAATGTGAATGATCTCGTTCTCAGAGATAAAGTGGAAAAAAGTACACCGTTTGCTGTAAGAAAAATGCCTACAGTGTTGCAACCAATTGTCAAAATAAACGAATTATAGTCATCTGTGCTCAAATTTTGAAAAGCATTTAGTAAGGAGATACATTTTCCCGGGCTTTGTGTCGTCGACTACGTGTTATTACTTTGAGTTTTGATTGGTTCACCGGATTGTCTCCGCCAGGTCTAGATAGCAGCAACAATATAGAGTTATGTATAGACATAACTTTTTTAAATTTTCCAGACATGTTTTGACGGTACATCCGTCCTTTTTGATTGGCCAAAGAGCAGACGGGCAACCTGTCTGCGCGTGCGCGAGCCATTGAAGATCGAACGCGGTCCATTTTGTTTTGCGGGGTGTGTTGTGCGGTATTTATAATAGAAGATCGGCGCTTTAGAAACACAGTTCAAGGAAGATTGAAAGAAAGTTTATTGGTTCAAAAACAGTTCTCCTCATCCATGCTACGCATTATGACATCATTATGCGTTTCCTTTGTGCGCATGCGCAATAAACCACTCTTTGAAGAACATTGTTGTGTAAATGATGCTTTCATTCGCCGGCAACTATTACAAACAAATTAATGGTGTAGCGATGGGCACAAGAATGGGACCTAGCTATGCCAAACTTTTTGTAGGATATGTTGAACACCAATTTTTTAATCAGTACAACGGCCCCAAACCTGAACTCTACGGCCGCTACATCGACGACTGCATCGGCGCTATTTCATCCAGCAGAGAAGAACTCGATCAATTTATAACCTCCGTCAACTCTTTTCATCCGCCTCTTAAATATACCTGGGAAATTTCGGAAACTTCATTGGCTTTCCTAGATATCAAAGATTCTATTAGAGGCAACGTGCTATGTACTAGTGCGCACTACAAACCTACTGATTCACACAGTTATTTGTTGTATTCATCGTCACATCCATCACATGTTAAGAACTCCATCCCTTATTCTCAATTTCTTAGACTTCGACGTCTATGTAGTGATGACTCCGATTTTTCCAGCAAATCAGAGGAGATGTGCCAGTTCTTCGAAAAACGTGGCTATCCTGTCTCTGTGGTCAAAGCGGGCCATCATCGCGCCCAACAATTTGATCGACAGTCATCACTACAAACGTCACAAAAAGATAAGAATGACAGAATTCCATTCACCCTCACTTTCCATCCTCATAATCACGCAGTCAAAAGCATCATTCTTAGTAATTTTAAATTACTCCAAAATGATCCCGAGACTGGTAGAATCTTCTCGCAACCTCCACTTATTTCATTTAAACGCGACAAAAACGTAGGCAACGTTTTAGTTAGAAGCACGCTCAAAACTAACGAGCAACCCGGCACTTTCAAATGCGCGCGCTCACGATGCAAAACTTGTCTTTTCATTGTTAACACTAGCAAGATATCAGGACCTAAGCGATCTGTTAAGATCACCGATTGTTTCACATGTACCTCCGCAAATGTCATTTATTGCATAACCTGTACGTTATGCAATAAATTATACATTGGTGAGACAGGTAGACGACTAGGTGACCGATTCCGCGAACACCTTCGCGATGTTGAGAAGAATGACAAGGATGCATCTAAGCCAGTCGCTCGCCATTTTAATCTGCCTAACCACTCCAAAAAACACATGGCTATCTGCGGCCTTTCCCTACATCTAGGTACGACGGAAAGCCGCAAGAATCTGGAACAAAAATTCATCTTTCAAATCGGCTTCCTTAATCCTCACGGTATTAACGAACGCTTTTCATTTAACTAATATATTCCTATTTTTCACGTTGCCATGTTACCACCAATAGCGTAGCTCCTA
>OX421448.1:16308300-16315800 GCA_949126865.1 Montipora capitata | reverse complement strand
AAAAACAAATAATAATAATAATAATAATAATAATAAACGTGGATCAACGGTAAAAACCGTTTTAAGATATTTAGTTTTTGCTTGAAATCGGGGGGCTATAGTCTAGAGAAGTGGGATGAGGAGGGTATAAAAAAGGAGGGACTAAAAACGAGAATGAATTAAAACTAGGGGCGCGCTCCTCTATCACATTCGAACAGGCATTTGAAGAAAGAAAAACACTATTTCACTTAACCTCGTTGCAAAATGTTAATTCCTCGGTATCACGTTTTAAACACTTTTGGGTTCGGAACAGAGGGAATTCCAGCACTGAAAACGGCCAGAAACTTTCGGGTTATTCAAGAAAGAAGGCTACGCATGAATATCTCGAAAGAGCGCAATGCTGACGTTGTGTGTGAAAACTAAGGTGTTTCCAAACTGAGGAAATCGGGCTTTTTGTTTGTGTGAGATTAGCAGTCATAGAGGATCCGATGGGTGTCATCATGTTTTCTCACAGTTAAGACCAACAATACAGGTTGAGACGCGGACTTTTATTATGTCATCCCACTCTACCTTCAGAAAAAGCCACCTTTAGCACCAAGGACGAGCCATAAAAGGTGCGATGATGTGGAACACTTGAGAAATTTTCGAAGAGATATGTATGTCAACGAATCGTCTGGAAATCCCGTCCGTTATAAGACGTTTAAGAGCACAAAACAAGAAAAAATTTCAGATCCTCGGTCACTCTTTTGCTAAGACTGCCGGTGGCCATGTTGGATGATTAGCAAATTCAAGGCAAGATATGGGGAAGTTTTATTGTTTTCGTAGCGCGTCTGTGTTAAAAAAGGCGATATCGTTTCGCAACCGAGTATGTTGTGTACTCTCTTAAGGGTAACAATTAATTAAAATGACGGACATTGAACTATGCTCATTTGGTGTTCCTCTTATTTCACAAAGCTGTGAAGAGCTCGAAGCTCTTGATCAAAGTCTCAACATGCTTCACTCTGTCGACTATCAACTACATTGTTTCTAAAACCATCCTCCACGAAAGCCGCGAAATCCTCGGAATCCTCCACCGCGTCCCCCACGGAATCCACCGCCTTGATTGTTTCCTCGGTAGTGTCTTGGATCTTGGTAGCCACGCCTGGGTGGTGGACCGTCGCGCCCTTCTCTGTGCATCAACCTATGAGGGACAGATCGAGGAATATGACATGACGCTCAATCGACGGTCAACTTGAACTGCTTCAAACCTGACTTCGACCTTAGGCAACCTCGCTCTCACGTCCTCTCTTCTTCACTCCGAGACACCCTGGCATGGTCACGTTTGGCCGTGACAATTACAGCTGTCAGGGAGAGGTCCTCTTGTTTAAGTGGAGTCGATAGTGGCACTAACTAGCCCCTCTCATAAATTTTTGTTTGGTATAATTATTATTTTGAGACCTAGGTGACCAGACCGTACGACGGTCTCTTTCTCGACAGGGGACGGGGAGAAGAGAGGCCCTGCAAACGAGGTTGGTCAAAGTAAAGCACTCGAAGCCATAAATCAAGGTAAAAAATTAAGGGAAAAAAATCCATTTCATTTCGTATCGACCGCGGACAGCGTTAGGATTTAAAGCACCAATGTGACCAAAAAATGCAATTCGTATTTTTCTTCAGATTTCAAAAATATGTTAACTAAACACTAAGCGACCAAAGTTTTAAGCCTTGATTTCAAAAAGACACCTCCTTATTTTAACTGGAATTTTCCTATTTAATGGTCCGCCATTATTAAGATCTTGAGAGAGCTGGATCGAGGAGAAATGACGTCAAAAACTCACTGGTTTAATTGTGCAATGCGTGTGTACGCCGCAGAATTAATATGCAGCACGGGAGTTTTGATCTTTCAGACTTTTAAACTCGTGTTTTGCATATATAATAAGCTTCACTCACACGGTGCCAGTCCGGTGTGAAGCAAACACTTTCAAAATAAAAGATGCACTCAAACCTTGACTTACCCAGGGGGGTGCCCCCGGGGAGGAAATTGATTTCCACCCGGTCGGTTTTGCACACCAAAGGTGCCAGCATTAGCTCGCGACAGTGACTTGATGGCATGCAGTATTTTTTCGTCCATGTGATTGGGTTCAGCGATGACTGAGGGCGTGGTAGCGGCACGAACTAACAGGTAATCCAGTGCATGACGTAGTGCTACAACCATCGCAGCTTGATGATGAACAAAACGAAACTGCAACCTGACAGAAAACAAAACAACGATGCGTGAAATAGTGCCCCTTTTCAACTTTTCTCTGAAAGTGAGTTTACATTCCACGATCCACTTATTCCAAACTGATCCAGACGTTCTTTCACTATTGTAGGATAAGGAAAGGGGAAGATATTGCTTAGTTTATGCTTAAAAATTTGAGAGACTCGGAAATCTTGTCCTGACAACAACGACAGCTACGAGAACGTTATCTAGGAATATAATTTCCTGTTATTGTGATAATTTCCTGTCATTTGGCATGGAAAGTGTGCATCAACATTCCAGGAAAAAAAACTGGTATGAATGGTTTGGACGTTTGCAGAACGCAATGAAGATTTATCGCCAGGCTCTCGCGTCCACCACGCGACATTTCACGTCGTTTTCATGGCGATAAACATGACGAATTAAGAAATTTACCGAAACGTAAAACGCACGTGCGGGGCGTGCACAACCTTTTAGTTTTTGTTCATTGAACTTAATGTTTTGTGGATTACAGAACAATAAGTTTTCAACGCTTCTACTTCACTTGTAAACCAAAATAAATCCGGTACAGCTGCTGCATGTTTTAGAAGTCGAAAGCCTTACAATAACTGCTTGGTGCTACATCTAATGCTACCTTAGAGTTTACAAGAGCATCCTCGAAACCGCGTAGTCGAAGTCGCGTGACCTCCCTTTGTATGACAATAAGGAGTTTAAGAAACGACGACGGCTACGGCGACGGTAACGTCAAAAAGCAGTAATATCATTGGTTAAAATAAGCAAAATTATCGTGCTGCACGTGTGGCACGCATTTTTGAACATTTCTCTCGCGTACTCGTCAAAACTACTGCGAGAAATGAACAAATTTAAGGTTTTGACGACAACGTGGACAAACTACAGTGAATCTTTCAGTGTCACTCTTTAATTCAAATCCTTCCGTACCAATTCAGTTTTAGAACACTTCGCCTATATTGTAAAATATAAACAAAATGGAATAATCATGAAATACTTAGAATACCTCAAACTTATATTTTGAAGTAACACGTTCGTCGTCGTGGCCGCCCGCCGTGATTTCTTAACGCCTGGCCAAACGCTCGCAACATTTCAACGCAACATCTTACAACATTATATATACAGGAGAAAGGAACACATACCGTGCATTTTACCCTTCGACACACCCATCCGAAAAATTGGTTTTTGCCCTGAGCGGGACTCGAACCCACGCCTCCCTGATTACTAGTCGGGCATGCTAAGCCACTACAACATCAAGGCTACCACGCTGGCAACGCAGCAGATTAATGAGATGACTTAGCAGCGTGGGGATCCCTAGGGCCCAACTTTCCTTCACTTGAGTGTGTATCCTTGCCTCTAAAACCCCAGACAGGGTTTAGAACACATGAAAGTTAGAAATTTCGAGGCAAATGAAAGGTATAGGGATCCCCACGCTGCTAAGTCATCTCATTAATCATTAATTTTAGCGAACGTTTTAAGTTACGTTCACCACTTTGCAAAGGAATTGTTTCTATCTTTTGGTCAGGTAGGCGCTAGAAATGAGAAGCGTGAACTCGCACACAAGCGTGCGCCTGTTGCGCGCTTCGAGCGAGCACAATTATTGTCCATCACCCTACCTATTTCAAACGCGTGCTACGAAGGAAATCGTTTCTCGGGTGTCGTTGTCTTACCTTCTCACCAAACACAAAGAAAGGAGACGGAAACGTTTGTTCCCTATTGGAGCAGTTCACCGAAGATTTGTGGATCAACGCAGCTTTGCCTTCAGTTGTCAAAACCTTTCGCTTCTCTCGATGAACACACACATTGGGGTACAAACCAAGACACAGCAGCGCAACAACCTAAAACCAAACATGTCATCACATACGACTAGCATTGATGAGGGATTAATAAATGGAGGGCTTTCCACCTTTTCGGCGAGTAAATCCTGCTAGCGTCGAAATACAAGACAGCACCGTAACTGTTTTAACTGGTTTGCAAGCAAGCTCCTTATTTGGAAATAGTGAGGTGTCTAGGGCCACCGACTGGCAAAGCCTCGAGTGACTGGAAAAAGAACGGACAGCTCTTCAAATTGAAGTAAGGAGATAGTCAATATGTACACCAGAAAATGAATGGAGAGATTTCCGGTTTCGAACTCGCTCGCACAGAACACCAGGTAATCAGGGGTTTTGGCGAAGTTATGAAATGTTCTCCTTCGTTGAACGCAATACGTGCAGTCAACATTGCTTAAGAATAGTACCTTGGAAACTAAGGGTTACTAAAACTGTCGGGAACTGTTTTTGATTCGGCTGGCCGCATGTCGCTTCTAGCCACGAGATTCAAGTACGTCTCGCGATTCATTTTTTCGTAACAAAACTAAGAGCTGCATTGTTCTAGGCGTCTAACCATATATCTTATCATATCTAGTTTGGAGTCTGGACCACTATAGTTAAACGGCTGAGGATGCATGCATTCTGTCAAGATAGAAGCCAATAAAACATTTTATCATTGCCTGTTACCTCATAAATGAAGCCCCGTTTTCTCGAGTCTGAGAAATGAGCCAATAACAGCTCTGGAATAATTTTTTTGCTCTTATCTACGATTTATGGTTTTTGAAATGTAATGAAGCACTTCCTTGACTTAAATCATACTGTTTTCGAGGAGGCTTTCAACTGGGAAACCAAAAGCCAAAACCCCAATAATTTTGTAGAAAATTACAAAATAATAACTATTAGACAATTTGCAGTGCTCCCATTAACTCCACCTAATCAGCTCCAGCTAATCAGATTACAGGGATTGGGCAATACCTTTTCTAGCAACACAAAAGGGTGACCTCTAAGCGATCGAAGTATAGCTACACCTAGAAACGAATAGATGAAGGATGGTTGAAAAGTTCAACGATCCCTATGCCCTGCTTAAACCCTTCTGGATGATGATAATTCTTATTCAGATTTCGTTTTTTTCCTGATTAAAAGACAACTGGAAAAACGAGATGAATTATCTAAATCTCACTGGGGCCGGTTGCTGGAAGCCTGGTTAGCGCTAACCGTTGGTTAAGAGGTACTAAAACCTTTACGATTCCGTGGTATTTAACGTTGGTTAGCACTAACCATGCTTCGAGCAACCCAGGCCTGATCAGCAACTTTTAACAACCTATAAAGAGATTTTAAAAAGGGTCAATTGAGGTGGATCTGTATAAATAACTGTGTAAGCTGTGCCAGTCGTTACGTATCAATGGTAAAATGTTAAAACAAAAGCAAGTGCGTTTCTTCGGTGCAAATCATGAGATAGGGCACAGACAAGTGCGGTGCTGACTCGGCCATCGTAAATCCCTTCACTAAGTAACCGATTTCAAGGTCCGTACTGTAAGTTACGGACCGAGTTTTTTTCTGGTTGATTTATGGCTCAAACGCGAAGCGCGCGGGCCATAAATTAACGGATATAACGAGGATCCGTCACTTACAGTACGCGCCAAGGAAACGAGGTCAGCAAGATATTTATTATATCTCTGAGGTAATAAGGCGCGCGGGAAAGGAAATTATTTGAAGTCAAGAGGAACGTTTAGTTACCAAAAAATGATTGGCATGCGTAAAATTTTGAAAAACGAATAAAGCTTACTGGCTTTTTGAAATAAATGTTTGCAAGATTCGAACAGTTTCACAAGTTATTTCACACGAACAATTTGAAAAACTTAATATCTGACCTGCTAATCGCCCTTTCTCGCAGTCGTAGACTGAATTGCTAAGGGCGCAGCTCAACGAGGTCGGGCCGAAGGAGCTGTGCTGCCGGCTAGGCGCTCGGCCCCTGAACACGACCCATGAATGAACTCGGAGCACAGCACCACAGCCTGGTGGAATAGGCTGGAATTCGATTTTGCTAAAAACTGTTCCATCAAAATTTCAAATTAAGCGGGTCGTAATGTTCAATACGGCCCGCTAAATTAGCCAATGACAGCTTGCATTTGAGAGATACAACGTTAACAACACAATTTACCTTGCATCCTCCCATGCTTGGTATGCGCTCAGCAACGCAATGTGATCACTATGACGTGTCCCAGAGAACTTCTTATGCACCCAACCAAGTCTCTTTTGGTCAGTTGGTGTTTCGAACGGTTCAGGAAAACTGGTGCTGGCAGCTATAGTGCACATCGCATCTCCACAACTAACGAACGAGAAACCGAAGATCAATTTAAAAACCTGCAGACCTTCATAAACTTGTGGTATTCGCCGGCTTAACAAGAACTTTTTCAAGAAAACACTCACTGAAAAATACATCCCAGGATGATCATTTTTCCAAGGCGCGGTTCAACTGGCAGTTTGGCCAAGATATACCCAAGTAGTGTTAGATTCATGTTTCTGTCCAAAGCCTCCATATCTGTACAAACCACAATGACAATAATCAACTTACTCTACTAATCAAATAGAATGCGGTTGGTCCACGACTATCATATGAGTTGCCGGAATTAAGGTGAAACTTAGCATCAAATCTATTCGAATCAAAATACTTTTGCATCATTTTGCTAAATCGAAAGACAGAAAGAAAGAAACTTGATTAAGTGTCTCATCTTCTAGCGCTGGAGCACTAATTGGGGGCACTGTAAATTGAAATTAACCAATTAACGCAAATCAAATCAAACTTAATGTTGGTTTTTGAGGAGAGGGAAAAACTGGAGTACCCAGAGAAAAACCTCGCGGTGCACAATAGAGAACCAACAAACTCAACCCACATTACATATGACGCCGAGTGTGGGAATCGCACCCCGGCCATATTTGGTGGGGGACGAGTGCTCTCACTACTGCGCCATCCCTGATTTCCTTTTTATCTTCACTCACGACAGAGATATGTCAGAAGATTGGGGGTCAAATTCACCAGTGGTCTCGCAATCCACTTAAAGCATCTCGTAAATATAGTCTTACGACATTCAAATGTATTGGTGCTGCTGGGCATCGCCTTTAAAGTAAATTCGCCAACTCTTCCGGGAAGCACGAACCTTTCAAAAGCGCCACAGATTCAGCTACAGCGTCCAAAGGAGGAGGCTCGATGGCTTTGTTCAAAAATTCTCCGATGTCTCCAAGTTTGAGAAGCTTGATAGTGAGAGCCAGTTCGTGAAGGGGTGTGCGCAGAATTTCCGGGGTGGCGTGCTCATCAAGTTGCAAATGTTTCAAAATTAATCAGTTCAATTAAACAAACTTCCAAAAATTATTACAGCTCTATGTTCAGGTGATATGCATACTCTCCGAATGGCAGCCAAGCTGGTTGTGGACTTCCTTTGATTCTAATCTCTTTGCTTTTCTTTCAGTGGATTCTTAATCAAAGTCGTC
>OX421448.1:16278300-16298300 GCA_949126865.1 Montipora capitata | reverse complement strand
GCATTAACTAACCTTCAGTATTACCCTTTGTTCACTTACCTCTATGAGTTCGAAGGACATTTCTTTCTCGCTCAACTGTGCCAGAGCATTTTTGGTTTGGAATGAATAATCCTCGCTGCAATTCATATTACAATTTTCCTACAAAAAAGGTCCAATAAGCAAATCATTAAAAAAGTTCTTACTGCGACTTTCAAGTCAAAAACATTGCTTTTCCAATAACTACCTGCTCCTTCCAATATCTCTTTATTGGTAAATACTAAAACAGTGGATGGCGTTGAACGCGCACGCTGATTGGCGACTCAAGCTCCAGATATCCTTTGCTATTCACCTCCGAGCAATTCGCGAGGAATTTGCGTCCGAAAATGTTGTAATCTTTGCAGGAATAAATGAGTTAAAATCATCTTTTTGTGCTATATTGTCTCACCGTTTTAGTATATACTAAAACTATTCACCTCAGTGTCGGTGGTAGTGGTGGATATTTACATTCCACACACTGGTTTCAGTGATGTGTTGACGGGTGCCTGGGAAGTGGACTTTGGCTCAGTTGCAATGGTGACCTCCTTGCTGCTGAGGAGAGTGTTGCCTCCTCTTTTGCTACCTTTATGGCACCTACCTTCCAGTAAATTGGCGTAGTGTTTTAGTAAAATGGTAAAGTTTCAGAAACAAGACACATCAGAGATTTTATAGTATTAGAGTAGCTTACCTATCTTGGATAACTTGCATTTTTGAAAAAACAGCAAAAAGATCTGGAGATGATTCAGAAGGTGGGGAGTTCAAGAAACCAACAGTTGAGGTCAGAGTATCGACTACGGGTGCTGTAATAGCCAAAAGTCACACTTACTCACTAAGGGCTCCAAACGCACAAATTGCGAACCAAGGGCTACAAACGCAAAAAACTACGAACAGTAGGGGTCAAAACGCACGAATTCTATAGGGGTAAAAAAGCACATTTTTCCACTAAACTTTTAGACCTCCTTAAACGCACATAAATGGCTTAAAGAGAAAATAATAATATAGAGTATAAATGAGAAAAAATATCTCAACTAATAATATGAAGGAAAAATTAGTATACGAAAAAATCAGAGTTTCACTCAATAGATATAGAAGACAAGAAATGAGAATGGCAGGTTTTCATATAAAAAAGAATGTACCATTTGCCAGACTGTTCAAACAACGTATTGATCAAATCCCAGGAAGACGTATTCGTGTTTCTATCTCAGTGTTTATTACTATCAAGGATTTACAAAGAAATGAAACTGCTCAAATAACGTATGGACCTTTTCAAAAGGATATACCACATTTGGACCTACAAGATATGTATAAATTTTTCATGTACACATTATTGACCAGTAGTTTCACTTTGTTGTCAGCAGAAGTAATCACAGAAATAGGTGGCAGAGTTATAACACATGAACCACAATTTTTTGCACAACATTTTATGGCTGGTTTGAAATTGGAGTCATATCTATTAAGCAATCAAAGAAAACCGAAATCATATGGTTCTGACAGTTGTGTTATAGACTTTGTTTGGGATCAAGTTCGAGATAAAAGGGGATTTAAAACATACAATTACAAAAAATTGAAAACAGAAATCTTCAAATATTGTGCTGATCCACCAAGAATGACAACAAAAGAATTAATAGATTGGGCAAAGCATTGTCATTCTAATGTTTCAATTCATGCTTATGACAGCACATACAGAAAATTTAAATCACATATTGGAAAGCCTTGTAATGTTTTACTTGTTTACATTGTCAAAGACCATCATTGTTATCCTATCACAGAAGAAAGATTGAAACTTACAGCTGCCAAAGCAAACCAAGGAGGCAGTGACAATTTGTTAAAATACATGACTGAAATGAAATGGTCTAGAAATCATGAATTTGTACACAAACTGGATAAATTTGACGACATATATGAATTAGACAAAAAAGACAACATTATTGTTTTGCCCGAAGATGTCAAAATGATGCAAGCCATTGATGCATACATACATTCTACCTGTTATTATGTTGAATACATGCATTGGAACAATAATGGGATATTAGATGGTTTTATAGATCATAAAAATAACATGTATCTCTTGAATGACGAATACGACACAAGGAAATCTATTTGTGACAAACTATACGATTTGTATAAAACTCATGACTTCAAATGGGTAAATCAGACTTACACCAGTTTAGCTTCAGCATTGTTCAAACAAACCTGTGGTTACTTGCCATCATCAACATACAATGTACAAACTCGTGAAATGCTAGACGATTATTATCCAAGGGCTCTTCAATGGTGCACAACCGAAGACATTCCAGATGATATAGTTAGCATTGATATATCCAAATCATATCCAAATGTATTGCTCAACAACAAAACCCCAATTCCGGTTTATAGCATACATGACGTAGTAGAACCATATACTTGCAGAAGTGATCTCAGAAAATCTGGCGAATTTTACATTGAAGAAACAATTTTATACAATTATGGCGCACCTTTGAAAATTGAAGCTGGTTTTTACAGCGGTGATTTGATTTCTTATTTGGTTGAAGAATTAACAATGTCAGAGAAGCAAATCAAATACAAAATTGTTTCAAGAAAAGCTCTCAAGCCAGACACTTTCAAGCCATTTTTAAAACATGTATTCGAAACATTTCCCGAAAACGAAGCTAAGCGTCTGGCAAATAGTTTTATCGGTGAACTGGGAAGAAAATACAACAAGACAAATACAGGGTTCACATGCACAGAATACGATACAGCAATGGCTTGTTGGACCCAGGGAATCAAAGATGGGCGCAATATCATAATCGACAGCTACAACGAAATCTACTTGATCAAGGAGCAAAAATGTGAACGGATATTTATAGACAACACAAGTGTCAACAGATTTGTTGTTTCTCAAGCAATATTAAAATGTTTACAGTTGATCAGGAAATGCTTCGGCAAAAAAAGTGCATTATACGCTTACAACACAGACGGTATATTTATCACCAATCCAAGGTGCATATTAGAAAACAAAAAAGACGTCAAATTTGACATTAAAAATATTGGTCAAGCATATATCACAGATACACCATGCATCTATTTTGAACGCCATTACAGAGAAAATATGGATTATGAAAGTTATCAAGCAAAAAAGGGTGAAGGTTGCATATATAACGGGCAAGCTGGTTCTGGCAAAACAACAAAATTGTGCAAATTGGTGATGAAAACTGACAAGCCCTTGGTGTTGAGTTTCACAAATAAAGCCGTACAGAATGTCAAAGACAGATTGAAAAAAATGGATGGCAACCCAAATGTCTGTTATACATTCGATTCTTATTTTTGCGAATGGAACGGTTCATCATCTGAAACAAATCTCAAAAGCTTGGAAGACAAAACCATTTTCATCGACGAATTTTCAATGGTGCCAAACAAATGGATTACATTGATTTACAAAGCTTTTACAATATATGGCACAAAAGTCTACATGTTTGGTGATCCAAATCAATGTTCACCCGTTGAAGCTGGAAGTCAAATAAGTTACAACTATCTCAAATCAGCATCCGTCAGGCAAATGTGTCCAAAAAATGTCACTTTGAAATATATTGAAGATTCAAGCCGTTATGACAAAAAAACACATACTGTGCTTGACAGCTTTCTAAAAAATGGCAAACTAGTTAAAAACTTCACACCAATCAATAAAGAATTGTTCAAAAATATATGTTATCTCAACAAAACCAGAATCGAAGTCAATAAACGATGCTGTGATAAGTTTGCGGAAGACAAAGAATATGAAGAAGTTGTGTTCAAATACAATGACAAGAAGGAAGAGTACAAAGTATGTGTTGGAATGCCTGTAATTGCGACAGAGAATATGAAAGATCGTGAAATATTTAACACAATGGAGTTTTTGGTAGAAAGTATTTCAGAAGATTCAATCGAGATTGATGGACAGGATTTTGACTACAAAACATTTTCTCAGTCTTTCATACCAAGTTTTTGTGTCACTGTCCATAAATGTCAAGGAGCTGATATTAAAGAACCTTATAACATCTATGATGTGGAAAAAATGGACAAAAAACTGTTGTACACTGCTTTGTCAAGAACCACCAAATTCAATTACATACATCTTGACAACAAAAAATTAAACAACCAATATAAAATACGTAAAATGCCACCTTTGGAATTGACCAATGCTAAATTTAACAGCCTGTATTCTGAAGGCAAAATATACAAGATCCTTATTGATGATAAGATTTATGTTGGATCGACATGCGAAGACCTGGCAACACGATTAAGTCGTCACCTGAAAGATCCAAAAAGCCAAATATATAAACACAGAAAGAAAAAGCCACAAATCGAACTAATTGTCAAAGCACCAACAAATGACAAAAAAAGTCTGGAAAAAATAGAAAATGCTTACATTGAAGATTATGCAGTCAAATATGGTGTTTTGTTACTCAATGTTAAAGCCAACCCATTAAAACCAAAAAAGGTACAATTCAAAGTGGAAATAGAAAAACAAAGTCAGTTGGAAGAAAGAATTGCCAAATTAGACGACAAAATAAAAATTAAGAACAATGAAAACGACAAGTTTTTCTACTTTGACAATATAATCTTGGGCAAACGATACAAGACAATGGCAAGTTATGTCAGCAATGACAAAGAAGCTGCTCTCGAACAAATCAGTGATAAAAAACGTAAATTGATTGAAGAATTGACAGTAGAATTTAATTAAAACCAACCTGTTTCGATTGATTTTAACTGTAAAAATGGCAAATTATTTAGCGAGCAGTTTGTGTTTCATAGTCTTCAGATGTTGGTGTTTACCTCTCATGGCATAATTCTTTCCATTATTACATGTCGGACAATACCATTCCGTTTCACGGCCATATTTGTTTTTATGTTGTTGTATTTCTTCAGCAGTATAAATCTTCTTGCGACCTCTTTTATTGGTCTCCATATTATAGTATAGATAATTAATGTTTAAATCGTTTCAAAAACTCACTCCTTGCACTTTTAGATTCAGTGTCAGAATCGACTTCCATATCTTCTGGTGCATATTTTTTATAAGATTCAGTTATGTCTTGCAACATGTTGTCATCAATGTCAATAGGCCGCATCACATAACTGTTTATTCCATCTGTTATTTTCACCATGTATGTTCTGTCTGTGTCAATCAATTTGACTTTTACTGGTGGATAAATCACAGACAAAACATTGGAATCAACCAAGTTTTCCAATAATTCTTTCAAATCTTCATCGCCAATTACACAGTTCAAAAATGCATCGAAATGTTTTTGTGGGTTCATATAATAGAACAACATTTTATTTTTTATATCTTTTTCGCTTTAATCAATTTCAATGGTGCCAAAAAATTGCGGTATCTTTCAAATTCTCTAAACAAAAAATCCATTTTGGAATCAATTATTTGAAACATTTTGTCGATTTCTTTCTTTGGTCCTCCTGTTTCCAATGCTTTTAACAATAATGGCAACCCTTTAGAATTAACATAATGCATGTAATCCGCGTTTCTGATTATTATTTCGCAAATCACATCCGTGACCACTTGTCTTACAGCCATTGTTTTTACTATTTGACTTCCTCTGAATGTCATATACTAATTAGTTTGACAGTTCACATATTTCCACGTGTTTTAATACAATTCCAATCAAAACGATTTTTCCTTTCTACCATTTTGACACCATACAACGGCCATGGATAAACTCTTTTTCTTCTATAATCATTTTCAGATGCCCAAGACAAAAATTCTTTAATTTTTTTCCAATCAATTTTGTATCCAGGGAATAAATGATTCAAAGCATCTTCCATATTGTATTCATTGACATCTTTCAGAAAATGGTACCAAAATATAATCAAGTATTTTTGTTTGTCTGTATATTGCTTCATACTATATGTTTAGAATTTGTTTTTATATTTCTTCATCAATGTCTGATATTTCAGATTCTTGCGAACTTGAGCAGCTTTCTTCAGATACACTCTCTTGCGACGGCGTCCAATCGGAATCCGAACCAGAGTCTTGATCGCTTTCATAATAAAATCCAAACTTTTCTTCATTTTCAAACTTGTCCATATAATATAAGTATACATTTTTATTTTTTTATAAGTATTTATGCGCGTTTGTTTCACCACAATTCATATGTTTTCAATGTCTTTCAATGGTACCCAACTATTGAAATCATCACTGTATCCCTTCCATTTCACTAGAGCTTGTTTCTTCTTATAGTCCCTCCGAATTACTTTATCAATACGGAAAATATCCTGCTTTGCTTTTAATAATTCAGGTTCATAAAAACTGCCTTGTATCTCTTCACCTCTGAGATCTTTTAGTTTGTATGTTATTGGATTAGTATATTGGATCTTATCAACTGTAAACACTTCTTCTGTCCAATTTGGTGTGTAACCCTTGTCAAACACATTCCGTTTATACTTAGATATTCGAACCTTATCACCTGTTTTGAATTTAGGTTTCTGTTTCAATGTTTCTGTATCACCATATAGATTGAAGTAAACGGTTCCTTCATTGCTCTTTTTGCTAGCTTCAACAGGTGTCATCTTTATGCTTGAATGTTTTGTGTTGTTGTACTGTTTCACTAGTTTGGGTAGCATATCAAGATACATTGTATTACCTTGAACAGTGAACTGTTTCCACATTTTGGATTTAATTGTTCTGTTCCACCTTTCAACCACTGAGGATTTCTCCTCATTTTCAGTGGAGTACATATGTATCCCATTTTTCTCTAGCAAGTCTTTCAAATGTTTGTTATAGAACTCCTTTCCCTTATCAACCCATAGATACTGCGGTCTTCTACCTTCCTTGAATATTGTTTTGAATGCTTCAGTGACAGATTCACCTTTCTTATCCTTCAATGGGACAATCCAACCGTATTTGCTGAAAACATCAATAACCATAAGAAGATACCGATAACCTTTATTCCATTTGCTAAACTGTTGCATTTCAACTAGATCACTTGCCCATATTTCATCAATATGATTCACGATTACACGCCGCCGAGTAAAGTTGCGTCTTATGGATGCATGTAATTCATCTGCTAATTTTTCTTGCCAGTTTTCTTTACCCGACGGCTTTTTCCGTTTTTTGGAACTCCGAGACCTAGTTTCTGCTTTGTATTGATAACATTTCTTGCCAACCAATGCCCCCATTGTCTTTCATTATACGGTACGTTGTCTAAAGCTTGAACCATTTTCCTATCTGCTTTGTTTTTACATTTTCTATCATCCTTGCAGACGGAATAATCGACATCATGCTGCATTGCGATCGCATCAGTTTTTCCAGTGGGCATATCATATATTTCCAATATTTGACCAGTTTTTGGGTCATACTTCAGTTGATTTTCCAAATCATTATATGGTCCGGTGTATTTATGGCCGGGTAGTGTCCAACCTTTTTTGGGTTTTGGTAATTTGCCGATAGCTTTGTGAATATCAACAGCACCACCGTCTAGATCTTTTCTGTTTGTTGTGTATTTTTTATTCGGTCTTATTTTCGTTGACAATTGATCGAGAGCTTCTGATCCAACTTTATGAAGTAGGGGGTTTGCTTTATTCAGAGCATAATCGATTGCTTTTTTCTGCAACTTTGGATCTCTCATTAATTCGGAACCATAATATCTACCCATTTCAACTGCTTTTTTGCCAAGATAAGGTACTCCTTTTGTTAGGAACAATTCAGTTCCAGTATTAGCAATATCACTGAGTAAGCCCGCTCCCAACGGGCTGTTTAGTTTCCCTGTTTTTTAACGAATTTAGTCTTTTTAATGCCGCATTCAGCACATGTGCAAAAGAACATTAGTCTGCCATTTTTGGCTGTTTTGTAACCTGAAGGTTCAACACATTCAGTCACTTTCTTTTGTTTAACACAATATGATTTCATAATATATATAAGTTAGATATTTCTGAAATAATGTTCGATGAATCTCTCATTTTTCATTGTATCATTTATGTTGAACACTTGTAATAAATCATAATACGAATTACCCTTATTCATTTCATTCAGAAAGTATAAACAGAAATACCCACAAGTTGTTGTTTGTATGTTTTGTATCTGATTGTTTTGATGTAACAAAGTCAGATTTTTCTTTTTGGCATGATTGACCATTTCTTGAAACGGAGGCATACCAAAACTATCAAAATAATTGATTACATTATCCTTAACATAAGTGGCTACCCAGTGAGATCCTGACATATAAGCTGGTTCAAGATTGTATATGAATAACGCCTGTTTATGGTTATGCGGGACATTTTCATTCCTTGACAGAACATCATTGATTGGTATATTCAAATATTTACACCATTTCATTAGATCATGGTTACTCAAAGGGGTGTTTTTGTGAAATTTTGGTTTTACAGCAATGCTCCTAGGATTGGGATGTTGTTGAATGGACTGTTTTTTCCTAATAGTAACCCTTTTCCCGCCTTTTTGGTCGAGGATGTTTTTTTTTTTTTACCATAACCAGCAGTCACATATGGCGGATAACTAAAAAATGGAGGGGGCATTCCCATTCTAGGTGCTCCTGTACCATCCTTCTTCGACGAAGGTGGTTTACCTACCCTCGGTGCTCCTCTTCCCGTTAGCTTTTTGACAAGATTCAAAGCCAAAGGTATTCCAATGCTAGCTAACAGAGTGCCTAAAAATCCACCTGATTGTGTTTTAGTCGGTGTTATTTTAACGCCAGATCCTGTTTGAGCTGCATTCATTATGTCTCTTTGCTGTTTAGTTGTGAACATAGTCAAATATGGCATCAATTTGTTGATTGCATTGAAAGGTATCATCATGGGTAATGGTAAAGCACCGCCTTTTTGACCGGATCCAATCAATTTTTTAGCTCCGGCTTCTGCTAAACCACCAAGAGCACTCAACCCAAGGGTTTTACCAATAGCTGGAAGAGCCCTCATACCAAGTGACAATACGGTGCTCAAAAGACTTCCGCCTACTTGTTTCCTGATATTTGTTTTGGCTAACTTGATGTCCATTCCTTTGTGTGATGCACGATTTTTTTGCAATCTTTTTTTCACTGTTGCTGGAACATAAAGAGTGTCGTTTCCATTAAGAGAATCATTTGTCAGTCTCAGAACAATTGTTTCCCTTTTATGGTAAGCATTACTCAGATTCTTTTTCTGATTATCTGAAAGTCTTACGTTGATTTCATAAAGTTCAGTCATATAATATATGTTATATAATTCCAGTTGCAAAACATATTACTGTTTCATTTGTGAGCTTATACTATAACCAGTTCATTACCCACCTTGTCAATAACAACCGACTCTTCGTACAATACAACTGCATGGACATTGAAATCTGCTGCACTATTGGCACTTATTTTATACCTGAAAATCAACTGTTTAGGGTCTCTTGTTACTTTTTCTGTTTGATATGACAGATCGAAAAAGATTAGTGGATACAGGCTGTTATAATTGGCAAGATTCAACTGGGTTCCGGTGTTGTAATCATTTTTTCGCATTGCATAAGACATCAGATCATTGAATATCCTCACTTTGCTTTCACTGTCATATTCTGTTTCTGGGTAGAAAACACCATTGCCATATTCGAGTCTGCATGTTGTTAAATAACTGTTTGCGTTTGCTGCATTTAGTTTGAAGGTATCAAGTAGATATGGATTTTGTGTTGCAACTCTGGTTTTAGCCCGTTGTAGATAAACAAAAATTGCTTTGACATTGTCAATGCTGGAAGAAATCTGAAAAAAACCACTGACTCTAGCTGGTGCTGACACTGCATATAGTTCACGCTGATATGTCCATTTGTCCTGTTTCAAAAAAGAACCGACGAACTTGTCATACAGACTGTCTTTTGGTGTCAGTTTTGGAACCCACAGTAGAAATCTGTTAATCACTACTCGGCCGGCATCTGTTCCTGCTGCCATATTGATGAGTTCATTATCGTTCTGGAGATTCAAATTGAATTGTAACTGCATAGGAACCAACATTTTGTCCTGCAACTCTTCAAAAAAACTGTAACGATTGAGAGGTATGATTACGTTCACATCTTTTGCTCCTCCCCCTCCATCATCTTGGGCAGCTTGTGTAAGCACTCTTCTAGATTCATATCCTAAATTGGTATTGGCTGTCGTACCATCCGTGTCTAAATACCAAAAACTGTTCTTAGCTACACTTCTGGAAAAATCGTCAGAATATTCCAACAGATTCTTCACAAAAGTGACCTTATGTAGATTGTCAGTATCATAAACAATTTTCCCAGCGCTTTTGATCATCATATGTGCGATTAATGAATGAGATCCGTTTATCACCGTTATTCTATCGGCTGCTGCGTAACCGGCTCCATCTGCTGTTTTTTGTAACTGGAATTGAACCTCGAAATAAGCATTGTACCAATCATAGAAAGAACTTCGGTCGTTGATGGTGAATCTGTAACCATTTTTCTCCTGATGTTGATTGTTAGCAGGAGCTCGGATTACATCATCAAGTTGGAAACGCACCAACTCATTTCTTTGCAAAAATTCACTTGTTCTAAAAGCCATTTATACTATTGCATTATATAATTTTACTGCCAGACTCTACGCCTCCTTTTCATACCTGATCCTGATATCAATCTATTGAGGATCATATCAGTGCTTTCATCTTGCTGTTTCTGTTCAATGGGCAAGGATGGAACAATTGCTTTTTGTGTTGTAGCTCCTTTTCTCAAATTCGCCAATTTTTTCATTATTAGGTCTCCAGACTTTTCTGCCGCCGCCTTACCAATTTTATCACCTGCATGGGAAACCCCCGATTCTAATGCCTTCTTCGCCATGGGCTTGGCAATTTTCTTGAAAACAGATGATGCCACACTCTTTAATGGTTTGAAAATGTTGTCTAAGATAAGCCCAGACCCTTTGTGTTGAAATACAAATTTACCAAGTTTTGGATGGTAAAACCTCTTAAATTCATACGGTTTCATTATACTGTTACATTAGATACTTTTCAGAATCAGTGAAAAAGCCGTATCCGCTCCATTTAGATCCAATGATCTTCTTTTTCCATCTGTTATCACGATTCTGATTGATGAAATTGCAGTTTTGTTCACAGGATTAAATGTAACTCGTTGTGGTTCGAGGGTGAAGGAGTAACTTGGTTTTAGTACACTGGTTGAGAATGAATAAATGATGTCTGTTTCTTCGCCGTCAACTAAACTTTCGTTTACCAAATCGCAATGAACATTGAGTATGTCTGTGTCTTGACTGAGATTTGGCACTCTGGATCCAATATGCGTTCCACTTGTCAATATCTTTTTGTCAAAACCTATCAGGTCATTGAAATCACTTGCTCTTAAATTGAGTTGGTAATTATCAGCTAATGTAACCGTGACTCTAAATGTTGTATCATTGAATACAAGAGTTATCGGATACTCATACTCGTCACCAGTTTTTTTTTCGTTAGATTTTTGATGTATGTATTAAAGTCTGTATAATTCCATACCCCAGCTGGAAAGGTAATGTTTTTAAAAGTTGAACCATTATCTGAGCTGTATTTGATTAATTGATTTTTGTATCCAGCATTGACATTGAACCAAGTGAATGACATGTTAATGACTCTGTTAAGACCAATAACATATTGCTTGTTATTGTCTAGAATTATAGGTCTGGTGAAATTTGTTGTGAAATCTTCTGGTTTGTTATCCCCTCGATTTTTTACACTGTAAGATGATAAAACTATCTCTCGTTCCATTATATAATGAAGTTACATTAAATTTTGAAATATTGTTTGTATAATTTACCATATTGTGATTTGTTAATTGTTGTCATTTTTAATAATGTGTCCAATATAGAAACACCCATATTTCGCATGTCAATGCTTGTATTACCAGCCGATATCTCACCAATGATTAAATCCAATTTTTTCATGAGTTCTTTTGGTTTGTTGAAAAATATCACATTGCCACCTTTTTGTTTTTTCATACCAGAACCTTTCATTGTTTTGATTTTATTTTCATAATGATTTATGTATTCATTCAATGTAACTCTTGCGTTGTCCATTCTTTTGTTTAGCACTTGCCTTTCTGCATCTGAAATTTCTCCTGATTTATATCGTTTTGTGATATGAGATTTGTAACCTTTTAATTGATTTCTTTTTGTTTTAGCTGCATTGACAATCTTATCGAGATATTTTTTGTTTTTTTGTTTAGTCATTTCTTGTTGATTTAGTACCTTTTCAACAGAATCATAATTTTGAAGACCAAGATCATTCAATATCTCATCTTCCATATCTTCATCAGCTATTCCATAATCTAACTCCTCATCATCATCATATTCTGGCGGCAATTCCGGTTTTTCAGGAAAGTACTTAGGATCAACATACATCTCCTTTTTTCCTTCCAGAATATCTTGTAAAGATTCTTCATATGTTGGCGGTTTTGGCACTAGTTGTTTTTCTTGCTGTGGTAAAACAGGTTTTTCGAATAGATCACCAAGATTCATATCTGGAACTTCATCCTCTATATCAATGCCGTAATCAGGAACTTCTCCTTTCTTCAGTGGTCGTTTTTTCCTTGGCAACCTTAAAACCTGATTACTATCAATAACATCATCTAATTTGCTTGTAATTGGTTTAAATACTTTTGAAAATCCCTGTTGACTGGTCTTCTGATCGATATCATGTTTTGTGATTGCATTATGGACATAATTGATCTTGTCCCCTAATTCAGATTTACTCTTTGCGAGTTCTTTCCACTTGAGTAAACTCATTTATTGTTATATTGTTACGTTACATAAAAATGGAAATTATATATAAAAAATAGCGTTTAACGCCGTGTTGAACACCATGTTGAACACCATGTCATTGAAATAATGTGACCATATAATATAAAAATGAAAATACCAAATTATGATATTGACGACGATGTTGCCGCAAACTTCACACAACTATATGATTTTATGCCTGATCGATGCTTCCGCATGCTCATTTGCGGACCATCTGGTTCTGGCAAGACCAATACACTGATGCATATGATTTACAATTTGTTGTACTTTGATAAAATATACCTTTATGCGAAAAACTTGGAGCAGTCAAAGTATCGGAATCTCATGAAAGAGTTCGAACCATGGAGTGAAGAAGCTGGTTATGATATCATTGAAGCAAGCAATGATAAAATAATTCCTGTAAAAAATCTCAATGGTGACAATCAAAAAATTGCAATATTCGACGATTTTGTATGTGACAAAAACCAAAAACCAATAGAGAACTATTTTATACAGGGTAGACATAAAAACTGCTGTGCCATATATTTAAGCCAAAGCTACTATAAGACACCAAAAGATATTAGATTAAACTGCTCACATTTTGTCATTTATGATTTTCCAAGTACTAATGAAAAAAGTCTCATATGTCGTGAAAACAATGTCTCAAAACAATTATACGAGAAAGCAACTAGAGACCCTTATGATTTCATATATATTAACAAACCTAAGAAACAAGTTAAGAAGAATTTTAATGAAACAATATAAATGAATTGTATAACTCAATTGTATATGAGTTACTCAAATGGTAAATTACCTGAAGACGCATTTTCACATGAAAAAATTATTGAAATAGTAAAAGGATTGCCTGGTGTTGGTTTTAAACTTACTGATGATGGTGATTATGATATTCAAAATAAAAAACTAAGGAATGTTGCTTCACCAGAAACAAATAATGATGTGACCACTAAGAGTTATGTCGATAATAAGGCATTACTAGTTGACGGTAGTAATAAGATGTTAGGAGCTCTTAATATGGACAACAGACGTGTTGAAAATATTGCTCCTGCTAGACATGGTCAGAGTGACGCTGTCAGTAGTTTGCATCTGAATAACTTTTATTTTGATTTAAATACAAATGATGGAAAGATAGAAGCCCAAAATCCGATTGACATGAAAGATCAAAAAATTAGCAATCTTGCAGAAGGAACTGACAATAGTGATGCTATAACAAAACATCAATTAGAAACTGGTTTAGCACCAAAAGCCGATAAAACAGAACTTTCTAATTATTTGAAAAGAGACGGATCAATTGCTCTTACAAACAATCTTGATCTTGGTGATAATAAAATAGTCAATGTCAAAGAGGCTACAAGTGGAACAGATGCTGTCAATTTTACTCAATTAAACAACGAATTATACAAATATCTCCACGAAAGTGGTGGCGATATGACTGGTGATATCAGGATGAATAACAATAGAATTTTTGGTATTGGAAACGTAGAAAATGATACATCTGCTGTAAACCGTAAATATGTCAATGATGAACTTGATAAAAAGTTGGACAAAAACAAAGACTTCAGCATGGGCAATAATAAAATCACAAGTCTGAGAAATCCAGACGATTCGAATGAACTTGTCAACAAGTCTTATGTAGACCGAAAGGTATCACAAGCAGGTGGTTCTGTTGATTTAACACCTTATTTGAAAAGAGATGGGACAGTTTCCATGACTGGAAATTTAAATATGTCTCAGAACAAAATAATCGATTGCGGACAACCAACTGGTACTAGAGATGTGACTAACAAAGCATATGTAGATTCCGAGGTTGGAAAAAAACCAGATATAAATCAAGTCATTTTACGAGACGGTAGTAATACAATGACTTCTGTTCTAGACATGAACAATCAACGAATAATAAATCTCGGAAACGCCACACATAATCAAGATGCCATAACTTTGAAGCAAGTGAATGACGGTATTGCAACTGTTTCTACCGAAAATAATAAATATACAGACCAACAAATAGCGAAAAGTCATATAAGCACACATACAAACCGAAAAAATGTGCTGAAATATGCTATGGATGATGGAGAATTCACTGAAGGTGTTGGCATTCAAGACGCGAAATTGATCGATTTTGATGACATGCCTCATAAAATAAACAAAAAAGCGTTTTCAATGAATGTTTGGAGAACTACCGATGGTTCCAATGAATATAAAGGTCGTTTCGATTTCAACCTTTTCAAAATGTACAGAGATAACAAATCTGACAAATACACAGTTTGCGTTGAAACATATTTTCAAAAATCTCCTTTTTACAGTTACGAATTCGAAAGTACATTACTTGGATTCGAAAAACTAAACATGAACATTGATTCAGGAACAACCATAAAAGTGAATTCGGAATACAAATATCTCAGAACGATCCTGAATCTCAGTCCTGATGGTGATTCTCCATCGATTCAAAGACGATTGTATGTGAATTTCAAAAGCAATTTTGACAATAATAGCCCACATCTATTACCAGTTTTTGTTTTGATATATGGCGTCAAAGGTGAAGCTAAATCGGATCTTGACATGACAATATATGATTACGAAAAAGTGTATGAGGTTGCAAACAATCAATTTCAAATGCATGTTCCGATTGATATGAACAATAACAAAATAACGAATCTCAAGCCACCCGTAACACCAGCAGATGCTGTCAATAAAAGGTACCTGTTTCTTGCAAATTCGGGACATTTTTATTGGGGTAAAACGGTTAGAACTCCTGGGCAATCGAAATACTATTTTTACTTAACATCCGGATTTATTCTCAACACGCCTAAAATGTACGTCGTGAACATTTTATTACATGCTGAAAAAACATACCCCTTGTCGACTAATCATAAGTTGAACATTCTTAATAATTATGGCACAATTCTCCATTACAACATCGATCTTTCAACAAGAAGAACAATTGATATAGGTGTGCACAGATATGAAGATCACCAAAACTACTATGTGTCGCACAATGGTGCTGGAGACAACAGAGTGTATCAATTCGTGATCTATTATAAGTCTTATGAATATTAAAATAATGTGATGCATTAATATATGGCATTATACGTTGAAAATGAAGATGGAACTCATTTTCTCGATGAGGACGGTAACAAAATAGAATACACAATTAAATATCCTTCTGACGTTGTTTTCATCGATCAACCTGATTTTTTTGTTAATGACAAAGGACATATTGAAAGTAGCAAAAACATTGTGATAAAGCAGGCAGAAGATGACAATCACGCTGTAGTTAAATCACAGGTCAGTGACATCGTACGTGATTCATTTCTGGATCTCTGGGTTAGTGAATATCTCAGAATGTATTCTAGTTGCACTTATCAAATGGACAGAGCAGATGGATCTACTGTGAAAATGAGTTCCACAAGAAAAGTAGAAACAATATATGACAAGAGTAATGAAGAAAGTGATGCGACACAAACTGATGCATCAAAGAGACCTTTGCTATGCACAAAAGCTGAAAAACATAATGGAAGATATTTTCTCAAATTCAGTGGTACACAAAAAATGATATCGCAGGTTGATTTGAATAATGATGCGGTTAATGTATTTATTGTTTACAGGATGACTTCAAACAATTCTCCAAATTTTTGGGTAAATGGACTATTCGGCCATGATAATTTGGGTCATGATAAATTTGTGGCTCATTCAGGCAGTAACATCGTGATTTCTGGGGCTGATTCGGCACATAATTGTGTTTATTTGGGACCTGCACCAAGTTTGAATGATTTTTTGAGTCTTGGAGATTACAGTGAGAATGATCTTGGTGAATTGAATAAATGGCATTGCTTGTCAGTTCACTGGGACAATAAATCGTCTCCTAAGACGGAAAAAAGCAAGATATATTGGAACAGAAAGCATATGGGGGATTTTACCGCTGACAATAGAACAGGAAATAACACAACAGTTTTTGGTGGATTAGATCCTACAACCGACGTAGCTCCTTTGAATGGCAATATAGCTTTTTTCTGTGTCTATTTAGATTTCATTCTTGACGAAAAAACGATATTAGACCATCATGCTGTATTGATGCAAAGATATAATATAACGTAAGTACATATGTTTATCAAATTATTGCTTGAATATGTGAGATACAATTTCAAAAGTACAAAAGAACAATTTCCAGATATAAATGACAAAACATTAAAATCAGCGCTTGTTTACCGATATGTGCATTTTTATTGTCTTGAGAGAGACATATCCATATATGAAATTCTTGAAATCGAGGGTTCTGATTCTTTGGGTCTTATCGGACCAGGAAGCGGCAGACTAACTCGTTTATTGGAATTCATTTTCGGCTGGTCTGATGTATTTTCCAATCACGCTATACTTCATGATGCATTTGGTAGGTTTTACACTAGATTCCATGACGGCAATGGTTACACATATTGCATTAATAGGTATGTGCCTGATTTTGTAAAAAAAAGTCCGTTGTTTGGTCATTTGACAGGACTCATTTATTGTGCATTCAAACGATTGACAATCTAAACTATATATATGGCAGATCGAAAAAAGAGAATATTCAGCTGGAACCATATTTCAGACAGATTGACAGAAGATCAGGTTGATGAACTAAAGAGCTATTATAAGGCATACCATAGAAAGTGTTGGGCTTACAAACAGGCTGTTAAACGCTACAAAAAATTCAAACTTATTGGTAATACTATTTCTGTCCTAACTGGTACTGGCGGAATCATCAGTGCTGTTGTAACTGGTGGTATAGCCCTAGTAGCAATAAGCACTTGTGCTTTGTTAATCAAGTCTTACATGGATTTCCAATCACTGGATCTCAAAATACAAAATTGTACATACGCATACCAAAGTTATCAGCATCTTTTGAATTCAATAAAAGACATGTTGAGAAGCGGTGATTTTCAACCATCGTTTCACACAGAATTAAAAAATGTAGATGATTTTGTGACTGATGTTTGTCCTAGTGTTGATAAGTTCTACACTAAATATAATAACAAATTCATTCCTTAACTATTACATCGATTTTATCAAATGTCAATGACAGGATGTCTTTCCAAAATAGTTCATATGATCGAAGTGTCTTTCTGGATTTACTCGTCTTGACCTTTTCAAAAGGAAGATCAAGCATTTTAAATATTTGTTTCAAAATGAAATTTATGTTAATCATACGCTTTCTGTCTATATTCACAGATTTTACGGCCTTACCAATTTCATCAAAAATTCTCAATATCTTATCTCTATTTTTCACGGTTATCTGAAAACCATTTTTTACAGCTATATTATTCATTATGTTTTCAATATGATATTTTCTTTGGTAAACACTTTTACGATGGAATCTATGCTTATTTGAGTGAAAATCAACAAATTCTATAAGAGGTGTATAACCTTGAACTGTTCCGCATTTTTTACAAACTATAGTGTTATCTTTCACTATCTCTGGCTGATCACAACATTGATCTGTTTTTTTTTATTGCTTGCTTATTTGTTTATCACAAAATGGACAGACCACTTCTTCCATATTGACAAGTTCTTTATGCAGTTCTTTACAACTCATTATACTATTATATGAGATATTATTTTAAAAAACGTATAGTTCCAAAATAAATTTTGCGTTTGGAGGCCTAGTGATGGCAGTTTTGCGTTTGGAGGCCTAGTGATGGCAGTTTTGCGATTGGAGGCCTACTATTTATTTATGTGCGATTTAACCCCTAGTGGCCGCAGTTTTGTGCGATTGGAGCCCTTAGTGAGTAAGTGTGACTTTTGGCTATTACAGCACCCGTAGTGTATCGTGCTACATGTATAGTTTGATCAAAAAGTTCTTTTTTTTTTTTTTTTTTTTAAATTTTTATTTAATACCATACCATACTTATATCACTAACAATACTAATACTTACACCTACAATACAATAGTGAGCACAATAGTTAGGAGCAGAAACCAGTGGAAATGAATAGCCTGTGAATGGGTTTCCTTGGCCTGTGGCCTGACAGTAGATGAAAACTGCTTTTATCTCCGGTGACTTTTTGGAGCATGAAAGGCAGTTGAGTCATTTTTTTTTTTTCAAGTCAGTTTGGTTTTGTTACCAAAGCTAAACTATGTTTCATGTGCTTATCTTTTGCAGACAGAATAGCTACGGCTTGATAAGGTAATTTTGTCAATTATTTTTTTCAAAGTTATAATAATAATTATTTAATGTTAAGATAAGTGTCACCTTTGTGTTTCCTGAGGAATTTTTAAGAATCTCAGGGATGCACACCCAATTTTAGCCTGGTCATCCAGTCCAGTTGTCAATTGAATTTAAGTTTTCATATGAAATCAAGTGAAGCTATGATCCCTACGCAATTGTAAAAATTGCGTTCATAACTGCGAAGATCATAACTTCACTTGATTTAATATCTGCAGTTCATATATGATTCATTTCATATACCATTTCATCATTGAAACTGGTTAATGACGCAGAATGTTTTTAGATGTTATATTTGACAGTGATAATTATATGCAATGCTTGTTCTACCTTGTGTACCAACTTCTCATCAGTTTCAATTCATGGATTCATGAAGGTTGGAGGCTCGGCTTGAAGGTCACAAGGAGGGGACTGTTACCACTGAACAAATCAGGTACAGTTTTGTTTTAAAGGAGTAAAATCGTTGACTTTAACCCATTGACTCCTGGGGGTTCCCCTCTGATGAATAAAATCATCTGGCGTTAGACAGAGTAAAATACCAAGTATGGCTGGTTTAGGGGTGAAAGGGTTAATACTAATATCAATATAACACTGTAGACGTCTCGCATATTATGAATGTAGTGACCAGTTTGTGTAAGTTCCCTTGACCTTGTATGCCATCTGATCAGTGGACAATGATCATGTATCAAGTGATTTTGCAGCGTTTGTTGGTTTAGAAAGCTTGTTTACCCTCAAATACCTTTTATAGCTACAGTAGGTCTTTGAGTGTTGCCATGTCAATTGAGAAGATTGCAGCCATCAAGGCTAAGCGTCTTACAAAAAAAAAAAAACCACGATTAAAGTTGATGACGATTTGGAAGCTGGGGTTTTGATAAGTACCAAAAATCAGTTCAAGAGGAAGGAGGAGACAAATAATTTGTCAACTCCAAAATGATGATAATAATACATGACATGTGTAACAATATTATGATATTAATTTATTATGCAGTTGAGTTTCTCTCTTGCCTTTGTTCTTCTTGTTTGCATTGTTTTGAATTGAAGCTTTCTTAATATATCTCCAAATACTGTACTGTAC